>OY856409.1:1353625914-1354178414 GCA_963693085.1 Alisma plantago-aquatica
GTATGGGTTAGAATATGTAACAAAAATTTCAGTTCTTATTTGCAAGTAATTAATTGATTATATGTTTTTATATCACTTGAACACTTTTGTCTTCACGCCACATACACATTATAGAAATATATTGATGCATGTTTTGTTTGTTGGAAATTTAGGTAATGGAAATATGTGTAGATACCAAGTCATGATGAATTAGATGAAGACATTAAAGCAAAGTAAAGGAGAATTCATTAGATACTTTTTCTCATATGCATCATTCCATGTTGGAAATTCATGTAACTCGTTAGAGGTGAATCAATATATATCTTATACACAATATTCGTGAATTAATGGAAATTATTATCTATTATTTGTTATTTTTTAAATCTAAATCTTAGGAATTTTAGGTAATGGTTCACAACTTTAAGGCCCTTTCTTGGGATTCTACAAAGTGAGGTCATAATATTTGATATTAGAGCCCCATATTTTTAAGTATTATTTAATAGTTGATAATTTCAAGTAATTTGTAGAAATTTAAGGAGGATTATTAAGGCATGACATGATGGTAATGGTGTCTAGAAAGGATAATGTCTTTGGGGGCTAGCAATATTTTCTCTACATCATTAAGTTGGTATATGAGGATTCCCTTAGCGAAGGTGATACTTGCCTAGCCAGAACCTAGGGTTTGCTTGAAGTAATGTTCCCTCTAAGGCTTCTCATCTCTAATTTCGTCTATTTCTATTCTTTGTGCTTATAAACCCTAAACGGTGATCTCCTTCTCATATGTAAGGGTTTTGATAAGAATTATGAAAAAGGCATCCTCCACCAA
This sequence comes from Alisma plantago-aquatica, assembly GCA_963693085.1. Classification (NCBI taxonomy): domain Eukaryota; kingdom Viridiplantae; phylum Streptophyta; class Magnoliopsida; order Alismatales; family Alismataceae; genus Alisma; species Alisma plantago-aquatica. The sequence goes on from OY856409.1 coordinate 1,353,626,720, forward strand.
TTAATGTACATTTTAGAAAGAAGTGATAATAAAATTAAGAAATTGTTTAATGAGTTTTTCCATGCAAAGGTAAACCCTAGATGGATCTAGGGTTGGTTAGGAAAACCCCTAAGTAGATCTAGGGATATATAAACCCTAAGAAGCATGGTGTAGTCCCTTACCCTACCCCAAAACCCTAATCCTAGGAAATGGTATTAGTGTGGGTGAAATAGTAACCCTACCCATATGAACCCTAATTAGGTTAAAAGTACTAAGGAAAAATCCAAATGATTTAGGTGATACAATCTCCCCTGCATGCATGTACATGGAGAAATTCGTGCATGAAGGATGTGGAGGTTTTTGGAATATACATATTAAACATAGGTAATCAATGGTTCCATGCAATGAAAATATGAATAAAGACCCTCAACTCACATTTAGGGATGGTGTACCAACCTGGGGTAGGTCATCCCATGAATGGGAAAAGGACCTATGTGGGAGGCAATACCCTAAACCTATGGGTTCATGTTGTGGATATAGAACCCAACTTCCTCGTATAAGTCAAGATGGCACACTAGGTTAGGATGTTCCCTAGAAATGTCAGTTAACCAATCACTTCCGGAATTGAGGTAACCTTAATGTCACCTAAAGTGTTAAGGATTAAGTATACAAGATATGAAAGAACATACATGCTTTGAACCCAGGTACACCATCTCTGAGGGATACATGGAAAACTCAATGAGGAAGCAGATGAAAGTATATGATTAAGTTGGGAAAGTAAGGTCACTAATAGGTAAAGTCGGGAAAGGAAGGTCACTAATAGGAAGTCATTGTGATGATTGGTGATCAAACCGGGAAAGGAATTTCACTAATTGGAAAAAATCGATAAAGGAAGGCTGATATAAAAGGAAATCATTATGATGACTAGTGATCAAGCAAGGCCACTAATAGGACAAGCCAAGAAAAGAAGGCTGATATAAAAGGAAGTCATTGTGATGACTGGTGCTCAAGTCGGGAGGGGAAGGTCACTAATAGGCCAAGACGGAAAAGGAAGGTCACTAAGAGGTCAAGCCCAGGAGGGAAGTTCATCATGAAAACCAAGACTAGAAGGGAATTTCTTTAGATCTTCATGCAGGGATATGAAGTAAATAATGTGTACCCTAAGAGATGGAGGAAATCTAGGTTTAAGAATTACATAAGGAAATAATGCACTTGAAAACTAGTAAAGTTGTTATATTTCAATAAGACCCATGCAGGGTAGAGCCCCAAGTCAATCCTACGGTCAAGTGGGGAGGATTAAAGGTACATAAGACCTATGAGATTAGGAGGTGATCATGCCCTAATTGCATAAGACCATGGGCTCTTGAGATACCCATCCATGTTTTCTTGATGCCCGTCAATCGGGAGATTGGCCACCATCATGAGTTCATGAGGCCCAAGGAGTAAATGTGGGATTCACTCCATAAGTGCATAAGACCTACACGGATAAGAGGATATCACTCCAAAGGTACATGTACCCCTAGAGACCTTAAGAAAATAACTCAAGCTAATGAGACATGAGATGTAAATATAAGGAATACAAGGAATCATATGTCTATAAAATATTAAAGGGAATTGTGCACCAACTCAAGAGTGAGAGGAACACTATCCGTCAACTTGATGAAATATTAGAAATTTCTGGTTTGGAATTAATGATAAAGATGATTCAATGAAAATATAAAATTTAGAAGATAATGTGTGAGTACACCATCTCTTCTCTTGGAATAGGATGAACTTGGCATTTGTTCTATAATCAAATCCTTATTTCACCTTGTTCTGAGTGAGAGAGATTGGGTCATGGGAACATGTTATGATGAAAAATGGACATATGAGAGTGAATACCCTGAGTTGAATATAAGGGCATAATTTAGGGATTTGAGGTGTTACCTCATCCTTATATGAGAATAATGGAATATTAGTTTAGAAAAGGTGAAAGGGTGATCACCAACTAAAATTAACATTCTAAGAGAAAATGTAGTCACCAAGTGATAATATCATGTAATGGATGAGGTTGTTGATGTACCCTGGAATTGAATTCATGTTCCAACCTCAATAATGAGCGGAATTTGCATACTAATAAAATTTTATAAAGATATCCAAGAAGGGTTGCTAACCCTAAGGTTTGAAACTAAGATGACTAATCAATCATCTTAACCTTACAAGGTGTGAATTTTGAGGATAAAATTCCTTTGAAGGAGGGGTGAATGTAAGATCCTCAAATTTTATAAATCTTAATTCTATAAATTTAAGACTTGGTTTGAAAAGCAAATTTACTGATTTAAGTGATAGAATATTAATAATAATGATATCCACTTTGTGGCATGGGTTCAACCCATGGACCTAGTGAGGCCCATGAGACTATGTTTTTTGAAAGTATGTCCTTGTAGCACAATTTTGAGAAATAAAAGGGAACCATTCATAAATAAAGGATAATGTCTTTTTGATTTGTTACAAAATGGAAATATCAAATAATAGAAAAGTTTCCAAAAGATTCTAAGAACATTTATAATTTACATAATTAATGGAAGCAATTTTCTAACTATGTCTTGCAAGATAATTCTGAGGCATCAAATAAGGATATTACGGTCGAGTTTTTAGAACATGTAAACATGATGAGGAAACAAAGATAATTCTAGAATTTGAGATAACAGTTATGTTCCATGTGATGTGGGTAATTATTTTTGTGAAATACTTAAATAGCAAGTTTTATATATATATATAAGTTAGTCTAATTTATCCCAAAAAATAGATATATGTTTTTAAAAGGTATTAATGAGTTTCTCTTAGAATTTAATACAAAAAAGATGCTCCTAGAAGCCTATTCAAATGTTGAAGGATGAGGGATCTACTTGTAATAATTAAATATTTTTCCCTTGTTTGAAGAGAGAGAGAAAGATATCAAGAAACATCCCTTTTTTACCAAACTTGGCTCAATGCAAGATTATAGGATTATAAGGAGTGTCTCCTAATTTTGGACCAACCAATATAAAGATGGAAGAGATATGAATTTTACAATATTTGCATAAAGTTTATTTCCAAATGTCCTAATGAATAAATGTGTTATATTTTGATTTCCTTAAAACATCAAGTCTAAAGTAGACAACCACCCTTATTGGACCCAACCTTCTGAACCAACATGGGATTAGGGTTTGGTAAAGATAAATTTAAAACTTGAAAGGAAAGTATGATAAATTTAGATCAAGATAATTACACTAAATGGTTTTCTTGAAGTGTAAAAGAAATATATTCATTGATTTCCCCTTTTACAACAAGGATTTTCGAATCCAAGATTTTATGAGAAAGTGGGGGTTTCTTTTCATTTAGAGAATAAATCTTAAGATTTTTTATATAAAAGATGTAGGAGGCATAATATTTTATTCTTTTCTAGAATCATGCCTTGCCTTTTTTGATAATATTAGTTCGTGTTATGTTTTCAAATAAGAAAGGTATCTTTTAATACTTATAGAAAGAAGGTAATGGTGTAGTTATTTATAGAGATGTCATTATTCCAAAACCATGCCTTGCCACTTCTGTATCTTCGTTAAGCGCTAAGGAAAAAGGAAGAAGGGAAATGAGGAAGGAAGATGTGATAGGAATATTTTTTTTTTGAAGGAAGAGCTCAATTCATTACCAGAAAGTTGTACAGCATCTACAAGATAATAATCTCACAACATGGTACCAAACAAGACTCCTTTTCTTGACCGACATAATACATAGGCTCAGATTGGAATGCGATAGGTAAATTACATGTGTGAACCCTCTTCGTTGTGGCTGTCCAAAGCAGCTATCTATAAGGGAAACTGTCAATTTGTGCGAGCCGAGGATATCAGTGTAGGAGACAGTACTGATGAACGAGATCACCATCTCTAGTATGCCCAAGACCATCAGCAGAGAAGAGAGCACAACCAAACACATCAGCACCCTCCAGCAACAAACACACACCAACACAAAACTAAACCAAACATGAAACGAAACCTCACACAGGCACAACCTCGAACAGGTAGGGAGCACTCCAGAGAACTGGGGAGGGGGAAAACAGCTCCACTGGCACATACTCAAAGGAGATAGGGCCTGCAAGGATGGAAGGTGAGGGGTAGAAAGCTCTGGGAAACCCCCACCACCACTCCCAAGCACCCCTACGAATAGGGGGAGAGCATCCTCACAACACACATATCCCAGTTTCTCTCCCTCTGCCGGTGCACCATGGAGTCACCCAAACTCGTTGTCCGTCCGCGGTAGCACCCAACACCATGACGCCTAAAGCATGACCGCCAGAGGAGAAGGAGAAGAGACAGGACTCGAAGGCGCCACCGGTAGGGGCAGAGCACAGCCGAGACCACCAGAGACGGTCAGTCGGCCCCGATCAAACACCACACGTAAACGGCAAGCCAAATCCAAGCAGATCTGGGAAACGCGCCGCCAGGCCAAGAACCTACAAAACCCACCGCTCCCGAAACCAGAGCATGATCCCACCACCTCAGCAAGGAAGAGGCCTAGGGGGAAGGGTCGGCGCTCACTGGCATCCCGAAGCCCCCTCCCCTCAAGCGGGTCGACTGGAGGAGAGAACCCTAGGTGTAGTCGCCAGAGCACAGTCAGCGTGACTTGAGCTTGTAACTCGAGTGGGTGATAGGAATATATAAATTTCATTACCTCCCATATTCCTTGCCATGACATACAAATGTGTGTAGTTAAGAAGATCTAACCACCCATGTGCTATCTATATATATCGAAGCATTGGTACATGTTGATATGAGAGTGGAAGAACACAAAAACATGTCCATCTAGGGTATAGGGTATTCTTCTTCCATATTTCCTTCTCTAAAACTCTATACTTTTCATGTAAGGCTATGAATGTACCCTAAATGGGGGTGGGGTACTGAGACTAGATGGTTTTCCCAACCTCCTCACCTAGATTAGTGGCCTCTCATGGATTCATGGTGCTAAAGTGAAGGCTCGCCCGTGGCCTGACCTTTGAGTTGAAGGAACCATGGTCGACCACCCATCATTGGCCTTTGTTGTAGAAGTGTTGGGTGGACAAGAAGCCACAATGGGGGAAAGCTATAGAAGACCGATAGGAGGGATGGCTTGTATGAGTATGGTTGACCTTCTCAACACTATGATCCAGGAGAAATGGTTGGACAATGGTCATCAAAGATCATGGTGTTGTTTCTATCACACATGAAGTTTCAGACTGAAGATGGTCCTTGAGGCCCTGTGGAGGAAAAGAGGGGCAAAGCCCTAGCAGATGACACCCTCATCCACTAGAGGCTAGGAACCTGAGACAACATTCATGGTAGCACCAGATCTATATATGTGTGTGCATGGAGGAGGGTACATCATGCGTGGATGAGGGTGCATGAGGAAGAACCTTGCTAGGTTGGCCCTAGACTGGTTGTCTATGGGAGAGACCAAGGATAGGTCACAATTCATTAACCCATCTAGAACACATGTATCCCATGGTGTGGCCCAATAAGAGGCTACCACATCACCCATGACCAAGGTAAATTACTTTTATCTTCCAAAAATTGTGGCATATGCAAGTATAATATATATATATATATATATATATATATATATATATATATATATATATATATATATATTTGTGTGTGTATCAAATTGATTGGGACTATGAGTAGAATCCAAACAAAATGGTTTCATGTCCTAAATTAGATTCTAGTTCCAAAAGTGTAGCTAATTCCTAAACATAGGGTGATTAATACATGGATACCCAAAATTTAATATATATGTAATTTAAATTAATAAATATGTTTCTTTGGTGATAATATAATGATATTGTTGAATATGATAATGAATATATAGGTTTTCTAGACCAATAATTGTACTTATGTTGAATTAGGTTGTTGAAACTAAAGATCATAACTTGCTACAATTTTAATGCATGTGATTTAGTCTAAATGTTCATAATAGCCCAATATGTCCAATCCGATAAAAATTCTAAGTCATTGATATAGTTGACTAATTGTGGAATAAATGGATTCTAAATACGTGGCTCTGGCGATCGACATGCGACTAAGCTAGGGCTTTCTCCCACATCCATCCTCTCTGGCTCAGGGAGTGAGGCAATGGTCGGTGCATCTAGCTCATCTCCCTCTAGGAACTTACTCAACTTCTTCCTCAGTAGGGCTCCCGATTTGGTGGCAACAACTCGTTCTTCTGCATTTAGCAGCCTTGAATCTCTTCCATGCTCGACTTTGTTCGGCTCATGGGTTCTTACAACGATAGTCTCATTGCTGCATGTAGAGGCTAGTGGTGACAAAGCTTTGGATAGTGGTCTAAGGTTGCCTACTTCTCCTTCGATCTTGTTGCTTGCTACTCTAGCCAGTAACCTTGTCTGGAAAGGGGTTTATTTCCCCTTTTATGTCTTAGCTTTTACTAGTGGGTTTTCATCTTTGTTTTTTTTTCTTTCCGGGTATTAATCTGTTCCCCACTGTTTGTGGCAACTTTTCCCCATCATTGGTGATGTCTCCCCTCCCTATTGTGGAAGTTGACAGGAAATGGGTTTCTCCCATATCTCTGTCTAGTGTCAAGGTATACCCTCAATACATTTTGTGATCTACAATGTTCTTGTTGGATTACATATCAAGGAAGGTTTATGGTAGATACTTTTGCTTCTGTGGTTCCAGTTTATGTATGGACAATTGGGGAATTTTCAAATTTGAAGATGATCAAGATTGAGAAGGGATTCTATCCAAATTTTGTTCTTCTATGCATCATCTAGGAATCTAGCTGAAGCATGTCACCTATTTCCAATCTCATCTTTAAAATGTTGGTGTTTTCTTGTTCTTGATCTGGTGTAACAACATACTCTTTTATAGATGTTGTATGGCATTCTTAATATGACATCTTATGTGTTATTATTAAAAAATTCCTTGACATAGTTTGGTTAATAATGATCTTCATTAAGGTTCTAAGTTATATACACAATAATTAGGGTTTAGAACGTAATGTACTTTTTCATATGATCATGAGTTACATAATCGGATATAGTTGCTCTATATGATCTAAAATGCTTCACTTGGTAATTAGGGTTTCTCCTAATGCCCTGTTTGGTCTTGTAAACCTTATGAATCTTAATGTGACAAATTAGGGTTTGGTAACCTTATTCCTTATTCTAAACCTGAGACAACCCTAAACTCTAGTTCAACACATATGCTAGAATAGCATATTTTACATATGATTAGTGATACCTTAGGGTATACATACATGTAGATAATGTTGGTTGATTATGATGAATGCTTGGATGTTTGGATATATGCTTGAAGTACATATTTCATGGTTTATGCATGATAGAAAGGGTATGCAGATATGATTATGAATACTCACATTATTGATTGTCGGTTTTTGTGAGGGTTTCTCGAGGATTGATGAAATAAACTGTTGGATGTTTATTTACATTCTATTCAATTATAATGCCACTATGAGTATCATATAAATTAAGATATCATATTCTAAACTCTAGGATGATATGTAGCAAGGAGTGATTCACATGAACCCTGGAAGGGAGAGTGATTATGGCCAAGAGATCATATCAAGTATGGGTTAGGATATTGAATGAAAATTCTAGTTCTTATTTGCAAGTAATTAATTGATAAAATATTGTTATATAACTTGCACACTTTTGTCTATACACCACATAAACATTATATAAATATACTAATCCACATTTTGTTTGTTGGAAATTTAGGTAATTTCCATATATGAAGTTATCAAGCCATGATGAACTATATAAAATCAATTGAAGGCATTAAATCTAAGTAAAGGAGGATTAGTTCTTCTCATATGTATCAGTCCATGTTGGAAATTCATGTAACTTCTTAGAGGAGCATCACTATATATCTTACAAACAATATTTGTGAATTAATGAAAATTATTTTCTATAATTTTTTATGTGTTAAACATATATCTTTGGAATTTTACGTAATGGGTCTCAACTTTAAGGTCCTTTTTAAATTGGGGATGTTGAAAAGTGAGGCTTTTATAGTAGTATATTATTTTGATCTAAACATCCAAGTCAAGGTATGTGCATCCACTCTATTTAAATTGGGCGTTATCATGATAAATATCCTTTTCCCATATGAGGTATTAATCATATTGTGAACTTTCTTATCATATTGTAAAAGTGCTCTTCTTTGTGAATATCTTCCTCATTTGTTATTGGTGATGTGTAGATACAACATTAATGGCCTTCTGATCTAATCTTTATATTTATTTGATTATGATGCCCCTTATCATCTCTTTGATTGATCTTCCATTCCATTAAATGATTCCCTATTTTTCTCCCTATACATACTCAAATTTATGTCTACGTCCTTCATTTCGTTTGTTTACCCATGTGGTTGTTTCCTTTAACACATCTAGTGTTGGGAAATACAGGCACATAGTAAGGTAGCATAAACAAAAAATTTATCTATTTGTATTTCTAATAACATTAAGATCACGTCAACTACTATGAAGTAGGAAGGATGGTTTAACGAGTTTATACCTGTTCCTGGAGAAAGTCCAATGCATACAACTTGTTTCAGTTGCAACTGTCTTCTAGTTTCACATATAGGGTGTATGTGTAGCTCTTGGTCTTCACTATGAATCACAGATTGGACAGCTCATGTGGTGGCTTCTGCGGTCTCTCAGTGGATGGTGGACTGGATCAACTACTACAACAACTCCTATGGTCTCACCATGGACTGTAGGCTGACGTTTTCCTCCTAGCAGCAGCGAAAGGATGCCTCTAGAGTAGTCCACACAGACCAACTAGAACTCATGTCGTCTTGCTAGAATGGACAGGAAGGAGTTGTCTCTCCTGTTGGTGTACTAGTCACTAACTTGATCTCCCACAACAATGATCCTCAGTTGTTATTTCTTATCACTATCCCTCCCTAGTCAGGTAGTACATTCTTGGGCTCTCTTGGTTACCACAACTAGAGTGGACAACAATTGTCATAGCAATTGATTCTCAATTATTTGTGATGTGATCTAGGAAGCCCCTAATATCCCTCTATTTACAGGGGGTGTTAGGGCCAGGGTATCCAGTCTGTTAAAGATCTGTGTGGAAGTGGAAGGGATGGGAAGATCTTAAATTCTTGCAACCTTTGAGCATCAAAACGATCGTCTGGTAGTCAAGACTATCATATGGCTAGTGAGATGGTCGTTTCACTCTAAGAGGTGGTTGTCTAACAATTTCCCAATCACACATAAAATTGGCAAATTGTTTGCAATTAATGATAAATGTTAATACCTTGAATCAATAGAGTTGCGCAATCGAAATGACCAAACTTTCTCATGAATTTGGTAAAGTTGCTAAAACCTTCCATCACCCCAACCGAGTTGATTGGTTTACCATGTGAACTAGTCATCTTGTTCTTCTCGAGCCAGTCGGTTCACCCGATGAGTCGATCTGTTGGTGCCTTATTCATGTAAAACTTTAGCTAATTTAGTTCTAATCATCCTACACTCCAAATGACCATCTCAACATTTGAGTTGATCGTTTGGCACTCCAAACAGTAGCCTCACCATGTGAGACGATCAGCTGGCAGTGCACTCAATTGATGTATTGTGTTAATTGAGAAGATAAATGTTTAGTAATCACTCAAATCATCATTTAAGATTAAACTCCTATTCTAGACGAGTTCCTATGTGTGTGACCCTATAGGTCCCATATCACGTTAGAAGTGTATGCCTATAACCAACTTATGACATCACAAGAAGAGAGTAGTGCCTAATCGCACATTGGTGCTACCCAAGTGAATGGAATGCTGGAGGACAACTTGTATAATTCCTTTGTCTCTGATATCTTGAGTGAACTCGAGTCATGGAATTGTGGTCCTCTTAACTTTCAACCCATGTCCCTTGAACTAAGACCAGACTGTCTGAGATAATGTGACCTCAATATCATATATTGATTCACATGTGCATATGCATGTGTTTCTCAGTCTCTCTTATCAAGTAGCCATGATATCAGTCTCCAGAAGGAGGACAAATCCCATTTCTATCACTCATAGTCAGTCCACGTGTATCAAAGCTACCCAATCATCACCTATGTCAACCCATGTTTTAGGATTGTGTTTGATGATGTCGAAGTATACCCAACAACATGTGATGAGTATAGTGATTTTAGGTCTAAGAATCGCAATCACCACCTTCACTATGAGAGATAACTATGACCACCAATAATGGTTTTCATGTGTCACTCTCAAGGTGGGTTTGTCCGATACATTGTTCCCTAACATGTATCTATGTGCTTGTTTTGATATGCCATATCATGACTAATGAGATTCAGTCATCAACCAACCCACACTCCAATCTTATGTGTTATTGGTGTCTATCTACCTCCCATAGTAACAACCGACTAGGGACATAATAAGATTGTACACACTCTTAGCATTCATATGATCCCATTCTCCGATTCACGTAATTGAACACATAGGGCATTGAGTATTGTCATTCTTTAGACAATCATAATTTTCCCTCATTATCTCATAACTGAATGAAAAAAAAAAATTGGAAGCTTGCCTTTATGTTTATTAATCAAATCCTTCATCATATATGCCATGTAAACCATCACATGATTGGCTTTCCTAGCATACCTTACCAACAAACTCCCACTTGAACATAGAGCCAATCACCCACGAATCACATTCTTAGTGATTTAAACATGTCCACAATGTTTCTGCTGCATAAGTGCTAATCTAGTTTTTATAGAAACATTTTTCTATTGATTGGTATAATGCATGTTTCTTATCTCTTCGTTGTAAGATGAAACCATTGCAATATGGTATCTGATGTTCCTTTCCTAACAAGTAGCTCCATTGTTGTCACGGTACTACTGAGTCATCAATGGTTGGAACATCTATAAGTTCATTATATGAACTTTTAGATCCATATAGTATGACACTATGTTTATTACACAAGTATACTCAACTTCTATTGTAGAATAGAATTAAAGGCTATTAGTTTAGAACCCTTCCACTTAACAAAATTTCTCCTTTTAAATCAAACATATTTTAATTTCAATCACTTTTATCATTATGGAAGCTTGCATCAATATAACCCTTTACATCCAACTCTTCATTTATTGCTATCTTTAACTACTAGCAATCTATTCTTAAGTACTTCTCAAGTACAACAGGATATCCTTAATGATTTTCCAATAATCCTTATTGGAAATTAATATCATCTTGTCATGACCAATACATACAAGATTATATGGGATAAGTACATTTATATCTTTCATGGTAGATCCATTGCTACAATCTATGGTATCTTAATCATGTGATTTCCATTCTGCCCAAGAATTAGAATGTACAGTTCATGAGAGACTAATTCATATTCTCTCTCATTGAATCCTTCTTTTGAACTCCCTCAACACATTGCTATTGTATGTGCTCAAACTTATATTGTGAAACATATAAGAACTATCTCATAGGTATTGATCCTTATCTCATAAGATGTTTCACCTTATACTTCATTGTTGAAGGTGTTTTTATGCCATCTCTCAATATTCATAATATTGAGATGTTATTCCTCATCATATGTGGAATATTTATATATGCTCCCACTAAATCTTTTGTAATCCCAGATTTCATGTTGCATCATGATTCATGTCAAACTCTATGACTATCTAGTCAAGTCAAAAATCCCTCCTTTGAGAAGCTTGTTTCAATCCCAGATTGAACTTTGTAGTTTATAGACTTTATTTGCATATTTTAAGTTATAAAAGCTATTAGGTTGTGTCACGTACACATCCTTTGATGTATTCCCTTTGAGGAATTGGTTTTTATCTTCATATGCTAAATATCATAGTATATTTTAACTATAGAAATAAGCTTGATAGTTGGTAAAGGAATTTCTATCATGTTCAACAACTTGAACCGATTTGAAAAAAAATTATTCAACCAATTTTTCATGTTATGTTATCCATGTTGGTCTTTTTCATAAGACCCAGCAGCACCCTATGGGTATTACCCTTTAGGTGGCACTAACAAGGTCCTACCTTGCTAGTTTACATGGACCCCATAATGGCATTGAGCCATTACTCATATTGTAGTAATTAATAGCTTCTAGTTGACTAGTTGTCTCATCCTATTATGACCAACTCATCTAAATTGTTGGATTCTTAATCCTTCAATTTCATATGTGTCCTACTAGAACTATTTTGTTCTGTGTTTCATGATGAACTTGAGATTCTACAACAATTTTTATTCTCTTAGTTCTTATTGTACCTCTTTATTGACCCTAAAATTTTTGAGTTCTACATTTACTCCCACTGATTCTTTAGGAACTCAATTATCATATAAACAAAACATTTTGTTATTGGATAGGGATTAATAGTAATATTCGACAGTTATGGTTTATGGATAAACCTTTTCAAGAAACTACTTTCTCAATGTAGATTTCAATCCTTAGATATATTGGGACCTTCTGATATCATGTCTTCTAAACCATTCAGATGACACACGATTTAGTGGTAGGTATATATTTATGAGGATATAAGAAAATTAGATTAATTGATAATTATATAATGACTCATCATGGTATGATTCCTTCATTCTAATACATCATCATGTTCATATGTATTTGACTTGTGATGCATTATCACGGTTCTTTCTTTGAAGGTTCTTTAGGTATTGATGTAAAAGTACTTGAATGTTTGATCTAATCAAAGTTTCTTAATACTTTCATCAAAGCTATACTTCATTTACAATCTCCTTGAAAATCTCAAGAGATTTATGTTTCTATTTTGATGAGTACATAATATAATCATGTTACAAGTAAATTTAATGAGGTATAAGAAATTATGTATAGCATTCATTCCATAAGAACTTCATGCATCATTTCTATGAGGTCTGATGGAAGGCATATACTCCCACTACATCTAGTGAAGGATGTCATATTATATTGTGTGTAAATAAGGCTTTGCATGTTTTCTTAGGTTTGATAACCAAGGGAATCTAGACTAACATCAATATGTATTCTAGACATGCATTTCTTATATGTACATCCAAGGTGACTATTGTTAATGATAGTCTTGATTTATCAATTACAATCCTTTGGTATTAACATTTTTATCCAAGATTCTTTCAAAGCAAAGATTACTAGAGATTTTGGTATTTCCACACGATCATATATTTTGAAACAAAAACATTAATATATCACTTTATCAATCTTGTCATACATGATGCTTTAAAGTAAATGTTTCTATTTGTTGGCATAATGAGATAGCAGGTCAACTAACTCTATTACATACCCATTTGAGCTAAAATAAATTTAAATGTAGATGAAAGTTTCCACAACTCTTGCTCCTCCTTGTCCATCTTTATCCTTTCATGAGGGCCTTTACTTCTTGTCAGATCCTCCACATCAAGTATGTCATATCTCTATTTGGTATCACATACTAAAATGAAGAAGTAATCATATTTACCTTATAATGTTTATACCTGAAGTGGAGGCCTCAGTGCCTTCTTCATCTTTAGTTCCTCTAACCATAGTGGGCAATTTCTTTTCCAATGTCCAACTAGTGACATTGGTGACAATTGCCTCTTTTCTTTACTCCTCCCTTTGCTTTGAGATCTGAAGACTTGGGATTCTAACTAGCTTTAGAATGCTTCTTAGCTTTTCCTTTACCTTTAGACTTCCCATTTGTCTTGTTGATCACCATCACACACTTGGGCTTGTCTTTTTTCATCTATCCCTTAGTTGTTCTCAACATGCCCAACAACTTTATCAATGATTTTTCAAAGTCGTTCATGTTGTATTTCATGACAAATTGACTGTATGATTCTAGCAGAGACTGCAGACTCACATTAGTGGCCAACTCTTGACCCAAGGGGAATCCTAAGCTAGCTATGTTCTCCACATACCCAATAAGCTTAATTACATGAGGACCTACTGGATCTCCTTCTTTTATGTTATATTTGAATAGTGCCTTGGAGATATCATATATGTCTAGTCTAGCCTGATCTTAGAACAAGTTCATTAGATGTGTGACGATCTCAATCACATCCATGTTCTCATGCTTCCTCTACAACTAGTAGTTCTTGAAGCATAGCATCAAACACTTGACATCCACTACGTATTCAGTATGCTTCTCGTAAGCATCCCTTTCATCCCTAGGTGCAATCGGAAGGGGTTCATCTGGTTCTAGCATATCCAGGACATAGAGATTTCTCTCTTGTGTGAGAATGATTTTCAGTGTACTGAACCAGTCATGGAAGTTGTTCCCATTTAGTTTGTCCTTATCAAGGACCGATCACATAGAAAAATGATTATTGTTTGTTGCCATTTGATTCTATAAAGGAATTTACAATTTTGTCAAAAACTCATTTTTATTTGATTTGATTTGATAAACATTTGGGTGACAATAATTAGGCCTTTAATTAATTATTCTTCAAATTATTTTTTTCAATTTGATAACCCTCAAGTATCAATTCAAAAAACTACAACAAACAATTTTCCAATGAGCAAGATCCAAAATAATCCAACTATGACCCGACCAACACTGCAATACATAGTCAAAATCTAGGTAGACAACTTCCCAATTGCATCATATGCAATTCTTGGTAGACAATTTGTGAAACTCCTTGCAATAATTATATGTATGCTTTTGGGATTAGACACTCTAAGAATCACTAGTTAATCCTGACCTAGTATCCAGCACGATAGGTATGCACCATGTGATGGCAGAATCTACATATCTACCATCAAATTTCCACAAGGTAGACGGTGCACCACGCAAGGGTGTAACCTATGCTTAGACAAACAAGCTTTTCATGTGTGTTGCTAATGGAAAACATATTAGACTTAATATATTTTATTTGAGGGATTTTATATAAATCATATATATATACACTTTATCCAATCACCACATATATAGTATGTATCATATACATGATATACCCCACAACATAAACATGCAATATAAAACAAAAGATGGTTATGGCCATGTCTACTGTAATTCCTTAGTGCCACAAGGAATTACTACCACCTAGGTCAATCATCACATCACATGTATGAACCTATTGTTGGTGTAGATCTATGCTTTCCAATCTGGGTAGATTGGTTCAACCCTTGAACCGGTCATCCCGTCTCTTAGTCGGTCAGTTGATCCTTAGGGACGGTCGCCTGGCTTCCTGTCCAACTGATGTTTAGACACATTCTAAACAGTTGGTTGGGCCCCACCGAGCGGTCATCAGGCTCCTTCATTTTTTCCTCCATGGTCCTCTAGGAAGTCATCTCGTCTCACAAACTGATCATCTTGTCTGGCGATGATAATCTTCATCATCATTGTAAGAAAAGAAACTATCCTATTGCTACTTCATTACATTGTAAAGAGAAACCTCAAGTTAAATTTGAGGGGAGCAAAGGTAGGAAAGAATTAAATATACATTGGAAATAAAGAGATAGAGGTTTGATACGTAGACCGAGATAAATAAGAATAAAACCAAACCATCCAACCACACAAAGATATTGGGTTATTGGCCATAATCATACTACACATCCACCATCAAAACCTCTTTTAGGGCAACACGTATAAATTACATATATATATATATATATACATATATATATATATATATAAATAAAAGTTTGGGATGATGTGGTCTTTGATCGAATACTCATATGAGATAGTTTAAATATTCACATTGTATGCAATAAATAAACCATAAAACCAAAAATACGATCATATTGATTACCCTAAAACATAAAAAATTGATGTGGCACCGATACCATTGTTGGGAAGTACGGGCACAAAGTAAGGCAACGGAAACAAAAAAATGTATCTATCTGTATTCCCCAGAATGACACCGGTTCCACCGACCAAACATAGAGTGATTCAATCCTACGATGAAGTAGGAAGCATGGTTTAATGAGTTTATACCTAGTCTTGGAGTAAGTCCAGTGCATACAACTTGTTGCAGTTGCAACTGTCTTCTAGTTTCTCTTGGATAGTGTCTGCACAGCAGCTGGTCTTCACCACAAATGACAGATTGGATAGCTCCTGCGGTGGCTTCTACGATCTTGCCACAGGTGGTGGATTGGATCAACTACAGTAGCGGCTCCTGTGATCTCACCATGGACTATAGGCTGACGTTGTCCTCCTAGCCAGCGGCCACTGTAATTATGTTGATGTGTAAGTATATGACAAGACTCCTTTTAATAATCATGTCCTTGTTAATAATTGTGTCATCTATTGGGCATATCAATTATTTTGAAACTTTTCTCTTCTGATATCCCTTTATAGTCATAACTTTGATTGATCTTCCTTACCTTAATTAATGCTAAATTATAATACTCTACACAAAATCATTTTTATGTTGGCGTCCTTCCTTTTGTTTGTTTCCTCTTCTGGGTGTTTCCTTCAACCAATCCAGAGGTTAAACAATGTGATGATCAATAAGTAGGAGGTGTCTCCCAAGATTATCTTTAGGAAGAATTCAGAGATGGATAGGTTGTTCACTGCAAACTGATCATACTAGTTTGATTTCATATCTTGTTAGATGTCCTTTATATCCCTTTGTCAAACTTGGACAAATTTTTTAATAGTTATGTTTACCTTTTCACTGCTTCATAACCATGTTCTTTACCAATCTTTTTGAGAAAATATTATCCACCCCTATTTGAGAATTTTTATTTGGTATTTGTGAATGAAAAGGATTTTATGCATTATTTTTTAAAATTAATTAAGGAGTGGACCCCTCTCAACTCCCACTCCTTATAAATTCCATTTATGACAAGTACGTAATTGAAATTCTCTAATTTTATTACAAGCCATGAGGGCGGAGATAAAATATATGTTCCTACTAACACACAAAAAAACCTTTACCCCAATAGTGACTCATAGATCCACAACTCCCTTATCAAGGGGTCCACTTCTTTTTAGATTCAACATATTAGAACACATGTGAGGTTCAGATCTGGTATCCAATACCATGATGAAGAGGTAGATAAGTTAATATCAATAATGGATATACCTTAGGTGGGGATCTCTATCCCCTTGTACTTCTTAAGTTCCTCCAAGTAGACTGGGAAATTTCTTTTTTAGTATCCAAACATATTACAGTGGTGACAATTGCCATTCAAAGCCATGCCGCCCTTTTCCTTTAGAGCAGATGATTGGGACTTGGGTTTAGAACCTTTCTTAGACTTTTTCTTTCCCTTAATCTTTTATCTCATTGCATTTACCATAAACACAAATATAGTCTTTCTTCATGTTAGTTTAGGAGTTCACAGCATGCTAGTAGTTCTAGAATTAGCTTGACCATTTTATAAACATTGAAGTTCATGACAAATTGGTTATAAGATTCAAATGCATCCCTTAGATGGATAGGAAAAAATTGTTATATTCCATCATATGGAACACCCATCCTCATGCTTCGAGACTCTTAATCCTATAAAGGTTACCTAGTTAAGTTGAACCTAACAACAACTACCAATAAAACTGTGTACCCTTCTTTGGAAAACCAACATATTTACCACACTCCTCACCAAGATGAACAATACACCTCATGGCAAGCCCACATTTATCAATGGACTCCTTTATGTGTATCAAGTGATGGAAGGCATCTCAAGCTTAGAATTGTCATGAGGATTGAGTATAATATAATTACATATCCAATAATCTCATATATATATATATATTATTTTTGACTCAAGGGCAATCTAGTCAATGTTGACTCTAGGTCTAAATTCACTAATACCTAGTTTTGATGATGACTAACCATTCCATTTATTTGTGTCTGATGCTTCTACTTGAGTTATTTTAGATTAGGTATAGACACACTCCAAATACCTTAACTTGCACATCCTAACAAGGAGAAAAGATAAGTCAAAATCAATACAAGTGCATGTTTTTGGAATATGATGTAAATCCATTAGAATCATGATGCAAATCAATTTTAATGATTGTATGACATGTAATTAAGCTTATAGAAAATTAGGAGCACTTAAATCAAGCATTTAAGCACTTTAATGACATTTTTCAAAATTCATTACAGGTTGTTATTGGTCAAGTTGTAAACTCGACCAATCCCTTGATGGATTTTAAAAATGCTCAGGTTCAGTCTAGTTACAAACTTGACCGATCCGTTCAGTCGAGTTACAAACTCGACCGACCCCACTTTACAAAAAAATGCAAAAAAGTGTTTCTAGCCAATGGAGTGTTGCAAAACTTGAATAAATATATGCTGCAACACCCCAAATGGCTAGTATACATCCGTAAGTGTTTCTACTGGCTAGTAGGAATCCCCAACTATAGATAGGACCCCTTGGGCTTCATCCCATGGTTAGCCAAGCACTATCAAGGTCCCTATTCTACAGTTGAGTGCATCCTACAGACTCCTCTCTCTCAGCTTAATCACTTACTACATCCATTAGAGTGAGTAGGAGATTTGTAAGAGAGCTAGTTCTACATGTATATCTTGTGAGGATCAAACTTCCTCCACCTCCCAATCTCTCATTTCTATCTTGAAGATGAATATGAAGATTCGCTCTCTTGGATAAGAGAGGTGAAGAAGATCAAGGGAAGCAGTCCCTTGGTGAAGAACAAGGGAAGCAGTCCCTTAGTGAAGAACAACAGAAGGAGTCTCTTGGTAAAATATTCTCCATGGAAAAGGTGAAGTCAAAGGCGGAATATCCAACCAAAGTGGGTAATTCCTCAAAGGTTGAATAATTGTGCAAGAGTGGGTAAGTCCTTGGTGAAGGCATAAGACTCCTTGCAAAGTGGGTAAGTCCTCGGTGGGGTAGAAGACTCTTGGTTGGATAGGTAAATCCTTTGGTAGCTTGTTTCCTCCCTTCCCCTCAAAGGGAAAGTTGGTTATCTATGTCCTAGAAAAGGAAGTTCATATGTTTTTATTCTTACAAGTGAATATAAGGAGTAGATATGGTTGATAAATCCTAGAGGTTGACCTCTCTAGGTAGTGGACTTACATTCTCCTAGTTTGGAGATTAGAACCACTCTACATAGCTTGTGATCTTATGCTTGTTTCAATCTCTCTCATCATTGATATATATGTTTAATTGGACCAAAAAATTCTAATTAGGAATGTTATATTTTGATATATCTTGAAGGTTTGATGAATTTTGTTTAAGTGCATTTATCTCTATTCATCCCCCTGTCCAGAGCAAATCGCCCATCCTAGATCCAAAATATATCATATATATAAACAAAAACCAAATTGGATACAGATAAAAATATGATGATTATGGACACCTTGTATAATTTTGCCAAGGTAATGGAATATTGAAATCATCTAAGGTTTCCAACATCGCATTCATAAATAAAAGATGATAGACCTTGATTTCTGGATTCTTCAATTATGAGCAGCCACCATGGAATATCCATCATTGTTGATGATTTTTCTATATTCATCCTTCTTCATGTTTGGTCGGTCAAAACTCGTGTTTCTTTTTTTTCTCATAGTTTCTATACAATGCTTTCCAACTTCAAAATTGACGATTGTAAAAAGAAGTGATATAGTTTTACAGACTCTAATCCCAAAGAAGAAAAGAATAATGGCTCAGCATACTTCAGCATACTTCAGGTAGCTCTCTCAAAAGGGAGATCCAGTAGTTACCAGTAGGCTCAAACATAGCAGCACCAAGGTAAAAAGAACTTCAGCACCTAGTCAGCAAAGGGAGACAAGCAAATGGCATCATACAGAACCTCCTCAGACAAAATATCATCATCAACTTCTGAGAAAACCATGCCTCCAAAACTAAACCATGACAACCATCCTTTTCAAAACTCCAGATCATCCATCTGAGCAACAAACACAAACTCAACCATCACAACTGTCAATCCAGCTATGAGAGGGGAGCAAAAAGGCCCAAATGAGAAAATAGAAAAACATCAACCATCAACAAACACTCGACCATCACTGCATAGAGAAATGAGAGGGGAGCAAGCCAGCAGGCCCAAACCAGAAAAAACACCCTTGTCAGCCGTCTCCAGATCAGCCAACAGAGAAGCAACTAAAGACTCAACCATCACAACTATAAGCCAACTATGAGAGGGGATCAAAGAAACCCAAAAAAGAAAAGGAACTAGAGGAAACCTCCAACACTGGAAACAGAACCTCGACCATCACTACAAGCATAACAGAGCTGGGTCTAAAATAATGAAGCAGCAAGCTATCGAAAGCAACAGTGAGAGGGGAGCATTGGCACCCATAAAAGGGGACTCAACCATCACATAACCATCACAACATGAACACTCAACAGAGAACACCCAACTGGAGCATCACCAACCACAGGGGACTACAGATAGCTAGCCGCTCAACCCCAACACCTTTCACACCAGTGCAGATATGAAAAAAGAGCTCCACCAACAACCAACAACCCAGCCTCCATCACCACCAGAACCAAGCAACAGCAGCACAATAGAAGGGGAGTAACCACCACAAAACCAATGAGACAACAAGGAAAACTCAGCACAACTGGCCATCAGATGTCATAGTGCCATCCAAAAGCCTCAGAGGACCTAGCAGAAAAGAACCCACAGATTAACCATCAACAAAACCAAACTCTACCAACTACCAAAGAAGAAGAAGTAGAAACATAACCATAAAGAAAGCCTTCAGAAAAACTCTGTGAAGAAGTACCAGCTATCGAAGATCTAAAATTATTGATGGAAATGAATGAAGGTTTTGAGCAAAATATAATAGAGGGTGCTGGTGTAGTTGTTATTGGTTCTGTTCCTTCTACCCCTATTTTTGTTGTTGTGCTGAACAATGACTCTCCAGGGAGCGAATTTAGTTCCCAAGATTCTAGTTCTGCTGTTATAATCCATGGCAATAAAGAACCTCCTAAATGTCAAGGCAAATTGAATGTCAGTATGTACCACAGAATGGAAAAATCACAATTCTCACCAATTCAAAATGATCTTCACCTATCGTCTTCAAGTTTTGAGGTTGTCACTTTGATCCAAGATGAAGATAATGTTGAGGTTATCACCTTAACATCCAAGGGTGTTAAATGACTTCCATCAGTATATCCTCCTGGAATGTGCACATGATTAGTAATAAAATTCTCAACGTCCAGGGGGAAGTCCACAGAGCAAACAGTGATGTGGTTGTTCTTGTGGAGATGAGACTGAGAGAGAATAAAATTTTCAAGATGATGAACAAGTTCTTCTACGATTACAGTTGGTCTTATACTATCAAATCTCATGCTCTTGGTAGGATTATTGTCCTGTGGAAGGATGAAAATTACACTGTTAATATTCTAGGTGAAAGTGATCAAACGATGCATTTGGAGATCCTAAAAGAAGATTCGAGGGTCTTAGGCACTACTATTTATGGTCACAATGATGACTATGATAGAATGTCTTTATGGAAAGAGTTGGAGAGATTTAATCAGATGGTTGATGAGCCTTGGGCTATCTTAGGGGACTTCAATGCTGTTATAAGAAATGATGAGAAGATTGGCATACAACCACCTTCAAGGAAGTACATGGACGATTTCAACAATTTTATTCTTGATAATGGTCTCATTGAATTGGATCTTAGTGGTCCATTCTTCACTTGGGATAATCATCAAGATGATGATGATTTTATTACCACTAAGATTGATAAGATTCTGTACAATTCCAGATTTCTGAACAATTTTAAGAATTTTGATGGTGAATGTATTTCTAATACTATCAGCGATCATAGAAGGATCCTTCTTGTTATCAGGTATGTTAAGAAGAAAAGAACCCCTTTCAGATTTATAAATGGTTGGATGTAGCATAAGGAGTTTGATGGTATTTTAAAGGAGTCTTGGAATCATAACTCGGAGGGTTTTGCTATGTTTAGAGTTTACAGAAAGTTGGAAATCCTTAAAGGCAAGCTGAAAGCTTGGAATTGGAGAAATTTTGGTGATATCTCGATCAATTAAAACATTGCTAAATAGAAAGCTCTTGATGCTCAGCGTGCAGCTAATATGAATCCCTGGATAAAGAGAAAAGGAAGGATGCCATCATTCTGAGGAAGGAAGCTATGGAAGCTGAACTTATTGAGGAGTCATTCTGGTGACAAAAATTGAGAATAAGGTAGCTAAAAGAAGGAAATAAGAATTCAAGTTTTTTCTATTCCACTATGAGAACAAGAAGAACCAGAAATAGCATCAACTATTTAAACATTGATGGAGTTCTTTGCAGGGATGATAACACTATTAAAGATTTCATCAAAAGTTTCTATGAGAATTTATTTTGTAACCAAGACAAAGGAAAGGCTTGGGAGGGACAGTGGAATGGTCCTAAAGTTTCTAAACAACAAGTTGATGATCTGATTGCACCTATCTCTAGAAGTGAAGTGGATGACATTATCAAAAATCTTAATGATGACAAATGTCCAGGTCCTGACAGTTTTAATGGGCATTTCTTCAAACATTCTTGGCCTATCATTGGTGATGATGTCTATATGGTGATTCAAGATTTTTTTCATAATGATACCTTGCTCAGAGAAGCCAATAAAACCTACATTACTTTGCTTCCCAAAGGTATTGATAACTCAATCAAATCTAATTGGCGGCTAATAGCCCTTTGTAATACGTTTTATAAAATTTTCTCGAAGGTGTTGGCTAACAGATTGCAGAGAGTTTTACCTTTCATTATTGATATCAATCAATGTGCTTTCATCAAAGGCAGGAGCATCAAAGATGCTATTTTAACTTCCAATGAGATTATTAATGATTTCAAAAAGAACAATAGCCACTTGATGTGTATTCAGGCTGATATATCAAAGGCTTATGATTCTATCAGCTGGAGATACCTTTTTTCGGTTATGTTTAGAATGGGTTTTCCGATCAAATGGATTAGATGGATTGAAATCATGTTCCAATCTACATCCTACCAAGTTCTTGTGAATGGCAAAGCTACTTCTCCTATCTTTCCCTTGAATGGTGTGAGACAGGGGGACCCCATCACACCGTACTTGTTTACTATAGTTATGTAGGATTTTACTGAGATGATGAAGGAGAGCTGTAAGGCCAATAATATCCATATTAAGGCATCCAAATACCTTGATTGTTCTCATCTGATTTTCACCGATGACTTAATTATTTTTGCAAAAGATGATGATACTAGTGTTACTGGCATTGATACTCTCCTTAAAATATTTGGTAATTCCTCTGGTCTTAAGATAAACCCTCAAAACAGTATGGTATATTTGAGTAACAAGAATGATATTGAGATATCCAACAAACTTGGCATGAAAGTAGGGAATCTTGATGATTCTAAATATCTTGGTTTACCTCTTTTCACTGGGAAGTTAAACAAAAAACTCTACTTGAACCTGGTGGATAAGGTTAAGAGGAGGTTGGACTTGTGGAAATCCAATATTCTTTCTTTGGCTGGTAGACTCGAATTGGTAAAGTCCACTCTATCCACTATGCACTTATATTGGGTTTTCTCCTTCCCAATTCCCTTATCTGTTTTGGACAAGATTGATGAAATTTGTAGGAATTTTTTATGGGGTCAATCTGAAAAGAAACACAATATCCATATGGTGAAATGGGACATGGTTACGTTACCTAAATCTATAGGTGGTTTAGGTCTCAAAAAGAGCAAGGAAGTTTCTAAAGCCTGTCTTATGTTAAATGCCTGTAACATAGGTAGCAAGAAAGATTCCATGTGGATAAAATGGATCCTTGAAAAATATTTCAAAAAAGAATCATACTGGAGCATTGAACCTTCAACTAACTACTCTTGGATCTTCAATTCAGTCATTAATATGAGGGAACAGTTGAGACCTTTGTTCTCAGTTAGCATTGGGTCTGGAGAAAATATTAAGACCTGGTTGGACCCATGGGTCAAAGGGAAATTTCTTCTTGACTATGTGGAGAGCAATATGATTATTAGATCTGGGATTCCTCGAGATTCAAAGATTTCTAGTATTATTAAGAACAATCAGTGGTCTTTAGCAAAATCTAGGGTGTCCAAGGAAATTCTTAGCATTATTTCAGATATCCCTATTTCTAATTCTTATGTTGACTCCTTTTTTCTTAATGGTTCTAGAAGGGTGAAATTCAATCTTATCTGGGAACTGATTAGAAAGGAAGGTGTTGAAGATGATATTTATGATTGGATATGAAAGTCTTAAGGGAGTATGAATAGCAAAATTCATGTGTGGAAAGTTGCTCTCAATAAATTACCCACATCCGACTATGCTAGAAGAAGGGGTATATCTGTCGTTTCTATTTGCTTTCTTTGTATGAATGATTATGAGGATACTCTTCATATTTGTTTTAGTTGTCAATTCACTAAAGTTTCATGGTCTAATGCTCTCAACGACAAACATATTGATTATATTCCCCAAAATTGGAGTGAGGTTTCGAAACACAATTCAATCTCAGCCAAGACTATAATTCCTTTCATTCTTTATCATGTTTGGCTGGAGAGGAATAGGAGAGTCCATGATAACAAGTTTAATTCCTCTAGCCAAATTTGGAAGTTGATAGTGAATGATTTTGACATGATGAACTCTGTGAGGTCTCTGTTGGTTAAGAATGGTGGTAGGTTGTTGAACCTCCTTTTTTGGATGTCGAAATCCATCTTTCCTGGCCTCTTCCTGTTCTAGGGGATTGCTAGACCTCTGTCCCATTGCCTTGCAGAAGATGAAGCCTTTCTTTATCCTTCTTCATGTTCACCATGTTAGATGTCATATATCCTAGAATACCCTAAAATTGTTACATCATATGTAAAAGAATCCTTGAGTTACAATTGAGGATAATAAAGTTGGTATCCATACACATGGAGTCATCAGAGAATATGAATCATGTAAATCATGTTAAGCATCACAAACAATTAACCACTAGTAATATGAGAAATAACAATTAGGGTTTGTCCATAATCATGCATAAAACACCAAACAAAACCACTTTGAGTCATTCTGATGGATATATATACATATATATATATATATATATATATATATATATATATATATATATATAGTCAGGCTAGAATACACTCGAGTGTATCCGGAGCGGAATACACTCAAGTAGTTTTTCATGATGTAATATTTTTTTTTAAATCTAATCCATTGATCTTATTAAACATCTTGTGAACAACTCATACACAAAATTTGAGAACATTTGGATATGTATAGCTCATGTTATGAAGACCACAAAAATTATGCATTTTAAATTAGTTTCGTGCGTCAATTTTGTTGCCATTGGATGAGTGATTTACACTCATTCAAATGGGCTCAAAATTTGTATGTAGCCTAGTTATAGTATGACGGTGAAGATCAACGATTTACATTTTGCAAAAAATATTCTTGATATGCAAACACACTTGAGTTTATCCGTGCGATCCGTACACTCGAGTGTATTCTAGCCTAACTCTATATATATATATATATATATATATATATATATATATATATATATATATATATATATATATATATATATATATATATATACTATAACGTCCCCGGATTTTCACCTTCTCAAAACCCCATGGAGATGAGAAGACAAAATCCGAAAACGTTAGTAATTATATCAGAGAGTGATGCGGAAGCATAATACGCATGCATGAACATACAACTATAATATACACCATAACATTCTCAACATTTAACATGTATATTTATACAACATGAATTATTGTACAATGATTTACAATTACATATTGAATTAAGATTCTACAATCTATGAACATGTATGCTAACTAGGATCCTAACACAATAGGTACAACCTGGACAATTGCTCAATTCCCGTCTTTTATTCCATGCGATCTCTGAACCTAAAACATACGTGAAACAACGAATCAACACACAAGGTGTTGTGTATGTGGGTAGAAAGATACATACTAATATGCTTGCATAATTGAAATAACTTGAGAAAGAAAGAGTAAAAGAAAGCATTATTTAAAGCGATAATCAGGTAAACACATATTTTATACATTTCATTTGATGCAGTTGTACTACAATTTTATAAGCACTTCTCATACATCCAGTATGGGCAAAATTATTTTATCATACATCTAACATGGGAAATTCATCATACATCCATGTTAGGCAACATACATCCATACTGGGCCATGTGTACTAGTAGCTACAACTCATCAAAATGTCCATTTATGTTTCATTAAGTTTTGGTGAAGCATATAATATTAATACGCATCCAAGAATTTATATGCAAATAAAAGCATCCAGAGTACATCATATCATTATGCATCCACGAAAACTAGTCATATACTTAGTAAATCCCACATACCTGAGTTCAGAGATTTATAATCATCTTGGATCATCTAGAACTTTGTCCATGACCTGATTAAATATAATTGAGCATCATTAATACAAGGTTCATCATTATTAATGGTATTTAGGTCAAATTTAGGGTTTAACCAAACCTAGGTTCCATCTAATCTTAAATATGTTTATGACATTTTTCTACTGATCTATATGTCATAAGTAAGGTCTGGTATGAATTCCATATTTTTTTGGTACTTTCCCTATTTTCTACAATTAATATAAGGATTAAACATGTAATTAGGTAATAATGAGAAAAGGCCTTAAATTACTCAATAATATCAAGATAGGAGTCCACATTTAGTTTCTATATTATAGCAGGGTTCAAAAATATTTTTCTCAGATTTAATCTCAGCCATTTTCTAATTATACCATTTAAATGAAATATTCTCATCTAAATCAAATATCATAGATATTACTATCTCAAAAGACTGATATAAGGATTCCAAAATAAAGAGGGTGCTTTTTTTAATCCAGGGGTATTTTGTGGGCATTTATTGGATAAAGGACCTATTTTTAATAGTATTTCCAAGATCTAGTATATTTATGAGAATTTTTACCTTTTTGCACCAACCAGCACTCGCCACATGTCCACTTTGGGCATCTCCTGTATCTTGTTTGCTCGAGTGCAAGGGTTTGTTTGGTCTGTTGTGATGGACCGGTCGGTTCCTGACCTGACCCGATCCTTTTCCTTTTCTTCACGATCACCTGGCACCTCCCCTTCCTCTATTGTTGCTTGCTCGAGCAGCAAGGTAGGCACTCCAACGAGGCTCTGCTCGCTCTTAAGTGGTGCTGGAGTCTGGATGAGGGTGCCCTCACCTTCGCGAGGCTACCTCGATTGGAGGAGTGAGGTTTCCGGTCTGCGGCTCCTTCCAGAACTCAATGTCGCCACAGTGAGGGCGAGGTCACCGGTAAGGTGGAGGTCAGGGATGAAGGGGGTGTTCTGGGGTAGTATGTCCTAGCCGAGAAGCACCCCCAGATCGAGGTGGTGATGGTGGCGGGTTGTATTCAGTGGGGTGAGACATGTGGGGATGTCGCCGAGGTGGTGCAGTGATGGAGGATAGGTGGACTTAGTGGTCGTACTTGGAGGTCAGGTGCCTCAAACTGAGCTTCGTGGTGGTCTAAAGGAGGTTGGGCAAAGCTATTGGAGGCCTTGTATGGGCACTTGAGAGTGAGGGCAGAGAAATCCTAAAATTCGTCGCCGCTGCCAAGAGAGGCGCGAAGATAAGGGGAGCTCATTCTCCCTGATCCGAGGGCGAGGGGGTTTGAGTGAGGGCTTGATAGGTTTGGTTTGTGAAGATGAGGTCATCCTCCAATGATCTCGCCCAGGAGATGCGGGAGTGAGTCGTGTGGAGTCTCAGTTGATTTAGGTGTTCTAGTTGGGGTCGGGACTGAGGAAAGCGGGAGGTAGATGATGAAGTCCTAGCCATCGATTCCATTTGATCCACGATCAGTCGGATCGGACGGATGGGGTGTGAGGCTGCATAAGTGTCCGCTCCCAGCCTTGTTATCAACACAGCGTGTCATTCAAATGTCACACATAATTAGCAACTTAGGTCTAGGGTGATATTAGGTGTATTGTTTTCAAATGTCCATAAATCCTAATTGGTTAATCCAAATGCAATAAAATTTTAGGAGTAGCTTAATGATGTCATGATGTAGCTATTATGTAAAATTGGAGTTAAAATTCGAATGTTGGTTATGTCAATTGACTAGATGTCATGTTGCTTGTAATTTGTCTTTATTTGATACTTAGGATGAAATTGATAAGCCAATTAATCAAGGTTGACATCAAACTCTAACATTGATTCATATGTACATAATTCCTCAAAAGAAATTAGTTCACCACTCACTTGATCACTAAATGAATGATTGGTCTCATGAGAACTTAATCAATTAGTAAGGGTATTAATTCACAATTGAATTCAATTAGGCATCATAGTCCTCTATCGTATCTCAAATCACCTAATTTGGGTGAAGGAATCCATGATTTGCATTACCAATTCCTTAATTTTGTATTTTTCCTCTAAATAGAATGTTTTTCTCTCAAAAATTGTATTAGGTATTAAAACTCAAAAATCTAGGTTATAACATTCACCCCACCTTATTTGGAATTTCGTCCCCGAAATTCAACCAATCTCATTCTTAAGAAGCTATTTAGGGGTTCAACTTCATATACATCATAATTTCTTAGGTTATAAGACCACCATATTGCATGTACTCTTAGTTGTCAGCTTAGGGTCTTGAGATTCTTGGGTGTGTCCACCCCACCTTATATATGTGAAAACCTCAATTAATGTCTTATCCATAGCATGAAACAATTCTTTTTTTAGGATCTACATCCCCATAGTACCTTAAGGATAAGGGTTTTACTCATGCATATGAAGTTAAGAAGGTACTACTCAAGGCTTCATGCTTTACCCTATTAATCATATGGTGATGTCAAGTTTCATGCCATCATTTATCTAAATTATCAGGCTTAGCATCATTAATGTAGCTTTATGATCAACATCATATCATAATTTCATCAGGTGAGAGGGTCTTAGTTAGCATGCTTGAATATTAGGGTTCCACCTCGTGGTGTAGTTGATTCTCAACTATAAGCTTGCATTTAGAAGGATTAAGGTTAAGCACTATATTGTCATGCAATATATATAATCCAAAGGGACCTTTGTGTCAATATCATGCTTTCATAACTTATATCTTTCATATATGACAGAAGGGCAACGAGAATATACTAGGCCGATCTAATCATTATTTCAAACTTGGATATTACATGTATGATATAGGAAGGGAATATAGAATAGGTCAAGCTTATACGAGTGACTCCTCATATATAAATCATCTATATAGCTCAAGTGAGGTTTCTATCATCATATATTAAGAAAGAGAAGAAAAAGGGAGAACATGTATTTTGAGTATTTCTTACACAAAGCATCATACTCTCATAACTAGAGTTCATATATTACCTCACTTGCAACTAATGATGAGATCCACAAAATATGTCACTCAAGCTAGGACCTAACTCAGCCAAAGGATTGACTTTATCATATGGGTCATCTACCCATCCTTTTCTTTTACCCAATTCTCACATAGATTTGAATCATGCATAAGGACTCAACTCAAGAGTAATCTAGTGTAGGACATCTTTTTTAACACATATCTCATATATTGGAGGCTAGGTCCGATGACCTTCTCCCTGTGGGTCTTACCCTCTATAGAGTTCACCACATATCTCATATTACCACTCGACACCCTCCTTGTATAAGAGCTTGAGGCTCATGCATACTCATGTCTATCTTAACTTAGCTTATCTTAAGTAGGAAAAGGGAATGTACTTTCATCATCAAGATTTAGCTCAGATTATCCAAAATTGGATTCAGACCTCATTTACAACTTAGATCTTTATAGAGAACTTAAACCTCAGAGATCAAAATTATATTACATCATCCTTTCTTACATCATCTATCATTCTATTGTCTATCTATCTATCACATATCCTTATAAGGCTTTAGACATCTATTAAAGATATACTCTCTCTTCTAGACTGATGTCACCCCCTTTCACTTAGGTTGCATGAACACTAACTACTCTCCAGTGTGAGGGACACATTTTTATATTTACATATATATATATAATAAAATATTATATAGTTTCTCTCCGAGAAAGAAGACGTCAGAGAAAACTATCGAGGCTCGAGCCGATTGGAAAACAAAACCAAATCAGCAAAATCGAGTATCCCACACACAGTAGCTAGTCTAGTGTCATGTAACCTAGTGAAATGGTGAGAACAAGATGTAGACTAGTGTAGCTACCCAATACATATGAGCTCTATATGCAACGGGTTTCAGACACTTGTCTAAACCTAGTTCTCGAACATCTAGGTTCTGACCTAGAGGCTAAGTCAGAACTTATTCCTATAGAACAACTTACTAAGTTTCTAAGGTTTAAGGTGAAAGATGAAATTTAGTTTTGTGTTTCATGGTGAGCAATTATCAGGTGTAGCTATTGTTCATGCTCTGATACCAACTGTAACGTCCCCGGATTTTCACCTTCTCAAAACCCCATGGAGATGAGAAGACAAAATCCGAAAATGTTAGCAATTATATCAGAGAGCGATGTGGAAGCATAATACGCATACATGAACATACAACTATAATATACACCATAACATTCTCAACATTTAACATGTATATTTATACAACATGAATTATTGTACAATGATTTACAATTACATATTGAATGAAGATTCTACAATCTATGAACATGTATGCTAACTAGGATCTTAACACAATAGGTACAACCTAGACATTTGCTCACTTCCCGTCTTTTATTCCATGCTATCTTTGAACCTAAAACATACGTGAAACAACGAATCAACACACAAGGTGTTGTGTATGTGGGTAGAAAGATACATACTAATATGCTTGCATAATTGAAATAACTTGAGAAAGAAAGAGTAAAAGAAAGCATTATTTAAAGCGATAATCAGGTAAACACATCTTTTATACATTTCATTTGATGCAGTTGTACTACAATTTTATAAGCACTTCTCATACATCCAGTATGGGCAAAATTATTTTATCATACATCTAACATGGGCAATTCATCATACATCCATGTTAGGCAACATACATCCATACTGGGCCATGTGTACTAGTAGCTACAACTCATCAAAATGTCCATTTATGTTTCATTAAGTTTTGGCAAAGCATATAATATTAATACGCATCCAAGAATTTATATGCAAATAAAAGCATCCAAAGTACATCATATCATTATGCATCCACGAAAACTAGTCATATACTTAGTAAATCCCACGTACCTGAGTTCAGAGATTTATATTCATCTTGGATCATCTAGAACTTTGTCCATGACCTGATTAAATATAATTGAGCATCATTAATACAAGGTTCATCATTATTAATGGTATTTAGGTCCAATTTAGGGTTTCACAAAACCTAGGTTCCATCTGATCTTAAATATGTTTATGACATTTTTCTACTGATCTATATGTCATAAGTAAGGTCTGGTATGAATTCCATAATTTTCTAGTACTTTCCCTATTTTCTACAATTAATATAAGGATTAAACATGTAATTAGGTAATAATGAGAAAATGCCTTAAATTACTCAATAATATCAAGATAGGAGTCCACATTTAGTTTCTATATTATATCAGGCTTCAAAAATATTTTTCTCAGATTTAATCTCAGCCATTTTCTAATTATACCATTTAAATGAAATATTCTCATCTAAATTAAATATCATAGATATAACTATCTCAAAAGACTGATATAAGGATTCCAAAATAAAGAGGGTACTTTTGTGAATCCAGGGGTATTTTGTGGGCATTTATTGAACAAAGGATCTATTTTTAATAGTATTTCCAAGATCTAGTATATTTCTGAGAATTTTTACCTTTTTGCACCAACCAGCACTCGCCACATGTCCACTTTGGGCATCTCCTGGATCTTGTTTTCTCGGGTGCAAGGGTTTGCTCGGTCTGTTGTGATGGATCGGCTGGTTCCTGGCCTGACCTGATCCTTTTCCTTTTCTTCATGATCACCTGGCACCTCCCCTTCCTCTGCTGCTGCTTGCTCGAGCAGCAAGGTAGGCACTCTGGCGAGGCTCTGCTCGCTCTTAAGTGGTGCTGGAGTCTGGATGAGGGTGCTCTCACCTTCATGAGGCTACCTTGATCGGAGGAGTGAGGTTTCCGGTCTGCGGCTCCTTCCAGAACTCAACGCCGCCACAGTGAGGGCGAGGTCACCGGTGAGGTGGAGGTCAGGGATGAAGGGGGTGTTCTGGGGTAGTATGTCCTAGCTGAGAAGCACCCCCAGATCGAAGTGGTGATGGTCGCGGGTTGTATTCAGTGGGGTGAGACATGTGGGGATGCCGCCGAGGTGGTGCAGTGATGGAGGGAAGGTGGACTTGGTATTGGTGCTCAGAGGTCAGGTGCCTCGAACTGAGCTTCGTGGGAGTCTAAGGAGGTCGGGTGAAGCTGTTGGAGGCCTTGTATGGGCACTTGAGAGTGAGGGTAGAGAAATCCTAAAATCGGTCGCCTCCACCAAGAGAGGCGTGAAGATAAGGGGAGCTCATTCTCCCTGATCTGAGGGCGAGGGGGATTGAGTGAGGGCTCGATAGGTTCGGTTTGGGGAGATGAGGTCATCCTCCAATGATCTCGCCCTGGAAATGCGGGAGTCAGTCGTGTGGAGTCTCAGTTGATTTAGGTGTTCTAGTTGGGGTCGGGACCGAGGAAAGCGGGAGGTAGATGACAAAGTCCTAGCCATCGATTCCATTTAATCCACGATCAGTCGGATCAGACGGATGGGGTGTGAGGCCGCATAAATGTCCGCTCCCAGCCTTGTTATCAACATAACGTGTCATTCAAATGTCACACATAATTTGCAACTTAGGTCTAGGGTGATATTAGGTGTATTATTTTCAAATGTCCATAAATCCTAATTGGTTAATCCAAATGCAATAAAATTTTAGGAGTAGCTTAATGATGTCATGATGTAGCTATGATGTAAAATTGGAGTTAAAATTCGAATGTTGGCTATGTCAATTGACTGGATGTCATGTTGCTTGTAATTTGTCTTTATTTGATACTTGGGATGAAATTGATAAGCCAATTAATCAAGGTTGACATCAAACTCTAACATTGATTCATATGTACATAATTCCTCAAAAGAAATTAGTTCACCACTCACTGGATCACTAAATGAATGATTGGTCTCATGAGAACTTAATCAATTAGTTAGGGTATTAATTCACAATTGAATTCAATTAGGCAATATAGTCCTCTATCGTATCTCAAATCACCTAATTTGGGTGAAGGAATCCATGATTTGCATTACCAATTCCTTAATTTGGTATTTGTCCTCTACATAGAATGTTTTCTCTCAAAAATTGTATTAGGTATTAAAACTCAAAAATCTAGGCTATCACATATACACATTATGAAAACACAATAAGATCTTAATGTTATTGATTGGGACATTCACATTAATCATATTTTCACATTAATCAATTTCAACATATGAAATATTTGCACTTCCATCATCCAATGATAAAACTTACTTTATAATAAAAAAATCTGGTAATACCGTTAGATGTAGCTCTGATATCTCAATAGAAATCTTGGGAGTTAAAAATGCAAAAAAAGAATTTTTTTTCCAAGAATCTTTCAAGCAAAATTTGTTTAATGCAGCAAAACTAGATAAGAGTTTATAATTTTATAACTCATCATGGAAGTGGTTCCAGTGATTCAACGTATAACTCTTGTTGTCTATATGAACTGTCCAATCTATATCTCTTTGGATTACATCAGATCATCAATCAGAATCCTATTTGACTAGGTAGTGGACTCTCTCACAGAATAAGGGAATCGGATGTGCATTGCTCCCATAGAAAGAACAATTTAGTAAGTCCTAGTGTCATCTAGAAACACCTCTTTGTTTTAGGGGTGAGTCCCTAACTTATGGAAACTAATTTTTAATATCTCTATCCATGTTTATTTCTAGGTCCTCAAAACTTACTTTCAGGTCCTTGGATTTATTGTCACAATTACAATAAGGTCAAGGTCATCCTTTCTCAAGTCATCTCTATGTGTATGACCATGCAAGAACCATACTATGTTCACAATGGATTCACTAATCTATTATGATCCATATGAAAGGAACATTATCTAGCCATACATCATTTCTACCCAAGTAGTATGATTAGTCATATAAGACTAAACCATCAATGACCAACATTACCATGTTTATAATCCTTTTGTAATAGATATCCAGACCAAATGATGGGCATGGACACCATCCTCATTACATTCAATCTGAGTTCCTTGATATCCAAGTATACTAGAAAGATACATATGAGCTCAATATCATATACTATCTCACACGAGCATGGACATGCATTCTCTAGTCTCACTTATCAAGAGGCCTTGGATATCACTCCCTTTATATGGGATAGACAAATTACTTCTATGTTACTCACAATGAGTAACATGCTTCTCATCACACCCGGACACTACCTTTATGGTAACCTTCTTTAAGATCTTGTTTGGCGGTGTCAGAGCATGATGATTGTTACATCACCATTTTATCGACTTCATGTTAAAGAAGCAAAATACCATTGTTGCGTATGAGGGTTGACTATGACTATCATATAATAGTCCATGAATCACTCTCAAGGTGGTTCTATCTGGTAGACTTGTTCTCTGACAAGTTCATATGTGTTTGACTTTGTATCCAATACCTATGACCCATGAGACATAATCATCGCTCACTACACATACTAGCATCACATGCATTATTATTGTCCAATCCACAATAACACTTGATTATGGACGTTTATAAATATCTTTCTTAGCATCTGTTATGATCTCATGTTCATGTCATGTAGCTTTGAACTAACCATTCTAAGGTTATTAATTATGCACATTAATATCACATCAATTAATTGTGTACAACATAATGATATGTCATTCTAATACTTTCATTCTCCCTCTGATTTTTATCTTTTTCTCTCTTATTAATACTATCCTCCTTCATCCTTCTTACTTTTTGCTTTATCTTTGTTCCCACTATTTCACTTTAGACTCCCTTCTATTTATATTTCTCTCTCTTCCCTTTACTTGTCTCCTCCCTCCCTCTTGTTTTTATCTCTCTCTTTTCCCACTACTTCCCTACAGCCTATTTTTCTCTCTATTCTGTCTACTTCCCGTCTAAATCCATATAAGTTATGTCTTACTACTAGTTCCATCCTCTTTCTTATTTTGATTTCTCTCTCTCATAATACTTTCCTCATCCCCTCCAATCTACTTTTTTTTAATCTATCCTCCCACTACTTTTCTCCTCTCACTCTCTTATTTTTATTTATCTCTCCCCCTTCCTCACCTTCCTCCTACCCTTTATTTGTATCTTCCAATATTGCTAGAAAAGTAGCTACAATAATTGCAGTACTCTAATAGAAGCAATAGTAATCAAATCAAAGTTGTTGAAGCAAATATCCTGAGGTGCGTAGTTGTTGGATCATGGATATGCATCTAGAGTCTAGTAATAGAGTCATATGTGTCATCCCCATACTCTCAACTCCTTGGGGGTGTTTTATATATGTTATACACCGGCTTGAGTTTTTGAGTCTATACGATGATGGTGCAAAGATGATTTGTGTACATTAGCAAGTTATCACATGAAATATATTGTGGCTAGTTAGCCAGTAAACAATGTTATATAACTCCTTTTGATATAAATGAAATATAAGTGGTCTCAGTTATTGGCTTCAGACATGATGAGTTCAGCTTGGTGCATGGTTATGAAATCGATTTTCCTGTGTTTTCCAATAATCCACTTGCTTAGTGCCAATTCCGTGTTTGGCTTTGAGTGATCTCACGTTGTATGACAAAGGGTGTCAGGTTTGGGGTTATAAGAGATCTAGTTTCACTAGGTCTATAGGGATAGTAGGACTAGGATTAGGATAGTGTCTAAGTTGAGAACATGACCTAAAACATGGTGAGTACTACCTAATATCAGTACTTGAGTGCCCTGGTCAGGCATCCAACTATTAAAGAAAAGGTAAGTATGAAACTCTTAGGTTGCTTTCTTTATGAATACTCTGATCAAGTAGTCATCTTGAAACAACCTAAATAGCAAAATGAAACATAAATCATGATAATAATACCATCATCTAGCCCTAAAGAAGGAAAGAATTATATCTTAATCTATTAGAACTTGAATGAGTGATAATCATAAGAGAAGAATATGACACTATAAAACCTGAATTTGAACAAAAACAAGCAAGAAGAGATCCTTGAAGTAATAATTTCAAGAAGTTTCTAAAGTAAAAGACAAATAAAGTGTAAAACTCACATAAGATGACGAGAAATCATGAGATAAGTATGACAAAAGTTGATGAATGAAAATGATGATGAACTAATAATAGTGGAATCTGAGCTAACCTCAAACCAACCTATGTGAATAAGAAAGTTATAAAATGAAAAACCTTCATTATATATGAACGTGTTGAAGAGGAATGACCTCTGCTTAATACATGATATATGCAATATGATGGTCTACCTCTTGGTGTGAGGGTGTAAAATGTGATAAAATAAGAAAACATACATAAGTATGATGAACAATAACTATAAAAGAAGTAATGAGATGCTCTAACCTTAATAATTCCAATGTTGGTAGCAAGGAATCCAAGGTGAAAATGGTAAAATGACATACAAAAGAGAGATTTGATAACCCCTTTCCCTTGTGGCTATCCCTGGGTGGTTATATGATGCAAGGGAAGTGTGTTCCCATTATGTTCCGTTGCGACATTCAAGTGAACCTTATGTCATTTGATGTGTTTAGTTTTGGTGTGATATTGGTGATGGATACTTTGACAAGTATCGAGTGATCTTGGAATGTAGTTCTAAGATGTTGATCTATGTGTTTGATGGTGTTTCATAGATCCCACAGAGATAGGAAGACTTTTCTGACATGTTTGGTGATGACAAGAACAGTTGATAGGATTTTTGGGATGAGGATGTGATGTGTTTTGACACACAAGATGGACATCAAGAAAAGTCCTAATAATTTAGGAAGTATCAAGCATTCGTAAGTTGAGGATGGTTCTCAGATTAGATCCAAAGTTTTTTGCCTCTTAGAAGGATTGACTTTGGGGAACAATTTTCTTACCAATATCCAACTTACAGTATAGACACCATATGTTAGGGGTTTATCCACTGTGTAAGAACAGTACAAGAAAAAATGACAAAGTTGATTATACAGTTACAAGATCTACTTGAGAAAGAGTTCTTTAGTATTAATTCATCTCTTTGAGATGCTTCTGATCGGTTCGTAAAGAGAAGAAGGGATCTTCTATGAGGGTGTACTCTGATAATAGATAAAACTAGGGATGAGTCAGCAGATCACAGTAGCACAGTGGAAGCTTAGTGGGCCCATAACCCACAAGTCCTGTGACATCACCAGGGTATAGAGGAAGCTACCAGGAAGCTTGAGGAATTGGTATATGAGGAGTGCTTGTCCCCTTCGCTTAGGATTTCAGGGGTGAAATCCATGTTAGGGGTTTATGGTTTATAAGGAACCTGACCTGGGTTTTGGGCTAACCCAATTTTATTTGACTTGATGATGTGTTTATAACCTTTAATTAATCCATTGGGATGATGTTAGGGCTTTTGTGTGCTTAAGCTTCAAGTTTGAGCTTGTTTGGATAATGTTTGTGCTTTCTATGCTAGTTTTGGTGCAAATTGCAATTTACCCAGTGTAGGGGGCTGATTTGCAATTTACCACCGCTAGAGTGTTCCTTCTCTTCCTTAACATCATCTAAAGCATATAGAAAGAGGAGGGCTCCTTATTTGATCCTTGTTTTAAGGAATATCACCCTAGGTAGTGAGTAAGGTTGATGAGAGTATTGAGGCCTTGACCATATGACTTGGTTGTGATGTCTCAACCATGGGTCATGACCTAGGCCTATTTAGGAGGGTTTCATGGTTGAGACACTTCCTCTAGAGTGTAGGGTCACGTCCTAGATAGTATAGGGAGGTCTTGGGTCGAGATGGTTGACCTACAAGGGGTTGTCTCGACCTAGGGTTTGAGGTGATTCTTTGTCTCAACCATGGGGATGCACCCTCGGATGGCCACAACCATGACCATGTGGGAGTCCATGGTGGTTGAGACACTACCTAGAGTGTATCACCATGTCTTGCATGTCATGTTTAAGTGGTTTCATATGGATGCATGTTGTTCTTATGCGACAACAAGTGTCCCTTTGGTTCTTTAATGTGTTGACACCTCACCCATTGCTCTACCTCTCATCCTTCATCTATATAACTCCTTAGCTTTCCTTGTTTGCAACCCTTTCAGCCACCTATCTTCTTCTTCCTTCTTTTGCTCATGCTTGGAGGAGCAAAGAAGGACTGATCCTTAGAGCTTTGGGGATCGGATCACTTGCATGTGGTGATTGTTGCTCATCTTCAACATTGGCAAGTATCTCCTCTTCTTTTTACAATGTTTGTTGGTGATATGCCCTTAGAGACAATCATGTGATAATTATAATGGCACATCTTATAGTTGATTTTATTATTTGGAATCTCCACTTCATCTTCTTCCCTTTCCTCAACCATGGACTACGCTTGGATGTGATGGTCGTTCTTGGGGAATAAACCCTCATTGCTAAGGTCATGGGCCATGGTGAGATGAAGTTCTTTACCTTTTCCTCCTTCTTCTTCTTCCTTGATTTAGTTAGAGTTTCCTTTCTTTCTCTTTTTCTTGAGATATCTTAACCTTGGCATCTTCTTCTCTTAGAGGTATTGTTATAGATGAGAGTGGGACCTTTTGTGGATCTTCTTCAACCTTTGGATCGTGTGCTTGGAGCTTGGAACTTTGAAGCTTGAGGATCCTTAGTGTTGAGCTTCTTAAGGTGGCTTTTATAACTTTCCATCCTCCTCTATTATTCGTACCCTTAATCTGAATTGCATGTTGTTTTTTCTCTCTCTAGAACAGACCCTTAATGTCCTAGTAGATTACATCATGACATAAAGCTTGAACGATGGGAGTTATCATGCTTTATATGCATAGAATCTAAAATCCTAAAATAAGGAGCCCAGTTTTGGAGAGAGAAAAATCATGATCTTGGTTTTAGTCATATGCATGATGGAGGAGTGTCATGATGTCCTATGGGGATTAGATCTTGATTTGGTGATGGAAAACGTGGTTTATCTTTTTTCTTAAGAATTTGGATGTTAAAGCATCCAATCTCATCCATTAAATTGGATTCATTATTCAAAATTATTAAATTGAGTATGATTTAACCATTGAATTCATTGAACCAAGAAACCATTGGTTAGGGGCTGAAAAGAAGATACATTTAAAACCTTGACTCGCCATTGGTTGATAGGATCAACACTATATTCATTCAACACCATCAAATATTAAGCTAATGTCATCATTGATTGATAACATCATTAGGGTACTTAATAGTTGATCATTAAACTTCTAATTGAGCCAAAACCTGATCTAAGGGGGGTGACCATAGGTTGTCACCATCATTTGACATCCTTGATCCTGAACATCTATTGCCAAGATAGCAACACCATTGGTTGTTGAATGGTATCACCACCAGTTGTGTGGTAGGGAAGGAAATAGCTTAAAAACCCTAAGTTGGACCACCAACTGTTTTGTGCTTAGCACCATAGGTTGTTACCATCAAACTGCCCCAGATCATATTATACCTTAGAAAGGTTGTACGCATATTTACAAGTTCATATAGAACTGGAACAGAACAGGGAACACCATAAAAATCCGTAACCCTAAACAAGCATGGTTTCTCTATGCTTAGATCATCACATTAAAGCATAAACATGAACTAACAAGCTTCTAGTAAGCAATATAGGTGAATAATGTGTTATAACTCGCCTCTATAGAGTAGGTCAGACCCCAAAAAGCAAGAATCTTGAGCAAATAAGGCAAGAAAAACCAATTTTCAGATCTGAACTTGGCCAAGTAGACAGTTCTCTCCACAAAGAAGCAAAACCCTAGAAGAAGAAGAAAGAAAGATAGATGCTTGGGTTCTAGAGCCACTTCCACCATGGAACAAAAAGGTTACAACCTGAGGAATATAGGAGGA
Source organism: Alisma plantago-aquatica (assembly GCA_963693085.1). Lineage (NCBI taxonomy): Eukaryota > Viridiplantae > Streptophyta > Magnoliopsida > Alismatales > Alismataceae > Alisma > Alisma plantago-aquatica. The sequence continues at coordinate 1,353,666,630 of OY856409.1, forward strand.
AGAAAAACAGAGAAGTAAATGGAGGAAATAAGGGAATACTTACACATTTAGGTCAGATCACTAGGAAGGAGCTTTAGAAACCCCTAAAGGAAATCAATTGCAACCCGAGATGCTTTTTTCCCAAGAAGATTCCCACTTTCTTCTTCCTTGGATAGGAAATTTGCAGCAGAACGGAGGAAGAACAGGGTTCATAGTAGGTGGGAAGTGGTGGAGAGAAAATGGTTCCTTTGGGTTCTTAGGGATAAGTATATAAAACTTTAAGATAAAGATAAAGAAAAAGTTGAAATTCTAGTATCTTTCCAAGTGTCCATGGCCTTAAACTATTAAGAATATACAAGAACACACACAAGAATCTGCCCCACAAATCATAAATACTTTATTATCCCTTGTTTATTGAATTTCCAACCAAAACAAATAAATCATTAGTTGATAGCTCCTAAAGGTAGCTCATCCATAAAGGGGTAAACCCTAAAATACCCTTAGAGAAAACACCTTCAAACCAAGGTTTAACTAGGAGTCCCATGGCTCAAAAAGATCAAGAATGATAACATAACATCTAAGAAACATAATGAATGTGGCAAATTGCAAAGAAAACCCCTCGATTGGGTAAATTACAGAAAAGTCCAAAATGTACATAAAATTACATAACTTGCTCAAACAATTTCCAAATTGGACCAAATTTGAAACTTAAGCTTGTCTTATGATTTCAAAGCATATCACAAGGTTATATTAGGGTTATAAGCTAAATTATGGTAACTAAGCTTATTCAACTCTGTAAGCAAGTTCATGGCCCTTACAACTATAAACCTCTAACAAGGATTTCACCTTGAAATCCTACACAAAGAGAGATGGGTACTTTCTATGCATCTCATTCACTAGTTCCCATGTGGCTTACTCTATGACATGGTGATTCCACAAAACTTTCATTAGTACTATATCTTTTCTCTTCATCTTTTTCACCTTCAATCTAGGATCAACACAGGACCCTCAACATAGGAGATATCCTCATCTAACTCAACCTCTACTGGTTGGATTGTCTACTGAATATTTGGATGGTATTTTCTCAGCATAGAGCATTATGCAATCTATGTAGCTTTGGTGGTAGCTGCAACTTGTATGCTACCTTTCCAACATGATCTAGGATAGGGTATGGTCCCATAAATCTAGGAGCCCACTTACCTTTCTTTCCAAACCTCAGCACACCTTTCCAAGGAGAAAACTTAAGATATACTCTATCTCCCACTTGGAACTCAAGTGGTCTCTATCAGTTATCTTCATAAGATTTCTGCCTGTCCTAGGCTGCCTTCAACTGTTGTTGTATCACTTTAATCTTTCATGTAGTTTGATGTACTAGCTCAGGACCCAAAAGTTGATATTCACATGTCTCATACCAACAAACAAGAGATCGGCATCATCTCCCATATAGAGACTCATAAGGAGACATATCTATACTTATTTGATAGCTATTGTTGTATGTAAACTCTATCAGAGTTAGATTTACATCCCAACTATCAAGAAATTACAGCACACATGCCCTCAAGAGATCCTCTAAAGTCTGAATAGTCCTTTCAGACTGGCCATCAGTCTGTAGATGAAAAGCTATGCTGAATCTCAGTTGTGTTTCCATTGCTAAATGCAGACACTCCCAAAAATGACTTGTAAACTATGGACCTCTGTCAGAAACTATAGTCACTGGAATGCCATGTAGGTGAACTATCTCATCAACATATACTTGTGCCAATTTCTCTGTTGTAAACGTCATTTTGACTGGTAGAAAATGAACTAACTTAGTCAATCTGTCAACTATCACCCATATGGAATCATGACCCTTTGTTATCCTAGGAAGACCAACCACAAAGTCCATAGCAATATGATCCCATTTCCACTGTGGTATTGGTAAGGGTTGTAATGTCCCTACAGGCTTCTGGTGCTTAGCCTTCACCTGCTTACAAACTAGACATTTAGCAACAAACTCTGCCACATCACGCTTTAGACCTGGCCACCAATACATGTCTTTCAAGTTTTGGTACATCTTGGTACTTCCAGGATGCATTTCCTACATGGAGGAGTGAGCCTCCTCAAGTACCATCTTCCTCAAACCATCAACATCAGGAACTACTATCCTATTGTGGTAACAAATTGTACCATCATCTTCCTCATAGAAGCCATCATACTCTTCGCTGCCAATCCCTGATCAGATATTTTGTATCAAAGTATCATTCTATTGTGCATCATGAATTTGCTATCTCAAGGTAGGTTTCACTTGTGATTGTGCCAACAACCCTTTCAACAAGGAAACTTCTAGTTGTACATTCATCTGGCTAAGAGACACTAGCATATCTCTCTTATGGAACATCAAGAAATTTAATTGTGCATTATCTACTGTTGATAATGAAGATGACTTTCTACTCAATGCATCATATACCACATTATCTTTCCCTAGATGGCAGTCTATTGTGCAATCATAATCCTTAATCAGCTCCATCCATCTCCTCTGCGTCATATTAAACTCCTATTTTGAGAAGATATATTGTAGATTCTTGTGGTTAGTGAAGATCTGACACTTTTCTCCATAAAGATAGTGTCTCTAGATCTTGAAGGCATGGACCACCTCTACAAGTTCTAGATCATGGGTTGGGTAATTCTCCTCATGTTTCTTAAGCTATCGCAAAGTAAAAGAAATTATGTTTTTATCCTGCATCAACACACATCCCAACCCATTCTTTGAAGCATCACAAAAGACAATATAGCCTTTCCCTTGCTCTGGCATCACTAACACTGGTGTACTGGTCAACTTTTCTTTCAACAACTGGAAAGAACGTCGACACTTGTCATTCTAAGCAAAAGGAACATCCTTCTTAGTTAACCTAGTTAGGGGTAATGCTATAGAACTAAAGTCCTTGATGAACCTCCTATAGTAGCCTGCCAAACCTAGGAAATTGTAGATCTCTGTCAATGTTTTGGGTTCTTCCCATTCTAGTACATATTCTAATATCTTGGGGTCAACAAAAATGCCTTTTGTAGATATAGCATGGCCTAGTAAAGACACTTCAGATAACCAGAATTCACACTTGCTGAACTCAGCATATAGTTGATGCTTCCTCAACAAAGTCAATGCCTGGCAAAGGTGTTTCTCATGATGCTGACTATCCTTGGATTATATTAGGATATCATCTATGAACATGACCACACACTGATCAATATAAGGTCTAAACACCCTATTCATAAGATCCATAAAAGTTGCAAGTTCATTGGTTAGCCCAAATGGCATAACCACAAACTCATAATGACCATACCTAGTCCTAAAAGCTTACTTGGGTATGTCATCAGCCTTAATTCTCAACTAATGGTAACCTAACCTTAGGTCTATCTTTGAAAACATAGTGGCATCTCTCAACTGATCAAAAAGATCATCAATCCTCAGCAAAGGATACTTATTCTTTATTATCACCTTGTTCAACTATCTGTAGTCTATGAACAACCCCATTGAACCATTCTTTTTTTAGCAAAAAATAGGGGAGCACCCCAAGGTGAAGTGCTTGACCTGATAAAACCCTTCTCTAACAGTTCTTGTAACTATTTATTTAACTCCTACATCTCTACTGGCACCATTCTATATGCTGATTGTGCTATAGGTTGTGTTCCAAGAACAAGATTGATCTCAAACTCAATCTCTCTAGGAGGGGGAACACCAGGAAATTCCTCAGGAAAGACATCCTCCAATTCTTGCACCACTGGTACCTCCTATATACTAGGACCTCCCGCCTTGGTATCCACAACATGAGCTAAGAAATCCTCACATCCTTTTCTCATCAACCGCTCACCTGTCATAGCTGACATCAAACATGTAGGAAGAATCTTCCTATCACCCTGGAAAATACATTGTACATCTCCATCATGGAACGTCGCCACCTTAGTACTACAGTCCAAGACTACCTTGTATTTTTCCAAGGTATCCATTCCTAGGATTACATCAAAACCATGCATGTCAAGTGGTAATAGATCCACTTGAATGTTGTGTCCAGAAAAAAAGAACGCAAGAAGGGAACACAATCTACAACTTGACGGAACCAACCAAAGGAGTCTCGAGCTGCAGGCTATCAGATCTAAGACTAACAGGTAGATAAAAGCTACCCATCACCTCTCTAGTGATAAAAGAGTGTTTTGTACCCAGATCTACTAACACAGATATGAAACAAGAAGCAGACAGATCAGAATGAAATAACTCCATCTGACATGTCACAACTTGTAGATTGATCACTACTTCTGGCTGGCTCATGGCATAAAACCTAACAGTCACCTACTTCCATCCATGTCCTCTTATTGCTTGTATAGAGGATCCTTCCTAGGATGCCTGACCACGTCCTCTTCGACTTCCACTACTAAACTGTCATTGTTGTGATCCCTATTGTTTCTGCCTTGGCTGCTGAGTCACCTCCTCAACCATCATAGGGCAATTCCATCTAATATGTCATGTCTGTCAACATTGATGACACTGTAACTGAGACTGAGGATGAAATGTGAGCTCCTATAGGTAGAAAACTATGACCTCCACCCCTACTCGGGGTCCACTGTGACAGTGCATGTGATGTTGGTTCAGTGAAGGTTGACCTTGGTTGTGACGACGGTGGAAAAAACCCTGGCTTCTTAAAGCCTCCAGATGATTTCCCTTGAAACTATATAGGTCACTTCTTAGCATTAGCTTCATGCTTCTCTATGGAATACCTCTCAAACCTCCTGAAAAATTCCACAAAGGTGGGAAACCTTTCCCTATTCTCCAAGGTTGATGTTGTAGTAGTCAACTTCATACTCAGACTCTTCTCAAATCTCCAGATCCTTTCCTTGTTTGTTGTTTCCATGTGCGGGCAGAACCTCAGAAGTGCCATAAACTTTGATTCATACTCATTGATAGTCATAGCTCCCTGATGAATCTTCTCGAACTGAGAGATTTTCTCATCTAGGTATTTCTTTGGGAAGTACTAACTGACAAACTCCCGTCAAAATTCCTCCCATCCAATCACAACTCCTGGCCTTTTCTCCTCTTCTATGGCCCACTAGTGTTCATCACTACCCTTCAATAGATAGAAAACATGCTTTACTTTATCTTATTCGGGGATGTTCATGATTTTGAACGCCTTTTCCAGCTCAGTCAACCACATGTCAGGGTATGTTGGATCAGAAGTACCAACATATTCAATCGCCCCAACACGTCTAAGATGTTCAAACGTCTTCCCGACACCTTAGGACTCCACATTAGGGATGGTTTCTTAGCTTGAGGTACTGGTGTTCTATCCTCTATATGTGTAATTGTGGCCATCATCTATCTAAACATAGACTGAAACTCAGGATTGGACATCATTGTCGGGTCTAGCTGAGGCATTGTGGGCTACTCTGGCCCTATTTCTAGCACTCTCTTATCACGTGCCTGCCTCCCAGCACCTCCTCCTAGTGCAACATAGCTACTCGTAACATGTTCTTCATGTCCTCTAGACATATATGCATAAGCATAAACTATGATCAGATATGTTGGATACATAAGAACAGACTCAAACCTAAGTCATATGTCCCTGTAGACTCAACAAACCTAGAGCTCTAATACCAACTTAACTGTGAAACCTTGTCACGCTAAATGAGATTACTCAAAACACAAAACACGATTAACTACTAATTAATCACATAGTCAAAAATACATAATAATTAAAACCAATTTCAATAGTGTAAATAAACTCCAGAACATTTACATAAAGGTCCATCATTCCATTCTCATATATTGTAACAAATATTCACATAGGGGTCCAAATACCTCAGTTACATCTTGTATACAAAAGATATTTCACATGTACATGCCATATATTTTCAAACATTGGCATACTACCAAAATCTCGTGTCGATACACATATATCATCTAGAAAATGCATCCCATACTCAGACCTGAGAGTACAAGTATGACACTAGGAATCTACTACTAACATCTACAACTGACCAACCTTCTAAATCTACTGATCACTAGGTTGGTTCTCTTCCACAGCGTGACATCGACCTTGTTGCCCATGACAACCTAAAAATATGTGGTGATCCATGGGTGAGACCCAATCCCAGCAAGAGATATAACTCTCTCCAACATATATTGATTACAACATATTGATTGACACTAAATGAACTGAGCAGGTATATTAATGAATAAGCAATTTAAGCAGATTGAATAGGTTAAGCATACTAAGCAATTAAGAAAATTAACTTGATAAGAAGTATAATTACTCAAAGGTCATATGCTAGCATCTTGTAAACACTTAGTATAAAGACAAGTTAAAGACTAATCAAACAATGTGAGATGTATTTAACCATATCCAGTATACTACACGGCTAATATTACTTCTTTTATTACATTGCCCTGAGGGATTTGTGGAATACCACTCAAGTCCCAACTGACCATTACTAAGTCAAAATCAGTGTGATATAAGATCTAGGAAGAGTTGGACTCCTAATATCTTCTCCGCCCCGGTCAGTATGGGTCCACCACAACAACACATAAGGTCAAGCTACTAACATCCTAGTCCATCCTTAGTATAGGTCACGACACTAGTGAAAGGAGGTGGGTGCACATACCCTACATGTGATAACCCATTACACTAAACGAGATTACTCAAAAAATAAAGCATAATCGATCACTAATTAATCACATACCCAAAAATATGGGTAAATTAAAACCAATTTCAACGTCAGCACCTGCTTAGTAACATTTGCATAAGAGCCCAACATCTTTCTTATATCCATACTATGCCAAAAATTTGATACAAATTGTTCTATCTCCTTAGCCACAACATATATGCACATGAGAACAATATTCATATATGCCACACAAACAAGCATTAATATTCTAACAAAAGTTTGATTTGTTTGAAATACCATATAAAAACTTTTCCTGACCCGACCTGAGAGTACATGGATGACTATAGGACACAGTAGACATCTAATCAACTTTCTCAAAGATTCATTACTATATCTCCTCTTTGCTGCCACATGTTTGTTTTTGTCTCTTCCGATTAGCTAAAAAAATGTGGTGAACCACAACGGCGGGACCCATGTCCTAGAAAGAGATATAAGCTCCAACAACGCTTATTGATTACAACATTTTAAATAGTAGATAACTAAGCAATTGGAGTATTTAATAATCAATTGAACAGATTGAACAGTTCAAGTATACTAAACAGATTAAGCAAATCATCTTAGCAACAAGTATGATCATCAATGCATATATAGATAACAAATAAATCCATTTCTTTGGATAGATATCTACTCAAACATCATCAAATTGCATATAATAACAATCATTATCATTAATCTGACTATCATCATATTCCTTGCTAACAGTACAAGCAATCTAGTAGCATAAGCATTCCTGACATCGTGAATATGTCTAGTAACATAACATGGCTATCAATATTGGCATCTCAAATAAAGGGGACAAATATATATCATAAGTAGAACTAACATCATAACACAATGAACTACATAGGATTGATTAGCAGTTTAAGCATATTTAATTACTTAGGCATGGCTAGCAATATTAAACATAGCTAGCAGCAACATCTTAACTATCAGTGTCAGTATATTTGACAACATAAGTATGTTTACAACATGAGCATAACTACAACATAATCATATCTATTATCTCTTATTGTACTATACATGATCTCAGTGAAAAGAAAGAAAATAAAGGTTTTCATCCAATATGAAGCGTTGTGTATAACCCTAAACAAATATGCTACACGGATGTCTTACATCTTTTATTATGCCTTGAGGAAATTGAGGATACCACTCAAAATCCAACTGACCACTGCTAAGTCAAAATCAGTGTCATACAAGATCTAGGAACAGTCAAACTCCTAAGATCTTCTCCTCCCCCAATCAGTACGGTTCTGCCACAATGACACATAAGGTCAAGTTTCTAACAGCCTAGACTATCCTTGGTATAAGTCATGTCACTAGTGAAAGGAGGTGAGTACGCATACCCTATCATCTGAGGTACAAATGCAGTTGTCCTCCAATCTTGTCAAATATATAATCACTGAGACACGACCACAACCATTCTCAATCACATCAGATGTATGAGTCATGACCATAGCCATCCTCCACAACATGCATTGTGGATGACAAGGATATATCCTCAACTTGCCACCCCCACATACTCAATAGTATGCGCTTCGAGTTTCCCTTTGGAATACTCATTTCACCATCTGGCAAGTTCTGACACTCAGATGGATCTATGGCACAGGGCATGTAACATCCCTGACCTGGGTTATGCCTTAAACCTGGGATTTTTGCTTAAGCAAGTTAATTAGATCATTAATTTTATCTTGTGAAAAGTAATTAAGTCCCAAGAGGAACCGATGTTTAAATTTTGGTCCTGTTTGAATAATGTTGAAGCAATGTTTGCTTATTTTGGACTAAAGTGCAAATTACCCAAGTTGAAGGGTTAACTTGCAAATTTTACATGATTAAATGTTCCTCATGTGTTGAAGCATAATGAGAATGAAGATGATGCAGAGGTATGGCTTGGGAAAAGCCTGAGTATCAAAAAAGAGCTGATAAAGCAATGCTTGTGCATTAAAACCTAGTTTTGGTATAATATGCAATTTACCCAAAACCTAGGGTTCAATATGAAAATTACCACTTCAAAATAGTCCCTAATGTTCCTCGGCATCATGTACAGCAAAGCAAATGAGAGGGGCATCTCATTTGCATCACTTTGAAGGAGAGAGAATCTTGATATTAAAATAATCAAGATATAAGCATAATTGAAACCCTAATTTAATTTAATGCAAAAATAATTATATTAATTGGGTTGCCCTTCAACCAAAATTGTGTTGGTTGAAAATCAACAAGTGTGGACGTCCTTGTGCCTTGCAAAGGCAACGAAAATATCTAAAGGAATGGATAACTCACTCACATTAAAATAAAGGAAAGTAATATCCACTAACTTAGGGATATTATTATTAAATGAATTAAGGTGCTTAATTTGCTTTTCTTTAAAACATGGATAATTGAGATTAATAAGAGGAAATGAAGGTATCCTATTATGTAAGGAAAGAAAGGGGGCAAGTGGCAAGGAAATGGAGGAGATAATTCCTACTTTCTCTAACTTAAATGAATTTTCAATAAAATTCATATATATGCTCCTTTATCCATGAGTTGAAAGGGTAAATTCGAATCCACTTTCACTTCTTGCTTGAAAAAACGACCAAGGGAGCTAGGAGAAATAGGAGGGCGACCCCCAACCTGTTGGTAAGCTTCTTGACCTTCTTTCACCTTGATTCCATGGTGGAAATCAAAAATTAATACATGATTTCTTCTTATCTCGATCCCATCTTCGATTCTAACCATTCCTTTTCACTCAAAGCTTGAGGACGAGCCTTGGTATAGTGAAAGAAGTTTCATCCACCATTGTTGACGTGATCTTGAAGCTTTGAAGCTCAATTGGAGGCGGGTTTTATAACTTGAACCCCTCTACATTGTTATTCAACTATCAATCTTGCAATTTCATTGATTCCTTCATCTTCTTGATTAATTGTTTGTTGCAATTGGTAAATTCATGAAATCAGAAGTACTATAAGTTATAGGGACGAAGGTAGATTATTATGAAATCATCTTTGACACTTTTACCAAGGAATTCCTATTCCAATCAGTTTCAACAAGTTGTCCATTCGGTTTCAACAAAACCGTTGGAATTAAACGGTTTCATCAGACCGTTAGGAACTAAATGGTTTCAAAACTGTTTAGAAGAGTTAACCATAGTTTCCCATTTGGAGATTTGATGCTAATAATGATGGTTGAGGACCCATTAAATTTAATTGATTAATTCCAAAGGGTTCATTAGTTGAGGGTTCATCAATTAGCAAACCCTAATCGGGTTAAGTGTTGAATTTCCAATTGATTGATTTACATTTTTGGGTTGACTCACCCAAACAGTCTCAAAACCATTTGGAGATCATCGAAACAGTCTCAATACCGTTTGGAGGTCAACCACGGCCGTTTAGAGGTCTAGGGTTAAGTATGGTTGAGTAATTGAAGGTCCAGAGATACCAAATTGAAATGCAATTAATAGTTGATTTGATGATCAATCCAATGATCTAAACCCTAATGGAATTTCACAAATTCCAAGGATAGGATGGGTAAAACGGTCTCAAGACCGTTTGGAGGTCATCCAAATGACCTCAAGACCGTTTTAGGTCAGGTCATATCAAAATTTTGATGATGATTTATTAATTTCGATTGAATCAATTCCACAATGTTGATCATTGATGGTTCCTTGATTTCAAAACCCTAATTGAAGGTTTCTTGATTATAAATCCTATTTCAATTGGGTTCAAAACCCTAATTGATGTTCCAATTGAAGGATGATTAAATAGTTCAATTGATGAATGAATCAAGGATTCCATTGATAGTCGGTTCTTGAGGGAAACCTTGAATTGTTTAAGTGTTGAAAAACCTTTTTGGTCCATTCAGTTTTGAGAGGGTTTGGACCAAACGGTCTTAAGACCGTTTGAGTCCAAATGGTCTCAAGACCGTTTGAGTCCAAACGGTCTCAAGACCATTTGGGTCCAAACGGTCTCAAGACCCTTTGGGTCCAAACGGTCTCAAACCGTTTGGAGACCCAAGTCCAATCGGTTTCAACACACATCTTGCCCAAACGGTTTCAAACCGTTTAGAGAGTAAAGGGGTCAAGAACGTTAGTGATTCAATGTGATCATATCAATTGAAAACTTATTGTGATAAAGGATCAATTGACCCTATAACTGTTACTAATTTAGCTCAAAGATAATCACTAGGGTTGTACCTTTAAGGTACCAAGTGATTGGTGACCTTAGGTGAGTTAATCCTTGAAGCTTAAAATAAGCAATACTTTAATACACTATGTCAACCCTAATTAAATGTACTTAATTGAAGGGTTGGTTGATCTAATCTAACCAAGTTTGACATAGTTAATATCCTAGAGAGGATGAGAGAGAGAGGAATCCATACATGTAGGATAATCATGTAATGGATAAGCCCGAACACCTTCAACATGAATAATTATGTAGTTAGGGTATGATCCTTAATAAAGAGATCATGAAACCCTAATCAAGAAGGTTGTTGATCCCTAATCCTAATTTAGGGTAATGGTGTAACCCTAATCTAGGGTAATAATATGGGAGATCTCAATTCAGGGAAATATAGTGAGAAACCCTAATTGAGGGTGATTTCATGAGAAACCCTAATTGAGGGTGATTCCATGAGAAACCCTAATTGAAGGTGATTCCATGAGAAACCCTAATTGAGGTTGATTCCATGAGGAACCCTAGTTGAGCGTGATTCCATGAGAAATCCTAACAGAGGATGATGCCATGTGAAGCCATAATGTAATTTTGTGATGAGATACCATAATAAGGGTGAAGGTATGTGGAACCCTAAATTGAAGTTATAATACATAAGGCCCTAATCCTGATCAATATGTCAATAAACCATAACCCTACCTTCTAGGTAATGTTATAAGAAAACACTAATAATAAAATATAAGGAAATACCATATAAAAGTGAAATATTTCAAGTGGCTGATTATAGGAAACCTTATAGTAAGAAATGTCCTTACCACTAAAGTAGCTCCTAGATTTATGGGACCTTATCCAATTGTTGAAAAAGTTGGAAAGGTGGCCTATAGACTAGAGTTACCTCAGGAGTTGCAGAAGCCGCACCCTGTGTTTCACATTTCCATGCTGAGGAAATGTCATCCAGATACCGAGTCAGTTCTACAACCTATGGAAGTAGAATTGAATGAAGATATAACGTATGAGGAGGGACCAGTGTCAATCCTCGATAACAGAACTAAAAAGTTAAATAAGAAGGATATAAGCCTTGTAAAAGTCCTCTGGAACCATCGTGGTGTTGAAGAAGCCACTTGGGAACTAGAAGATGAAATGAGAAGAAAATATCCTGCTCTTTTCTTATAATATGCTTTATCGATTTCGGGGACGAAATCCTTTTGAAGGGGTAAAGAATTTGTAACACCCCTGACCTGGGTTATGACCTAACCCTGGAAGTTTTGCCTAAATGTGTAATTAATATACTTGTGAACACTCCCTGGCATGTAATTAAGTTCCTCAGGAACATTTACTTTCAATTTTGCTCCTTTTTGTATAAAGTTGTAGCATTGTGTTGTATGCAGGGACTTATGTGCAAATTACCCAGTTTAAGGGTTGAACTTGCAAAATTCACAAGATAAGATGTTCCTTTGATGTTGAGACATCATGAGAATGGTTATGGTAAAGTTTGAGGGATTTCCCAAGCTTGAGCACCAAGGTGCAGCTGTGGAAGCAATTCCCATGCTTAGAAACCCTAATTTGGGGTAAAGTGCAATTTACCCAAATTGAGGGGTCCAAGTTGTAATTCTTAATATCTAGAACATCTTTTATGACTCTTGTCATCATTTAGAGTAGAAATGATGAAAGGGATACATCATTTAATAATCAGATGAGAAAAATGATCTTTGTGATAGAAATCACCTAAAATGGGTATGAAACCCTTTCATGTATGTACCCTAGTTGAAGGTTGGATTCCTTTACCCCTAGATCTTGAGATTTCATGATATTTGCATAAGGATAGATAGGTTTGGTCGTGCCTTTGAGCAAGGAGGGACCTAGATGTGATTTCCAATCTTGTGAGGTCCTTAGGGTGTAAAAGAGGCTAAAGTATATAAGCCCTTTTCCCTTGCAATTAAGTGAACGAATTTTCTTTCCTTCACTTCTCTTCCTTTCTTGCTCAAACGACCAAGGGTAGCTCTGGAGCTCAGGGGGGACGACCAACCTGTTCAAGGTAAGAAAACCCCACCTTCTAGCTCGAATTCATGGAGGAATTCACTTTCTAAGGTTGGTTTTATGGTTAGCTTACTTAGTCTTCTTGTTCTAGCCGACCAAAGCAACGTTTCCTTGGAGAATTCACCTCTGACCAAGTTGTGGAAGCTCAAGGACGCCATTAAAGCTTGGAGCTTGAAGGCTTGGAGCTCTAAGATCAACCTTTAGGCGGGTTTTATAACTCTAAACTTATGCTTTATATGTATGCTCAATTCTTGCAATTTACTTGGTAAATTCTCCTTCTACCACCCTTCTTCCTTGCACGTTTGCAAGCAAATCAGTGGAGAAACCGACCTTGCTAGAGGTTGAAGATGAGGGGCGTGGTTCCCTATGTTACTTTTTCAAACGACCATGGACCCTTTTTGGTCCAAACGGTTGCAAACCGTTTGGGTTCAAACGGTTTCAAACCGTTTGCTCTCAAACGGTCTTGCAAGACCGTTTGGATTGAAACGGTCTCAAGACCGTTTGAAAGAGTTGACCAAGGGACGACCATTTGAGGGTCTGTTCCTAACATATTGAATTTCATCTCTGCAAAGAATCAAAGTCTAATTCTTAACCGATTGAGAGTTGAAGGCACTTCAACATGAAACCCTAATCGGGTGAAAAAGTGCTAATTTAACATATAGATCTTGTTGAGTTTTGGGTTGAAGGACCCAAACGGTCTCAAGACCGTTTGGGGATTCCTCCAAACGGTCCTAAGACCGTTTGGGCACAACTCAAGACCGTTTGAAGGTCTAGGGTTGAGTTAATCTAATGGTTTGAGGGTCCAATTGTAGGAAATTGATGAATTGATGAAAATTGCTGATTTTGACCTAATTGGACTTCAACCTTAGTCAAAACGACTTGGATTTTGGTCAAACTTTGGGAAAACAGTCTCGAGACCGTTTGGATGATGTCCAAACGACCTCAAGACCGTTTGGGCCAAGTTTGAGCCCAATTGGAGGTCAATTGATAGGTTCAACCTTGAATTGATTCACATTGTTGAACATTGATGACCAATCGATTTGAAACCCTAATTGAGGAGGATTGAACCCTAATTGGCTTGCAATTGAGGGTCAATTGGATGTCTAAGTGGTTAAGGCTAACCATAATTGACTCAATTTATAAGTGGTTAGCATAGCTTTAACCAATTGAGGGCTTCAACACACATATCCATGAACATTGGTGACCTTTGAACCCCTTTGGAGGTCCAAACAGTTTGAGCCCATTTGGACCAAACGGTCTCAAGACCGTTTGAGACCAAACGGTCTCAAGACCGTTTGGGGCCAAACGGTCTCAAGACCGTTTGGGCTCAAACGACCTCAAGATCGTTTGGTCCAATCGATCTCAAGCAAGTTTGATCAAACGGTTTCAAACCGTTTGAAGCTCCAAACGGTTTGGAAGTCAACCCTTCCAAACAGTCTTCACCTCCGAACGGTCTCAAGACTGTTTGGATCCAAACGGTCTCAAGACCGTTTGGGTGGTTGAAACCGTTTGAAGGTTGAAACCGTTTGGAGACTGGTGATGGTTTGTACTTAACCATTTGATGGTGTAATTAGCTCAATGATGATCCAATCTAAACCCTAATGGTAACCTAGGTCATTAAGGGTCTATGTGATTAGTGAGTTAACCCATGATGGTAATCATGTGGCAAATTACCAAAATACCCTTGAGGGGTCTAAAGGGGTAAAACCTTGTTCTAATCAAACCCTAATCACATGATGTTGATGTTTTGGATCATGTTAGTCAATGGAGACTTATCTCAACCTGATCTAGAGTGGTGTTGTCACCATCTACTAGTGAGAGGAGAGAGAAAGTATTTCTAGAGAGAGAAAGTATCCTAGAGAGAGAAAGTACCCTTTTTAGGAGGAAACTCTAGTGAGATACTTCAATTACACATGAATGTGCATGATTAGGGAATGACCCACCTATGTGAGGTCATGGAAACCCTAAATATGATATCTAATGGATCTTAATCTTAATTAAGAGTCTTAATGATGATGCTTCTCTTACATGATGATGTAATGAGTACCATTCACCATGGTGTGAATAGTAAACCCTAATTTTAGGGTGATGACTTGAAAGATGAATAGTAAACCCTAAATTGTTGAATTGTTTACTATTATCTGTTGAACTAACCATGCAGGTTATTATGAGATAATGGTCATACCCAGGTATGAAATACCATGTTATATTCATTGAAAGCATGTCTTAAGCTTTATGAATAGTGAATCATCTTGATGCACTGCTAAGTGACATCTTTTGTGATTTATGGGCTGTAAGAGCCATAAACACCATCAAGGTCATGCTTGACAGATGACTTGTGATGAGATAATTGAGAACTGGTAATTGAAATGAGTTAGGCCTGCTACATTTTAGTATTCTCATATATAGCTGTGATGCTAATGTTTTTGTATGATGATATGAATACTGAATGTACCTAACTAATCAAGTGAAATGTAGAGCCCTGATCATAGATCCATCATTGTCAGAGTCTAAATGATGGTGAAACAGGTTTTCCTCAGGGAACTCTTGGATCACATACTTTTCAGTATGTGGGGTACATGGATGTGTAGAACCTTACATCCTAGTGTAGGTATTTGATGTAGATTCTTGTAGTCCGTCATACCTTCACTATAAAAGAAAAGGTGAGAGGATGATGTAGATTCTAGTAGTCCATCAGACCCCACCATAAAGTCCTAAAGGTGAGATGTATATCTACACTCCCTTAAAGACACAAATATTGTATCGGTGAAAGATAAACAAGAAATCTTCCAATAGCGAAGAGAGTACAGAATGCCATTGTAACTCTAAAAATAGCGAAGGACCAGAGTACCCTGGTGAGCTATTACAAAGACATCCCGCCAGATGTCAAACAATCAATCCTCTAACTGACTGAGGAAGATGAGGTCATAAGAATCCGGCTCTTTTAATGACCTAGTATGATACCGAGGCGACTTAATAGTGATCGGTTGGAGTATGAGTGGTATACCTCATCTTCACAGGGCATAACAATAATGTTTGAAAAACATAATCAACAGCGTAGTATATCTGTTAGAGTTATCTACGAGTTATTTGATTGATGTTACGTTCAATAGTATAGATGTTCTCATATTTTAATATTGATTGAACTCTTGCTTATCATCAGAACTGCTAGTGAATATCTTGAAGGCTCTCATTGCTTTAGTTATTCCTTACTTTGCTTATAAAGCCTAGTGGAGAGTTATAACTCTCGCTGGGGCAATTATGTATAATTGTCTCACCCCGTAGACTTCTACTTTTTAGGTGGTCGTCGAAGACGGAGGAACAAGAACTCTGGTGACCAATCCCAGCAACAGCAGCATCAGGAGCAGTAACTATCTCAGGTGGAGATCTAGCTTGCTTCATGGTGTAGATAGAGTCAAGTCCTATATGTCCTCTGTACTCTCAGGTCCTGGAGTGTTTTGGAGTATGAACTCTTGAGAATTTTTGTATCATGTTGTATAAAATTACTCAAGAAGTAATTGTCAGTGATGTAAACAGTTAAATCCTTTTTCTATGGAAAAGGTTTGTGGTTTCAGGCTCTTGTCTCGAAAAGTTTTAATTTCCTGTGATTTTTGTCTTCCGCTGTTTACCGATTGCTTCCGCACATGTTTAACTCGGGATTAATTCGTGGTTTAGAGATCGGAGCCCACAATTAAGTGGTATCAGAGCCAGGTTCGCCGAGTCTACAGAGGCATAGGACTTAGGAAGTCGAGTCTATCTTTAGTATTCCTTCCTTATCTAAAAGAATCTTCTACTCCTCAGGAGAAAAAGATACTTAAGATGTCAGAGCCACATGATGAGTATGTGGAAGAAAGTAGTGCCAGTGCACCTCAAGGCAGTGCAGGAGTACCAGAGGTGGAACAGCCTGTACCAGAACAACCTAGAGAGCCACCCAAGTTTGGCCCAGCTGACATAGGTAACCCAGCAGTCCAGACAATGTTTGGGCAGTTCATGACTGCCATGACACATATAACCGACAGGTTGCCTATGCCTGCACCTAGGGCACCTGTCCAGCCTGAGGGGCAAGGTATCGGGAAGACATTCGAGCGACTACGTTGTGTCGGAGCTACCGAGTACCATGGGACTGCTGACCCCGCAGATGCTGATCTGTGGTTGACAGAGCTGGAGAAGGCTTTTAGGATCCTCAACATCCCTGAAGCTGAGAAGGTTAGACATGCTGTCTATCTTCTCAAAGGAAGTGCTGGTCACTGGTGGACCATGGAAGAGCAGAAGAGACCTGGAATAGAGATCTCGTGGGAAGATTTTCGGCGGGAGTTTGTCCAAAGATATTTCCCAAAGACCTTCCTAGACGAGAAGATCTCTCAGTTTGAGAGACTGAGACAGGGTATGATGAACATTAGTGAGTACGAAGCTAAGTTCATGGAGCTGTTGCGGTTTTGTCCGCACATGGCTGCCACAAAAGAAGAAAGAATCAGAAGGTTTGAGAAGGGGTTGAATGCTGACATGTCTACCCCAGTGTCTGCCTTAGAGTACCGAGAGAGATTCTCTACCTTTGTTGAGTCAGTCCGAAGGATAGAGAGATCTGTGGTTGAGAAGAGGCAAACACAGAAAAGGTATCCACAGTTCCAGGGTTCTTCATCTATGGACTTTAAGAAGTCTAGATCCTCTGCACCTAACCCTCCACCATCTAGATCTAGTCCTCATACTCAGTGGTCTCCTAGTAGAGGTAGAGGAAGAGGACAACCACCTCGGGAGACACAGAGTTCTGCATCAATGTCTGCTACCGGACCACAAAGACCACAAGAAAGAAGATGCTACAACTGCGGTAAGGTGGGACATTTGATGAAGGACTGCCGATCTAGGCCTGTCAGTGTGACACAGCCTCCGAGACAAGGACAACAGGGATCACAGGGAGGACAATCTCAAGGAATAGGTCGAGGACGCGGGCAAGCGTCTCAAGCTGGATCATCAGCACCACCTCAACAACAGGCTATGGCGAGGTTCTATGCTATGAACCCACCAGAGGCAGTGGTCAATCCACAAGTAGTGACAGGTCAGATGGAACTTTTATATTCTGATATGTCTAAATCTTGTATAGTATCTATTTGGATTGACCCGGGTGCTACGCACTCTTTCATCACTCGAAGAGTGATTCGTAACTGCAATATGATAACTAGTCATAGGGTAGATAAGTTGTTGTTGGAGACTCCGTTGAGTGGGTCTGCTATTCTGCAAGAAGTATGCTCTCCTTGTGTACTTTTCTTTTCTAGGCATCGCATTCAAGTGGATCTCATACCGCTTGATATGCAAGGATTTGATATAATCCTAGGGATGGATACCTTGGAAAGGTATCGAGTTGTCTTGGATTGTGAGTCCAAGCTGGCTGTGTTTGCTAATGAAAGCAACACATGGATCTTTCAAGGTGAAAGAAAGATTCTGCCCACCTGTCTTGTATCAGCTATGGTTGCTGATAAGTTGATGAGGCAAGGATGCTATGCATTCTTGGCCCATGTGGTAGATGTTACCAAGGAGAGTTCCAACCCTACTGAAATTCTGATAGTCAGGGAATTCGAGGATGTGTTTCCCGAAGAACTTCCTGGTATACCACCACCCCGGGAAATTGATTTTGAAATCAATTTGGTCCCAGATACGAAACCCATAGCCCAGACTCCGTATAGGATGGCGCCTGCTGAGATGGCAGAATTCAAGAAACAGCTTCAAGAGTTACTTGAGAAGGGTTTCATCCGACCGAGTACCTCACCTTGGGGTGCTCCGGTTTTGTTTGTTAAAAAGAAAGATGGATCGATGCGGTTGTGCATTGATTATAGACAACTCAATAAAGTAACAATAAAGAATAAGTATCCTTTGCCGAGGATTGATGATCTCTTCGACCAGTTGCGTGGTGCAACAGTCTTTTCCAAGATAGACTTAAGGTCTGGATATCATCAAATCCGCATTAAGGACAGTGACATATCCAAGTCTGCCTTTAGGACAAGATATGGTCACTATGAGTTCACGGTTATGTCGTTTGGACTAACCAATGCACCAGCTGCATTCATGGAACTCATGAATAGAGTCTTTGGACCTTTTCTTGATCAGTGTGTTGTCGTCTTCATAGATGACATACTGATTTATAGTAAGGATGCTCAGCAGCATGAGCAACACCTTCGCCAGACTTTGACCTTGCTAAGGGAACATAAGCTATACGCTAAGTTTAGCAAGTGTGAGTTCTGGTTATCTGAAGTATCCTTCCTTGGACATGTGGTATCTGCCTCGGGAATTCATGTTGACCCTGCAAAAATAGAATCTGTTCTGCAATGGGAACAACCGAAGACACCGACGGAGATTAGAAGTTTCTTGGGGTTAGCTGGTTATTATCGAAGGTTTATTAAGAATTTCAGTTCTATAGCCTTACCTTTGACCAAGTTAACCCGAAAGGATGTTCCTTTTGCTTGGAGTGATAAGTGTCAACAGTCTTTTCAGCTGTTGAAGGAGAGGTTAACGAGTGCACCTGTGCTTGTGTTACCTGAGCAAGGAAAGGAATATATAATCTTTTGTGATGCCTCCAAGAATGGACTTGGATGTGTGTTGATGCAGGATAAACAAGTGATTTCTTTTGCTTCTCGACAGCTTAAGAAACATGAGGAGAATTATCCGACACACGATCTAGAGTTAGCTGCTGTGGTCCATGCTTTGAAAATCTGGATACATTATCTCTACGGAGAAACTTTCCAAATTTTCACAGACCACAAGAACCTTAAATACATCTTCACTCAGCATGAGCTTAATATGAGGCAACGTCGCTGGATGGAGTTAATCAAGGACTACGATTGTACAATTGATTACCATCCGGGCAAAGCCAATGTGGTTGCTGATGCCTTGAGTAGGAAATCAGCAACATCAACCATGGATAGGGCACAACTAAGTTCCTTAGTATGCTCTAGAAGAGATATGCTTATCTCTTTAAGGCAAGATAATGTGCAGTTGAAGGCATCATTGTTAGCTGGTCTGTTAGCTGAGATGCAGATTAAACCTACCTTAAGAGAGCAGATAAAGGAGGCACAACAAGTAGATGTTTTTGTACAGCAGATTAGATCTGAGTTTGGAGATGATAAGCGAGAAGGTTTTCATGAGTCAGATGACCAGATGGCATGCTATCATGGAAGGATGATAGTGCCAGATGTGGACAACCTGAGGAAGTTAGTCCTGGAAGAAGCTCATTCTTCGATGTATGCTATGCATCCAGGGAGCACCAAGATGTATCGAAACTTGAAGGATATGTATTGGTGGCCTGGGATGAAGAAGGATGTAGCTGAGTTTGTTCTGAGGTGTCCTGTGTGTCAGCAGGTCAAGGCTGAACACCAGAGACCTGCAGGAACAATGCAACCCTTACCCATACCACAGTGGAAGTGGGACCATGTGACCATGGACTTAGTTGTTGGCCTACCTAGGACAAACAAAGGACATGATTCCATTTGGGTAATTGTTGATAGGTTGACAAAGACAGCGCATTTCTTACCTGTCAAAACAACCTATTCTGCTGAAAGGTTATCCCAGATATATGTTCAAGAGATAGTGCGGTTGCACGGAGTTCCTGTCACTATAGTTTCTGACAGAGGTCCCCAGTTTACAAGTCACTTTTGGGAACAGTTACACAGAGCCCTAGGCACCAAGCTAAGGTTTAGTATAGCCTTTCATCCCCAGACTGATGGACAATCAGAAAGAACTATACAGACCTTAGAAGATCTGTTGAGAGCATGTGTTCTCCAGTTTACCGGGAGTTGGGATCTACATCTAAGCTTGATAGAGTTTGCCTATAACAATAGCTATCAACATAGCATTGATATGGCACCATATGAAGCCTTATATGGTAGACGTTGTAGATCACCCTTGTGTTGGTATGAAACTCGTGAGCACCAGTTGTTAGGCCCTGATCTTGTGCAGCAAACTACAGAAAAGATTAAAGTAATACAACAACAGCTTAAGACTGCACAAGATAGACAGAAATCATATGCCGATAAACGTCGTAGACCCCTAGAATTCCAGGTTGGAGACAGAGTGTATCTCAAGGTCTCACCTTCGAAAGGAGTCCTTCGTTTTGGGAAGAAAGGAAAGTTAGCTCCTAGATTTATGGGACCTTATCCAATTGTTGAAAAAGTTGGAAAGGTGGCCTATAGACTAGAGTTACCTCAGGAGTTGCAGAAGCTGCACCCTGTGTTTCACATTTCCATGCTGAGGAAATGTCATCCAGATACCGAGTCAGTTCTACAACCTATGGAAGTAGAATTGAATGAAGATATAACGTATGAGGAGGGACCAGTGTCAATCCTCGATAACAGAACTAAAAAGTTAAATAAGAAGGATATAAGCCTTGTAAAAGTCCTCTGGAACCATCGTGGTGTTGAAGAAGCCACTTGGGAACTAGAAGATGAAATTAGAAGAAAATATCCTGCTCTTTTCTTATAATATGCTTTATCGATTTCGGGGATGAAATCCTTTTGAAGGGGTAAAGAATTTGTAACACCCCTGACCTGGGTTATGACCTAACCCTGGAAGTTTTGCCTAAATGTGTAATTAATATACTTGTGAACACTCCCTGGCATGTAATTAAGTTCCTCAGGAACATTTACTTTCAATTTTGCTCCTTTTTGTATAAAGTTGTAGCATTGTGTTGTATGCAGGGACCTATGTGCAAATTACCCAGTTTAAGGGTTGAACTTGCAAAATTCACAAGATAAGATGTTCCTTTGATGTTGAGACATCATGAGAATGGTTATGGTAAAGTTTGAGGGATTTCCCAAGCTTGAGCACCAAGGTGCAGCTGTGGAAGCAATTCCCATGCTTAGAAACCCTAATTTGGGGTAAAGTGCAATTTACCCAAATTGAGGGGTCCAAGTTGTAATTCTTAATATCTAGAACATCTTTTATGACTCTTGTCATCATTTAGAGTAGAAATGATGAAAGGGATACATCATTTAATAATCAGATGAGAAAAATGATCTTTGTGATAGAAATCACCTAAAATGGGTATGAAACCCTTTCATGTATGTACCCTAGTTGAAGGTTGGATTCCTTTACCCCTAGATCTTGAGATTTCATGAGATTTGCATAAGGATAGATAGGTTTGGTCGTGCCTTTGAGCAAGGAGGGACCTAGATGTGATTTCCAATCTTGTGAGGTCCTTAGGGTGTAAAAGAGGCTAAAGTATATAAGCCCTTTTCCCTTGCAATTAAGTGAACGAATTTTCTTTCCTTCACTTCTCTTCCTTTCTTGCTCAAACGACCAAGGGTAGCTCTGGAGCTCAGGGGGGGACGACCAACCTGTTCAAGGTAAGAAAACCCCACCTTCTAGCTCGAATTCATGGAGGAATTCACTTTCTAAGGTTGGTTTTATGGTTAGCTTACTTAGTCTTCTTGTTCTAGCCGACCAAAGCAACGTTTCCTTGGAGAATTCACCTCTGACCAAGTTGTGGAAGCTCAAGGACGCCATTAAAGCTTGGAGCTTGAAGGCTTGGAGCTCTAAGATCAACCTTTAGGCGGGTTTTATAACTCTAAACTTATGCTTTATATGTATGCTCAATTCTTGCAATTTACTTGGTAAATTCTCCTTCTACCACCCTTCTTCCTTGCATGTTTGCAAGCAAATCAGTGGAGAAACCGACCTTGCTAGAGGTTGAAGATGAGGGGCGTGGTTCCCTATGTTACTTTTTCAAACGACCATGGACCCTTTTTGGTCCAAACGGTTGCAAACCGTTTGGGTTCAAACGGTTTCAAACCGTTTGCTCTCAAACGGTCTTGCAAGACCGTTTGGATTGAAACGGTCTCAAGACCGTTTGAAAGAGTTGACCAAGGGACGACCGTTTGAGGGTCTGTTCCTAACATATTGAATTTCATCTCTGCAAAGAATCAAAGTCTAATTCTTAACCGATTGAGAGTTGAAGGCACTTCAACATGAAACCCTAATCGGGTGAAAAAGTGCTGATTTAACATATAGATCTTGTTGAGTTTTGGGTTGAAGGACCCAAACGGTCTCAAGACCATTTGGGGATTCCTCCAAACGGTCCTAAGACCGTTTGGGCACAACTCAAGACCGTTTGAAGGTCTAGGGTTGAGTTAATCTAATGGTTTGATGGTCCAATTGTAGGAAATTGATGAATTGATGAAAATTGCTGATTTTGACCTAATTGGACTTCAACCTTAGTCAAAACGACTTGGATTTTGGTCAAACTTTGGGCAAACGGTCTCGAGACCGTTTGGATGATGTCCAAACGACCTCAAGACCGTTTGGGCCAAGTTTGAGCCCAATTGGAGGTCAATTGATAGGTTCAACCTTGAATTGATTCACATTGTTGAACATTGATGACCAATCGATTTGAAACCCTAATTGAGGAGGATTGAACCCTAATTGGCTTGCAATTGAGGGTCAATTGGATGTCTAAGTGGTTAAGGCTAACCCTAATTGACTCAATTTATAAGTGGTTAGCATAGCTTTAACCAATTGAGGGCTTCAACACACATATCCATGAACATTGGTGACCTTTGAACCCCTTTGGAGGTCCAAACGGTCTCAAGACCGTTTGGGGCCAAACGGTCTCAAGACCATTTGGGCTCAAACGACCTCAAGATCGTTTGGTCCAATCGATCTCAAGCAAGTTTGATCAAATGGTTTCAAACCGTTTGAAGCTCCAAACGGTTTGGAAGTCAACCCTTCCAAACGGTCTCAAGACCGTTTGGGTGGTTGAAACCGTTTGAAGGTTGAAACCGTTTGGAGACTGGTGATGGTTTGTACTTAACCATTTGATGGTGTAATTAGCTCAATGATGATCCAATCTAAACCCTAATGGTAACCTAGGTCATTAAGGGACTATGTGATTAGTGAGTTAACCCATGATGGTAATCATGTGGCAAATTACCAAAATACCCTTGAGGGGTCTAAAGGGGTAAAACCTTGTTCTAATCAAACCCTAATCACATGATGTTGATGTTTTGGATCATGTTAGTCAATGGAGACTTATCTCAACCTGATCTAGAGTGGTGTTGTCACCATCTACTAGTGAGAGGAGAGAGAAAGTATTTCTAGAGAGAGAAAGTATCCTAGAGAGAGAAAGTACCCTTTTTAGGAGGAAACTCTAGTGAGATACTTCAATTACACATGAATGTGCATGATTAGGGAATGACCCACCTATGTGAGGTCATGGAAACCCTAAATATGATATCTAATGGATCTTAATCTTAATTAAGAGTCTTAATGATGATGCTTCTCTTACATGATGATGTAATGAGTACCATTCACCATGGTGTGAATAGTAAACCCTAATTTTAGGGTGATGACTTGAAAGATGAATAGTAAACCCTAAATTGTTGAATTGTTTACTATTATCTGTTGAACTAACCATGCAGGTTATTATGAGATAATGGTCATACCCAGGTATGAAATACCATGTTATATTCATTGAAAGCATGTCTTAAGCTTTATGAATAGTGAATCATCTTGATGCACTGCTAAGTGACATCTTTTGTGATTTATGGGCTGTAAGAGCCATAAACACCATCAAGGTCATGCTTGACAGATGACTTGTGATGAGATAATTGAGAACTGATAATTGAAATGAGTTAGGCCTGCTACATTTTAGTATTCTCATATATAGCTGTGATGCTAATGTTTTTGTATGATGATATGAATACTGAATGTACCTAACTAATCAAGTGAAATGTAGAGCCCTGATCATAGATCCATCATTGTCAGAGTCTAAATGATGGTGAAACAGGTTTTCCTCAGGGAACTCCTGGATCACATACTTTTCAGTATGTGGGGTACATGGATGTGTAGAACCTTACATCCTAGTGTAGGTATTTGATGTAGATTCTTGTAGTCCGTCATACCTTCACTATAAAAGAAAAGGTGAGAGGATGATGTAGATTCTAGTAGTCCATCAGACCCCACCATAAAGTCCTAAAGGTGAGATGTATATCTACACTCCCTTAAAGACACAAATACCGTATCGGTGAAAGATAAACAAGAAATCTTCCGATAGCGAAGAGAGTACAGAATGCCACTGTAACTCTAAAAATAGCGAAGGACCAGAGTACCCTGGTGAGCTATTACAAAGACATCCCGCCAGATGTCAAACAATCAATCCTCTAACTGACTGAGGAAGATGAGGTCATAAGAATCCAGCTCTTTTAATGACCTAGTATGATATCGAGGCGACTTAATAGTGATCGGTTGGAGTATGAGTGGTATACCTCATCTTCACAGGGCATAACAATAATGTTTGAAAAACATAATCAACAGCGTAGTATATCTGTTAGAGTTATCTACGAGTTATTTGATTGATGTTACCTTCAATAGTATAGATGTTCTCATATTTTAATATTGATTGAACTCTTGCTTATCATCAGAACTGCTAGTGAATATCTTGAAGGCTCTCATTGCTTTAGTTATTCCTTACTTTGCTTATAAAGCCTAGTGGAGAGTTATAACTCTCGCTGGGGCAATTATGTATAATTGTCTCACCCCGTAGACTTCTACTTTTTAGGTGGTCGTCGAAGACAGAGGAACAAGAACTCTGGTGACCAATCCCAGCAACAGCAGCATCAGGAGCAGTAACTATCTCAGGTGGAGATCTAGCCTGCTTCATGGTGTAGATAGAGTCAAGTCCTATATGTCCTCTGTACTCTCAGGTCCTGGAGTGTTTTGGAGTATGAACTCTTGAGAATTTTTGTATCATGTTGTATAAAATTACTCAAGAAGTAATTGTCAGTGATGTAAACAGTTAAATCCTTTTTCTATGGAAAAGGTTTGTGGTTTCAGGCTCTTGTCTCGAAAAGTTTTAATTTCCTGTGATTTTTGTCTTCTGTTGTTTACCGATTACTTCCGCACATGTTTAACTCGGGATTAATTCGTGGTTTAGAGATCGGAGCCCACAATAACCCTACCTTTTAGGTAATGTTATAAGAAAACCCTAATGATAAAATAGAAGGAAATACCATATAAAATGAAATATTTCAAGTGGATGATTATAGGCAACCTTATAGTAAGCAATGTCCTTACCACTAGATAAGTCCATATCATTAAAGATAGTTGGACAAATCTAATGTGTAACCTATGCACTACATGATAAAGGTGATAGGTTAGATGTTAAAAGTATTAAGAGGGAAATACCTTAATACCAAATAAGTTGATAAACTCAGGCAAGTTATAAAGTGATGAGAGAAGTGATACATCAAGATATGATAGTTATTACATTTAACATTTCATGGTAGATATACCTTGATAAACCTCTAATCCAATATTTTTGGATAAGAAAAACATGAAGAGTGTTATGTAAACTGTTACTATAAGATGTAATGGGTTTGATGTATTTTGATAAGCATGGGCTATATACCTTGAGAGAAGGATAAGCCAAACTAATGAGTATGATATAATCATACCATGGAAAGGATGAGAAATTATCTCATACCTTGTATTGATAATCATTAATGATATATGATGAAAGTAATAAGTTTAAGTGAATACATGTGATATCAAAAGATGCTCCTAGAGGAGTGGAGCAATATATTTGGGTTGGATTGATAATATGAACATGAAACCCCAAATAATGTGAAATGGGATATGAGAAACCCGACTTTGATGTGAATAGTAACCCTAACCCTATTAAGGGAATAAAGGTGTCACTCTTGTATTATAAGATGTGCATTGGCCTCATGTGCCAATATGTTATTGTTGTTAAGTAAGAGGTAATAAGTTGTGTATTGTCCTTGCGTGCCAATATGTTTTTGTTGCTTAGTAAAAGTAACAAAATGTGCATGGACTTTATAAGCCATATGAATAAGTTGTTGCCTAGTGAAAGGTGACAAGACACTTAATGGGCCTTGTGGGCCATGTGATATGCTTGTGTAACAAGTATGATGTATACCTCGGTCTGAGGACCTAGAGGTAATAGTTACCTAACAAGTGGTAACAGTGTTCAATGATGAACTAAGGGTTTAAATACCCAGATTTGATAAGCATGGTAATGATGTGGTTGAGGGATGAGAATTCCCAGTATTAAAATGAGGGACTGAGATCTCAATGTCTTACAAAGACTGAGAAATGATTGATGAAAGTAGTACATGTATCTTTGTAGCATTTGTCTGAATAAGTTATGTTTGAGAACTTGATTTGATGCTAAAAGAATATGATAATGTACTTAATTAATTAAGTGAAATCATATCATGTAGAGCCCTGACCATAGATCCATCATCGTCAGTAATTTGGTGATGGTGAAACGGGTTGCTCTGCGGCAAAACCCGGAGTTTGCATATTTTTTAATATGTGGGGGTTAATGGGCAAAAATATCCTTACGTCCTCTTGGGGGAATTGATGGAAGGTAAACATTAAACCTTTCAATCCTTCATTATATTGTACCGGGATGGATGTATCACGAATCTCCTGAAGATTGGGATGGATGTATCATGAATCTCCCAATAATATTAATGTCGGATAGATGGAGTTAAACATGAAATCTCTCAATTGTGAAGAGAGTGCAGCTGACCCTACCTCTATAGCAAAGATGCCATTATACCCTAGCAAGCTATGTAGCAAAGACACAAGATGTCCTGCATGTAGTCCCACACTGACCGGGATGTGGGAGGTCTTGGAAGCCGGCTCTTCCATTGACCTTGTATGGTACCGATTTTGACTTCGTAGTGGTCAGTTGGAGTATGAGCGGTATACCTCATCTCCTCAGGTCATAAGTGTGATTGTAAAATGTAATCAGCCGTATAGCATGTTTGCTTAAGGATTTAATATGGAAATTTACTGGCTGATGTTACATTTCTTTTATGCATCTCTAGTTGATAGATGTTATTTATATCTCTTTACATTCATTGCAAGTAGATGAAAGAATTACAACTCTACCATGGGTAGATGCAATGTCCTCCTTAGGAAAGGATATTACTTTACTTTGTTCATACAGTGATCCATCTGCTGTTAAATATATAAGATTTCCCTGCTCAGTTTTATTTTAATAACTACAATAATAATGTTTTGGCGGAGAGTTATATCTCTCTCCGGGGCTATTTTCAATTGTCTCACCCCCGTGGGATCCAACATTTTTAGGTGGACGCGGACAAGAAATAGAAATCCCTACAACAGAGGAAAGACAGCAACAGCAGGGACAGCAGTGAGTTCTCAGGTGGAGATACTGTCTGTCAATTCATTTAGATAGTAGTCCTAAGTGTCATCTCTGTACTCTCAGATCCTCAGAGTTAGTAGTTAGTGATTTTAACGAATCGATCTGAGATTTTGGCTTGATGCCTCGAGGTTCTTATGTTGTCTGCAAATAATGTTAATAAGGAAGTTGACGTTTGTAATCCTCGAGAAGGGATGGTACAAGTTATGTACTTATGAACCAGGATGTAAATGTTATACATTGGTTCTTGATGAAAGAGTTTTCCTATGTTTGGATCTCTTTGTAAAAAGTTTTAATTTTTAGTGATTTTCAGTAATTCCACTGTTAACGAATGCTTCCGCTTAAGTAAATCATGTTTTAGTGAGATGGATGCCACAGTTAAGTGGTATCAGAGCTCTAGGTTCACTGAGTCTATAGAGACATAGGTCTAAGGTAGTAGAGTCTGTTCTAGTGTCTTCCAGTGTATCTGATAGTGTCTTCTGCTCATATAGGAAAAGAAGAACTTGATGATGTCTGGATCACACAAAGAACATGTTGTTGAGAGCAGCATTGCTGCACTAAGAGGAAGTGTAAGAGATCAGGCGAGAGAAGAACGACTGCCTGAGAATCCTCAAAATGATCTAATTGTGATAGGAAACCATTCCTTTGATATCACTTTTGGGCAATTTAGGACAGCTATGATGCATATAGTGGACTGGGTATCAGTAATGCAACCCAGATTACCAGCCCCCAATGATGAAATTCTGGATTTAGACCAAATTTATGCTCAACCTCAGCCCGCTGAATCAATAAATAGTAATGGAAGGAATAGGATACAACCTAAAATTAGGGTCTGTCATAAGTGTAGGAAACCTGGACATATTAGAAGGTATTGCCCAGAGAATAAAAATAAGGTGATAATTGAGAAAAGGCCTATCCAAACTCAGGAACAGAGACCTAGTAGTTCCAAAAATAAGAAGTTTTTGGTACCACCAATACAACCAGAACCTAGTGCATCTAGGCAAAGGCTACTTGGAAAGGGTAAAGAACCTTCTAGACCACATCTAAAGCCCAGAATTTGCTACCAATGTAGACAGGTAGGACATCTGGCAAGAAATTGCTCAGCTAGAAATGTTATGGTGAATCAACCCCTGAGGTAGAGTCAGTAGGACTCTCATAAGAAGTGGTCTAGCATTAGCATTCGAGGACGTGGGCAGATGTCCCAGGCAAGGTTCTATGAAAAGAATCAACCTGAGGCAGCAAATAACTGTGAAATGAAACAGGTCAGACAAAATAATGTCATTCTAATATGTCTTTTATGGTTTCCTGAGTTAGACTGAGAAAGTAATTGATTGAGCTTTACTTTATTTGTCCGATGAGGACTTACATTTTGTACAGTAACATTATAGATGTGTTATATTGTTCTTACCTCTATGAAGGAGGATGAGGTATAGAAGAGATGCCTGGATAAAATCTAGGAATGTTAAATCTTATGCTTGTAATAATATGAAAAGGAAGGAGTATGATAGTATACAAAGTGCATACTACTTAATCTCAGTATTTATATACCCTGGCCAGGTATACAACTATTGATGATAAAGTAAGTATGGAAACTCTTAGATTGTTATCCTAATGATTGCTCTGATCAAGTAGTCATTCTGAGACAATCTAATGAGTACCATGTAATTAGAAATATGGAATGGAAAAATGTGTCATATCCTAAAGAATAAGAAAGAGAAATCTGAGATAATCTCAGATGAGTATTTGTGTATGAGGAAGTAAAATGTATACTCCTCATAAGATAAGAATAAAAACAAGGGAGGTGATCCTTGTTTGATAAAGTTTGTGTGTATAATAAAGATTTTTCCCATAATGAGGAAATGGGAAATGTTATGAGATCATAAGATGCTCGTGAACATGTTAGATAATAACAAAGAAAGGAATAATGTTATGTAAACATCCTTATAAATTCCTATGTTGAGGGCAAGGAACCTAGGATGAGATAACGAGTAAATGATTCATGAATAGTTGAAAATTCATGAAATAATAAGAGGCATATGATCCCTTGTTTTCTTTCCTTTCGGGGACATGGCAATCAAGTGCGTCTTAGGACACTTAATGTGCATAAGATAAAAATGTTAATGTGATGGATACTTAGAAAAGTATCAGTTTATCTTGGACTTTAGTTCCAAGGTAAAGACATATGTAACAAGTAATGTCCCAAGATAAAAGAAAGATAGATATGTGATGTGTTTTCAAAACATGTGACAGATACCAAGGTCAGAGATCCTGGTATCTAAAGAAATACCAGATGATTTATGTTGGCTACTTGGAATGGTCAACCATGAAATTAGTTTAATAGTATAAACATTACATGTTAGGGGTTTATGCCTTGCATAAACATGACTATTGAAGATATCTTTAAGATAAGTTCTTAATTGATAAAGTAATCTCTCCTTATGATAAGAGAATGTACAACTAATAAGATAGTTAGTACAAGTAAAAAGGAAATCTAGTATTGTCTCACCAGGTGAGATGGCACAATCAAGGTATGAAAAGACTTATAGTCCCAAGAGGGTGACAGAACATAAATGTGATCATAACAGTGAAATGTTGAATTAAATAAGGAGCATGGGAGACTCCTCAGAAACAAGAATCTGTCACATGAAACTATAAATTAAGAAAAAGTGTTATCTGACACAAAATTAACTCCACAGTCATTAATGAAAGGACAGTGGAGTATGTATCATGTGTGTTTGATTCTATAAGAATCTTGTGTGGAAGAACCTTGTGTTGATCAAATCTCTATAGTGTCTCCATAACAATGAGGTGTTATGTAGAGACTTGATGGTATGATGAAGGAATAATATATGTCTCCCTTTATCTGGGATTTCGGGGACGAAATCTTTGTTAGGGGTTTATAATTTGTAACATCCCTGACCTGGGTTATGCCTTAACCCTGGGATTTTTGCTTAATCAAGTTAATTAGATCCTTAATTTTATCTTGTGAAAAGTAATTAAGGCCCAAGAGGAATCTATGTTTCAATTTTGGTCCTATTTGAATAATGTTGAAGCAATGTTTGTTTATTTTGGACTAAAGTGCAAATTACCCAAGTTGAAGGGTTAACTTGAAAATGTTACATGATTAAATGTTCCTCATGTGTTTAAGCATCATGAGAATGAAGATGATGCAGAGGTATGGCTTGGGAAAAGCCTGAGTATCAAAAAAGAGCTGATAAAGCAATGCTTGTGCATTAAAACCTAGTTTTGGTATAATATGCAATTTATCCAAAACCTAGGGTTCAATATGAAAATTACCACTTCAAAATAGTCCCTAATGTTCCTTGTAATCATTTAAAGCAAATAAAATGAGAGGGGCATCTCATTTTCATCACTTTGAAGGAGAGAGAATCTTGATATTAAAATAATCAAGATATAAGCATAATTGAAACCCTAATTTAATTTAATGCAAAAAAAATTATATTAATTAGATTGCCCTTCAACCAAAATTGTGTTGGTTGAAAATAAACAAGTGTGGACATCCTTGTGCCTTGCAAAGGCAACGAAAATATCCACAGGAATGGATAACTCACTCACATTAAAATAAAGGAAAGTAATATCCACTAACTTAGGGATATTATTATTAAATGAATTAAGGTGCTTAATTTTATTTTCTTTAAAACATGGATAATTGAGAGGAATAAGAGTCAAGGAAGGTAGCCTCGTATGTAAGGAAGGAAAGGGGGCAAGTGTCAAGGAAATGGAGGAGATAATTCCTACTTTCTCTCTCTTAAATGAATTTTCAATCAAATTCATATATATGCTCCTTTATCCATGAGTTGAAAGGGTAAATTCGAATCCACTTTCACTTCTTGCTTGAAAAAACGACCAAGGGATCTAGGAGATACAGGAGGACGACCCCCAACCTGTTGTTAAGCTTCTTGACCTTCTTTCACCTTGATTCCATGGTGGAAATCAAAAAATAATACATGATTTCTTCTTATCTCGATCCCATCTTCAATTCTAACCATTCCTTTTCACTCAAAGCTTGAGGATGAGCCTTGTGATAGTGAAAGGAGTTGCATCCACCATTTTTGACGTGAGCTTGAAGCTTTGAAGCTCAATTGGAGGCGGTTTTTATAACTTGAACCCCTCTACATTGTTATTCAACTATCAATCTTGCAATTTCGTTGATTCCTTCATCTTCTTGATTAATTGTTTGTTTCAATTGGTAAATTCATGAAATCATAAGTACTATAAGTTACAGGGACGAAGGTAGATGATGATGAAATCATCTTGGACACTTTTCCCAAGGAATTCCTATTCCAATCGGTTTCAACAAGTTGTCCATTCGGTTTCAACAAAACCGTTTGGAATTAAAATTTTTCATCAAACCGTTAGGAACTAAACAGTTTCAAAACCATTTAGAAGAGTTGACCATAGTTGACCATTTGGATATTTTATTCTAATAATGATTTTTGATGACCCATTAAATTTAATTGATTAATTCCAAAGGGTTCATTAGTTGAGGGTTCATCAATTACCAAACCCTAATCGGGTTAAGTGCTGAATTTCCAATTGATTGATTTAGATTTTTGGGTTGACTCATCCAAACGGTCTCAAGACCATTTGGAGATCACCCAAACGGTCTCAATACCGTTTGGATGTAAACCAAGACCGTTTGGAGGTCTAGGGTTAAGTATGGTTGAGTAATTGAAGGTCCAGAGATACCAAATTGAAATGCAATTAATAGCTGATTTGACGATCAATCCAATGATCTAAACCCTAATGGAATTTCACAAATTCCAAGAATAGGATGGGTCAAACGGTCTCAAGACCATTTGGAGGTCATCCAAACAACCACCAGGCCGTTTGAGATCAGGTCATATCAAAATTTTGATGATGATTTATTAATTTCAATTGAATCAATTCCACAATGTTGATCATTGATGGTTCCTTGATTTCAAAACCCTAATTGAAGGGTTCTTGATTATAAATCCTAGTTCAATTGGGTTCAAAACCCTAATTGATGGTCCAATTGAAGGATGATTCAATAGTTCAATTGATGAATGAATCATGGATTCCATTGATAGTCGGTCCATTGAGGGAAACCTTGAATTGTTTAAGTGTTGAAAGACCTTTTTGGTCCATTCGGTTTTGAGAGGGTTTGGACCAAACAATCTTAAGACCGTTTGAGTCCAAACGATCTCAAGACCGTTTGGGTCCAAACGGTCTCAAGACCCTTTGGGTCCAAACGGTCTCAAACCGTTTGGAGACCCAAGTCCAATCAGTTTCAACACACATCTTGCCCAAACGGTTTCAAACCGTTTAGAGAGTAAAGGGGTCAAGAACGTTAGTGATTCAATGTGATCATATCAATTGAAAACTTATTGTAATAAAGGATCAATTGACCCTATCATTGTTACTGATTTATCTCAAAGATAATCACTAGGGTTGTACCTTTAAGGTACCAAGTGATTGGTAACCTTAGGTGAGTTAATCCTTGAAGCTTAAAATAAGCAATACTTTAATACACTATGTCAACCCTAATTGAATGTACTTAATTGAAGGGTTGGTTGATCTGATCTAACCAAGTTTGACATAGTCAATATCCTAGAGAGGATGAGAGAGAGAGGAATCCATACATGTAGGATAATCATGTAATGGATAAGCCCGAACACCTTCAACATGAATAATTATGTAGTTAGGGTATGATCCTTAATAAAGAGATCATGAAACCCTAATCAAGAAGGTTGTTGAGCCCTAATCCTAATTTAGGGTAATGGTGTAACCCTAATCTAGGGTAATAATATGGGAGATCTCAATTCAGAGAAATATAGTGAGAAACCCTAATTGAGGGTGATTTCATGAGAAACCCTAATTGAGGGTGATTCCATGAGAAACCCTAATTGAAGGTGATTCCATGAGAAACCCTAATTGAGGTTGATTCCATGAGGAACCCTAGTTGAGCGTGATTCCATGAGAAATCCTAACAGAGGATGATGCCATGTGAAGCCATAATGTAATTTTGTGATGAGATACCATAATAAGGGTGAAGGTATGTGGAACCCTAAATTGAAGTTATAATACATAAGGCCCTAATCCTGATCAATATGTCAATAAACCATAACCCTACCTTCTAGGTAATGTTATAAGAAAACACTAATAATAAAATATAAGGAAATACCATATAAAAGTGAAATATTTCAAGTGGCTGATTATAGGAAACCTTATAGTAAGAAATGTCCTTACCACTAAAGTCCATATCATTAAAGATAGTTGGACAAATCTAATGTGTAACCTATGCACTACATGATAAAGGTGATAGTTTAGAGGTTAAAAGTATTAAGAGGGAAATACCTTAATACCAAATAAGTTGATAAACTCAGGCAAGTTAGAAAGTGATGAGAGAAGTGATACATCAAGATATGATAGTTATTACATTTAATATTTCAGGGTAGATATACCTTGATAAACCTCTAATCCAATATTTTTGGTTAAGAAACACATAAAGAGTGTTATGTAAGCTGCTACTATAAGATGTAATGGGTTTGATGTATTTTGATAAGCATGGGCTATATGCCTTGAGAGAAGTATAAGCTAAACTAATGAGTATGATAATCATACCATGGAAAGGATGAGAAATGATCTCATACCTTGTATTGATAATCATTAATGATATATGATGAAAGTAATAAGTTTAAGTGAATACTTGTGATATCAAAAGATGCTCCTAGAGGAGTGGAGCAATATATTAGGGTTGGATTGATAATATGAACATGAAACCCCAAATAATGTGAAATGGGATATGAGAAACCCGACTTTGATGTGAATAGTAACCCTAACCCTATTAAGGGAATAAAGGTGTTAATCTTGTATTATAAGATGTGCATTGGCCTTATGTGCCAATATGTTATTGTTGCTAAATAAGAGGTAATAAGTTGTGTATTGGCCTTGTGTGCCAATATGTTTTTGTTGCTTAGTAAAAGTAACAAAATGTGCATGGACTTTATAAGTCATATGAATAAGTTGTTGCCTAGTGAAAGGTGACTGGACACTTAATGGGCCTTGTGGGCCATGTGAGATGCTTGTGTAACAAGTATCATGTATACCTCGGTCTGAGGACCTAGAGGTAATAGTTACCTAACAAGTGGTAATAGTGTTCAGTGATGAACTAAGGGTTTAAATACCCAGATTTGATAAGCATGGTAATGATGTGGTTGAGGGATGATAATTCCAAGTATTAAAATGAGGGATTGAGATCCCAATGTCTTATAAAGACCAAGAAATGATTGATGAAAATAGTACATGTATCTTTTTAGCATTTGTCTGAATAAGTTACGTTTGAGAACTTGATTTGATGCTAAAAGAATATGATAATGTACTTAATTAATTAAGTGAAATCATATCATGTAGAGCCCTGACCATAGATCCATCATCGTCAGTAATTTGGTGATGGTGAAATGGGTTGCTCCGTGGCAAAACCCAGAATTTGCATATTTGTTAATATGTGGGGGTCAATGAGCGAAAATATCCTTACGTCCTCTAGGGGGAATTGATGGAAGGTAAACATTAAACCTCTCAATCCTTCATTATATGTACCGGGATGGATGTATCACAAATCTCCTGAAGATTGGGATGGATGTATCACGAATCTCCCAATAATATTAATGTCCGATCGATGGAGGTAAACATGAAATCTCTCGACTGTGAAGAGAGTGCAGCTGACCCTGCCTCTATAGTGAAGATGTCATTATACCCTAGCAAGCTATGTAGCAGAGACATAAGATGTCCTGCATGTGGTCCCACACTGACCGAGATGTGGGAGGTCTTGGTAGTCAGCTCTTCCATTGACCTTGTATGGTACCAATTTCAACTTCACAGTGGTCGATTGGAGTATGAGCTGTATACCTCATCTCCTCAGGGCATAAGTGTGATTGTAAAATGTAATCAGCCGTATAGCATGTTTGCTTAAGGATTGAATATGGAAATTTACTGGCTGATGTTATATTTCTTTTATGCATCTCTAGTTGATAGATGTTATTTATATCTCTTTACATTCATTGCAAGTATATGAATGAATTACAACTCTACCATGGGTAGATGTAATGTCCTCCTTAGGAAAGGAGATTACTTTACTTTGTTCATATAGTGATCCATCTGTTGTTAAATATAAAAGATTTCCCTGCTCAGTTTTATTTTAATAACTACAATAATAATGTTTTGGCGGAAAGCTATATCTCTCGCTGGGGCAATTTTCAATTGTCTCACCCCCGTGGGATACATCATTTTTAGGTGGAAGCAGACAAGAAATAGAAATCCCTACAGCAGAGGAAAGACAGCAAAAGCAGGGATAGCAGTGAGTTCTCAGGTGGAGATACTGTCTGTCAAGTCATATAGATAGTAGTCATATGTGTCATCTCTGTACTCTCAGGTCCTCAGAGTTAGTAGTTAGTGCTTTTAACGAATCGATCTAAGATTTTGGCTTGAAGCCTCGAGGTTCTTATGATGTCTGCAAATAATGTTAATAAGGCAGTTTACATTTGTAATCCTCGAGAAGGGATGGTACAAGTTATGTAATTATGAACCAGGATATAAATGTTATACATTGTTTCTTGATGAAATAGTTTTCCTATGTTTGGATCTCTTTGTAAAAAGTTTTAATTTTTAGTGATTTTTAGTAATTCCACCGTTAACGAATGCTTCCGCTTAAGTAAATCGTGTTTTTGTGAGATGGATGCCACAGGGCACTACTTGATTAGAGTTTCACTTGATTAGTTATGCCAATTGGGTGAATTAAGGTTGCATCAAACAAGTGGACATACAAACCCTAATTCACTTCTAGCAAGCATATAAATATCACAACCTTTAAAAGATATAAAATATATGAAACATAATTTCTCATCTCATCATCACATGGTACTATTCACTTGCCATTCATGCTATCACAAGGTATAAATCCTTTTCACAATATCACAGGGTATCAACACTTATTAACACAAGAGGATTACACCTCATTCAGGGCTCAACCATGCCCAACGGTCAGTAAGACCATCATACTATCACGGGATATAAATCCTTTTCATAATATCACAGGGTATCAACCCTTATCAACGCAAGAGGATTACACCTCATTCAGGGATCAACCATGCCCAAAGGTCATTAAGACCATCATACTATTCCCTACAAGATCATCATTATCTTTCCATGCCTTGTAACAAGGATCAACAACATCACTTACATATAATACACCATATCAGAACAATATTGCATTAATGAGCTAGGAGATATTCATAAACAATCATAGAAGGGTTATATTAACATTAAGAACATTCCTTTATTATATCAACATGCAAGGAATCTAGATATGATTAACACTCATCATATTCATAATGCACATGTTTAGCATAAGAGAGTATCAACCATGTGGCTATGATAACCACCAATTAACACATTTAGGTTATGATCATGTTAAGGAGGTTATTCCACCATCATTCCAACATATAAGAATGTTAAACATGAATACTCATCTTTATCTATTTTCATTAGAGTTAGGTTCAACATGATAACTTATATCAATGTTATTAATCAACAACTATACCCAAACCCAAACTCACAACATCCCCATTGGATCAAGGATGCATAAGTTGAAGCATCACCATCACATTCCATACTATTCTCAAGAATGAACCCACACATAAATCAAGATGTAACCATCGGGTTATAGCATACTAGGGTTTCAACAATAGTAACAGAGTACTTAATGATTGTATTAGTCATTCAAGGACTATTCATACCCAATTATCATCATTTAGCTATATTAAAGCTAGGTATAACAAGCTATACCTCATTAGGGTTACATATCAACACAATATGATTATCATCCCTTCTATTCATATGAGTGAATAAGTAATACTACCTTATTAAGGATAACCCTCCATTTGTTCCATCATCATTCAACCCATATCACCATACCACAATGTCACCCAGAACCATTGGATGTTTACAAGGTAAGACCATTGGTTGTTTACATAAGTAAACACCTTGGATAAACAACCTATGAATTCCTTGATTTGTGATCTAGAAAGAGTCACCATATAACCCTAGACATCCCTTGATTAACAACACAAAAAGTTCCATTGAGAGTAGGGTGAAATCCACAATCGAGTGTTCAGTTAAAACAAGCCATCCATTGTCAACAAGTAAGCTCCTTAAGTTGATCATATAAAGGAAACCATATAAATCACATTATTAGGACTAACATATTACAGTAGTGATCATTCCACTTTATTTGAGGAATAAACATTAGATCTTGACCTTTGGGTCATGTTCATATGTTAAAACCATCAATTACAGTATAGGTCTGACCATTGCATCAAGTGACCCAAGAAACCATTGGTCTAAGGCTTGATTGATGCTACAACTACAATTATTAATTCACCATAGGTTGTACAGACATGATTTAGTGACCATTAAGTCACCATAGGTTGTTATATCAACACTATATTTATTAATGAACATCAAATATTAATCTAATGTCATCATTGATTGATAACATCAGTAGGGTACTCAATGGTTGATCATTAAACTTCTAATTGATCCAAAACCTGACCTAAGGGGGTGACCATAGGTTGTCACCATCATCTGACACCTTTGATCCTGACCATAAGTTGTCATGAAGACAACACCATAGGGTTGTTGCAATGGTACCATCATCGGGTCATGGGTTTATAGAAGAAATAGCTTTAAACCCTAAAATTGACAATTGGTTGATAGGTGCTTAGCACCATAGGTTGTCAAACCAACCTGATTCAAGCCATATTATACCTTAAGAATAATGTACACATGATCACATGTTCATCTAGAACTGAAATCAGAATAGGGAACATTATAAAAATCGAAATCCAAGTCAAGCATAGCTTTTTAAAGCATGGTTCATCATTTTCAAGCAAGAACATGAGCTAGCAAGCTTATGGTAAGCAATAAATGTAGAGAAAGTTATAAAACTTGCCTCTAATTAGAATATGAAACCCCAAACAGAAGAAAACTCGAGCAGGTAGGGTATAAAATCCAAGTATAAGTTGTGAACTCATCCGTCTAGCACCTTTCTTCATCAAATGAGCAAACCCTAAGCATAAGGAGCAAGAAAGGTAGGGTTTTAGAGCTTTAGAGCAATTTCTACCATGGAATAGCAAGGTTATGACCTGGAGAAAGGTAGGAGTAAGGATAAAAAAGAAATAAATGGAGGGAACAAGGGTATTCTTATTCTTTTATGTCAAGATCACTATAAGGAAGCTTTTTAAGCCCAAAAAGAAAATCAATTGCAACCCTAGATTCTTTTTCCAAGAAGATCCACTTTTTCTTCTTCCTTGGATAGGAAACTCATCACATAACCGAGGGAGGACGAGATTTGTAGAAGGAGGGAAGTGTTGGTGATCAAATGGCTCGTTTTGGTGCTTAGGGACAAGTATATGAAGCTTTAAGATAAAGAAAAAGAAAAAGTTGAAGTTCTAGTATCTTTGCAAGTGTCCATAGCTTTAAACTATTAAGAATATACAAGTACACACACAAGAAGCTCACCCACCATCCATAAAGACATTCTCATCCCTGTTTTCTTGAATTTCCAAACAAAACAAATAACTTATTAGCCGATAGCTACTAAAGCTAGCTCATCCATGAAGGGGTAAACATGTAGTATACCCTTAGAGAAAAACTCCTTCAAACTAAGGTTTAAATAGGCGCCCCTTGGCTCAAAAAGATCAATAATGATGAGAGAATATGAAAGGAACATAATTCAAGTGATAAATTGCAAAGAAAACCTCTCAATTGGGTAAATTGCATAAAATTCCAAAATGTGCATAAAATTGCATAACTTGTTCAAACAGTGTCCAAATTAGACCAAATTTGAAACTTAAGCTTGTATTATGATTTCAAAGCATATAACAAGGTTATATTAGGGTTATAAGAATTCAATTATGATAATTAAGCTTGTTCAACTCATTAAGCACATTTAGGGGCCTTACAACTATAAACCCCTAACAGGGATTTCATCCCTGAAATCCAAGGCAAACAAAGATGGGTACTTCCTTTGCACCTAATAGTATTACCTTCACATGGTTACTTGCATATCATGGTGATGTCACATCAGTCATACATATATCCTCTTGGGTCAGCACAAAAACCCCCACCTAAGAAGACATTCTCAATATGGAATGTAGAAACTTGTGTCATCTGTACAACTCTAGTAGTAATGTTCAACTTTAAATTCTATCTATCATCCCAAAATTATATCTATTGTATCAACAAACCATCTATCCTTGAAAGTGGTCTTGCCTATCTATCACTAGACCATACACAACATTATAGAGTCACTTTTGTGTACACAACATTATAGAGTCACTTTTTTTTTCCTTCCAAACAACATTTATAGGATCATCATCAACTCTCTCTCTCTCTCTATGGGAGAGGAATACTTGGAATGTTCATTTAATAAACATCTCCAACCTTCACATATTTCTCATACTATTTATATATCTTGGATACTAGGATTCATTACCTTGGTATCCACTTCATGTGCTATAAAGAAATCACATCATTATCTCATTCACTTTTACCAACATAACAAATAACAAGAAAAATAAGAGGAGTCTTCCTAGTTATTGGAACGCTCAAAAACAAAATCATCACAAACTTTACGATCTTCGAACCATAGTCCAAACAACATTATGCTATAATAAGCTATCCACCCTCATGTTTGTAGTGAATCC
Organism: Alisma plantago-aquatica; assembly: GCA_963693085.1. NCBI lineage: Eukaryota > Viridiplantae > Streptophyta > Magnoliopsida > Alismatales > Alismataceae > Alisma > Alisma plantago-aquatica. The sequence continues at coordinate 1,353,707,402 of OY856409.1, forward strand.
ACACGTACCAAGTGGCAATGATCCGGTAAGGACCCTGACCTAGGTTTTGGGATAACCCTATTTTTTTCTTATGAAAGGTGCTTAGAACCTTAATCTAATATCTCTATATGTTTTGTTATCATGTGACAAGCTCATGTTTCCAGTTTGGTCCCGTTTGGATGATGTTTGAGCAATGTTTGCTTGTTTTTGTCCAAAGTGTAATTTACCCAAAGTAAGGGGTTATATTGCAATATGTTACATGTAGAGAATGCCTTTAGTTCTCTTGCATAATTAAAAATAGAATGATGTCGTGGGGCACCTTGTGGAGCACCCATGTTTCAAGTTTGATCTTGGTTGGTTGATGTTTATGCTTTTTGTGCTAGTTTTGGTGTAAATTGCAATTTACCCAAAGTGGAGGGGTCAATGTGCAATTTATCAGCTCTAGAGTCTTCTTGCTTGTGTGTGACATTATCTAGAATGAGTATGGGTGATGGGGCGTCATGTTTGGTTGATAGATGAGGAAGGACATCCTTATATGGTCCTTATAACATATATGGTTACATATGTCACCTTGTCCTTTAGTGTATCAGCTAGGACATGAAGGTGTGTCGCCCAACAGGGGTGTGTCGGCCATGGAAGCTGCCCAGATGCATGATACACTTCCTAGAGTGTATCACCAGGCCATGAATGAGCTGCTAGGGTGGCAACAAGTGGCGTTATGAGCTAGAGCAAGTGGCACCTTGGTTTATGTGGTTATGACACCTCTCCCTTGCTACCTCTCTCTTCCTTGGTATATATAACTCCCTTCCTCCTCAGCCAAGAAATCCTTTTCGGCCACCTTCCTTCCCCTACCTTTATGTCACGAGCATGGGAGCTTGGGAGCTAAGGAAGACTCCCATGGAGCATGGATGGGCGAGCTCCTTGGCTATGGAAACTCCTTGCTCAAGATCTGGCCTTGGTGAGTCATGCTTCCTTACTAGTTTTCCTTGTGCTTACTTCTCCACCTCCCTCTTTCCCTCTCGGCCATGGATAGGCCCTTGATAAGAGTAAGCAAGGACGTGGTCATCTTCTCTCCTTTCTTCTTCTTGAGCTATACATAACCATGGTTTCTTCTTCTTCTTCTTCCTTTATTTCTTGAGGTGATGATGGTGGTGTCGAAGGCATGTTTGGAGCTTTTGATGGGTGCTCTTCTTGGAAGAGAACGTGTGTTTGCTGCTTGTATCATGGAGTTTTATTCCTTTCATGGAGATCCTCTTAAGGCGGGTTACATAATTCTTAACCATCTCTATTATGCACACTCTCCATATATGTATATGATGGTTCTTGTACTTAAATCGTTACCTTTTCTTCATGATAGATATATATATGGAACTTGGAATCTTATCTAATGGAAATGCTACGTTTTATTACTTCCTTTAGCTTGTTTTCCTTGTGCAAGATGGTAATGGGTGGCTATAGGTTGAATATGACTTGCACGATATGAGCCTTTGGTCGATACAACTAGGTTGCCCGATATGGGCCTTTACCCGATACAGTACTTTGTTCTATTGCCTATGCTTTGGTTGATGGTTATGGCAACACCCCTTTCTCTCCTTTAGACTTGAAAGGTGATCCTATGACCTATACATATGGACGATGTGATGAGTTGGTAATAGTTGTACCTTAATGCCCGATATCCCCTATCCACCCTAGAGACAAGCCTTGGACGACATGGTTGCTAGACCCTTGGATGGGCTCTTGGCCGATATGTTTCCATGATGACCCTTTGAGTGTGTTTCCTGATACCCTCTTCTAGAGTTGAGCCTTGGGTGATATGATAGGTGAACTCTTTAGTGACCTTGTGACCGATATGTACATCTACTCAAGATGATGGTGGTTGGCCGACATAAAACCCTAACTCTAGAATCTTAGATGATATGGGGCTTCAACCCTAGTTTGGACGATAGGGTTGTCCTGGGTGACATAGATGATCTACCCTTGTTGCACGACATGGTCTTGATGTTGAAGGTGACCAACTTGGTGTGGTCCTTGTACCCTTGCACGATACACCTTTTTGATGCCCTAAACGATACCCCCCTTACCTAGGGTTTGCCTTGAACGTTATGTTTCCCGATATGACTCCTTACAATGGTAGTACTTGTTGAGCGATATGGATAAGCCTTGAGCCTAGAATGATGAAACCCTAGGTGGGAGATACCATGGCTGCCTCCCTGACCGTTATGTGCATGGTTGAGGGGCTTTTATGTCGGGCATGAGGTTTGTGCTTGCACGACACTCTCTAAGTGAGTTGCCCGACATGGTGCCTATGGACGACAAGGAGTTTGAGTGATATAGTTGCCCTAACCCTAAGATGACCGATAGGGGAACTCTCGTTGTGATGATTCCTTGGGCGATATGCTAGGTTCCCGATATGTTTCTCCATGAACGACAATGATATGAGGATGGGCAATATGGGTGATCCCTTGATATTCTGCCCAATATCACCAACCCTAGAACTTTATAAGTGTGTAGGCATGCATGGTTTGGGTGATGACAGGGCTAAGTATATGGCCGATACCCCATAAGGAGATATGTTACCTTAGTCGATATGTCTTGCCTGACACTTGGTCTCTCTCATGGATGAGTACCCAACATGTGTTCAACTTGATAGCTTGGATGGTCCTAGGGTTGAGGTTTGGCCGGTACCTATGTTGAGCTTGACAGTACCTTGGACGATAGGGTACCATGGGTGCCATGGAAACGTTGTAGTGTACATTGGGTGGTATGAAAGCCCCTTGAGTATCTTGATGTGGTAACCAAGTAGGTGTGCTTGATGTGCGCCATGGTGTTGGTCGATACGGTTGAACTTAACCTAGTTGGACGATAGGATACCTCAGGCACCATGGTGTTGTTTGAGAGACATCAGTTGTATGCTTGTTGGGTGTTATGGTTTGACCTTGTGTACCGTGATCTTAGGCATTATGGCTTCAGACGATATGGTGATGGTAAGTTTCCCGACATGGAACCCTAACCCTAATGGGTGATAGGGTCTTGGCCGATAAGGATGGTTGTAATGTTGTTACACTCTATTGCACGTTATACTCTTGGTCTATGGCTACACAACACACCATTAGGTCTAAGTCTGGCTGTTATCCCCTTGATGCATGGGTGCATGTCATGCTTGAGGCCGACAGCTTTGGATGAGGGTTGGTACTCTATTCGATACCTCTTTTAGTGAGGGATGGCACTGCCCGTCATACCTATAGTGAGAGTTGCAGAAGCTTTAGTGAGGGTTCTTGTAACCTGGAATGCATACATAACAAGGATACATGTGATATGGTTCAATCACCTTGAACCCTGCACCTATGTTAATAATGAAATAAGAAATAAGTTGTGAACCCTTGTATAGTGGTTACCTATGGTTAATTATAGATGAATCTCTGATAAAGTTGGATGGTGAATCATGGTGTATGATCCTTAAAGTTAATCCTTAGGGATGATGCTCATATGATTTGAGATATAGGGTATGGTGGAGATACCCATGATGTGGTAACAGTAGTATGTATTGATTTATACACCAGTTATGACATTAATCTGCATATGTTAATAATGATGAAAGAATATTCCAATGTTATAAACCTTACTCTTAATGATGTGATAATCAAAGACATGTTCATGAGATATGGGGCATGATGGATGCTCACAGCTCGATAACTATAACCTAAATTAACTACAGACACAACTATGAACATGAATGTTGTTCCAATCATGTACGTCTAAATCATTGATAGCATGATAATCATAATATGTTCTCTAAAGGATCTATGTTCTATGTTTGGTGATCCAGTTATCTCTTTCTTATACAAGCTAACCGTGTAGGTGTATTGAATTCATAGACAAGTAAGAGATATGGTGATTATATGATTACGCACTTTGTACAACACTTGATATATGTGCAATATCTAAGTAATAATGATATGTCTTGTTGATGAGATAACATATATCACCAGTATAATGAGAAATGCATGTTGAGGTGTGATCCTTTAGTGATGACATGAGGGATTGATATTCCCAAATGATGATGATGATGCCTTGAGAGGCACTGGTGTAATGTGATGAACTCAGGGATTGATATCCCATGATGATATGAAATGATGAAGCCTTGAGAGGCAGTAGAACTATGAGATGATCTGAGGGATTTATATCCCCTGGCAATGTAATGATTGTTGAGGACAATGGAAATAGTAGTAGCAATATAACATCAATGTAATGAATCTAATGTTGTTCATGTTTTATATATGTTTTCTTAATACAACTTGATTGCCCCAACAATCTACTTAAAACAAATTAACTAATTACAGATGAATATATCATGTAGTTTGCCCTGGCCATAGATCCATCATCGTCAGGAGCTGGTGATGGTGAAACGGGTTCTCCTACGGGTTAACCCGGAGTGGATATTGTTGAATATGTGAGGTTTCTCCTAGCCTAAAATAGAGAGGATGTGAGTGCATTTGCGGTTGTAGACTCGGGATATATGTAGAGCATGGTGAACAGGCCCATGGCTCAGTGTGATAGAGCATGAATGCATTCATGGCTCAGGGAGCACAGTGAACTGGCCCGTGGCTCAGATATACTAGCACCGAGACATGTACCGAGGCAAGCTAGAGGAAGGGTATCCTATGGAGCTGACCCTGTGGCTGAGGCCACTTAAGCATGAGACTGTGGTCTTACTTTGGTTCTTGTGCACTGACCACGAGGTGGGAGGTCGTGGAGTCTGACTCTTCCATTGACCTTGTATGGCACCGGCTCTGGGTTTCACAGCTGTTGGTTGGATTTGACCGGTACGGCTCACTTCCTCAGGGCATAATAATTTGTAAGCAAGCCGTATAGTATCTTTGCTTAGGGCAAATACAAAACATTGGTTGAGGCCTTGTTTGTATAGTTGCTCTGGTTATAAACTTGTAGTTTATCATACATTCCTTATATCATGTGATAAGATTGTATAAAGCTTATCTTATCAATCATGTTCCATAAAGAGTACCTGGTTATAGGCCTCATAAATATCTTGGTAAGATTTGTCTTGCTCAGTATACTGCTCTTATAATCTGCTTATATCAGTTATATGTGATCATAATATAGTTGGTAAAGGGTTATGTTTCTCACTGGGACTTTGTGTCTCACCCCACTGGTTAATAACCCTTTTTGGGTGGACGTGCCTGGCGAGATGCAGATCATGTGGCTGCGGATGTTATGTAGAGGTATCGTACCTGGTGGGATAGATAGTGTCTAGCAGTAGAGTCCTATGTGTCGTCCCTGTACACTCAGGTCTTCGGGAGAGTTTTTCGATGTTTCTCGTACAATGATCGATGTATGGTTTTTGATATGTATCTTGATATAAAGCATCCTGCAGCAGTTATTTCATGTAATGAAATGATGGGAAATTATGTGGTAGCACCTTGCAAATATGCTATGATATGCAAAGTGTTGGCTCAAATATTATATGTTTCATCTTGTGGTGCTTGTTGTAAATCTATTTTAATTTCCCATGATTTTCGGTAATCCGTTGATTAGGATGTAATCGTGTTTTGTTGAGGATGAGGTGTTACAATGTTGGTATCAGAGCTCTAGGTTCGCCGAGTCTACAGGTACACTAGGACTAGGATTAGGATGGTGTCTAAGGTTGGACCGTGACATAATATATGGTGCATACTACCTAATCTCAATACTTGATGCCCTGGCCAGGTATTTAAATATTGAAGACAAAGGTAAGTATGGAGCATTAGATTGTTTCCTCCCTGATTACTCTGATCAAGTAGTCATTCTGGAGTAATCTAAAGAGCATAACAAAATTAATAATATGATGAGATAATTTCTTGAAACTGTAATCTCAAGAGATATATATATGATAAAAGACAGATTAACTTGTGATAACAATGTAAGTTAAAACTTAGAACTTACACAAGATGAAGGAAGTACCTGAAAGAAAAGATAAAGTTAGAAGAAAGAGAAGAATAAGTGATGAGTAAACAAGAAGGAACCTGAGATAATCTCAGACCAACCAATGAATGTAAGCAAAGATGTGAAAGAATAAAGTGCAAATTCGTGATAAGAAAAGAGAACCAGGGAGATGATCCATGTTCAATAAAGAATATGTGAAGAATAATGATCTTTTTCATAAAGAGAAAACAAAAATCTAATATAATTAGGAACTAATCATGATTATGATGAAATGGTAACAAGAGAAGAAGAATAATGACATGTAATGGTCTTGATGTTTCCTGTGTTGATTGCAAGGAACCCAAGAAGATACAAGATAAAACCAGATGGAGCAAGGTTCAACGCTGTATAAACAGTTGGAAACTTATGTAAGGATCAAAGAAAGTGATAATATCCTCTCCTTTGATATGAAACCATATATGTTGACGGGTTGATGAGAGGAGTTTGTTCTTTTGCATCCCTTCCTTTCGAGGGAGTGGCAGTCAAGTGGACCTTGTGTCACTTGATATGTGTGCCTTTGAAGTGATCGTTGTTTGATACTTTGAAAAGTATCAGCTGATCTTGGACTTTGGTTTCCAATATGGGGATGTCTGTGATGGATGATGACGGTAGGATCCTCTTGGCATGCCTTCTGAGAAGGAGTTGAGAATCAAGATGCCTAGATCGTGGAGGTATGAAGGTGAACTGTCCTAACCGATCATCCTTGACCTTTTACCTACCAGTTGGAAGCTTGTTTTGTAAGTTTGGATCTATGTGGTGACCCTTGAAGTACTAGTTCGACATCACAGAGGAGCGCTGATAAGGATAAGAAAGTGAGGATTGGATGGTTTGATCAGGCAACAGTTAGATCTTGTGGCATAAGCTGCTGGCCAGAAATGGTAGAATGACCAATGTGTGGTGACAGGTCGAATGGAGTCACTCCATTCTACTTTTGCCTCTTATCTGCTCTAGTTGATCCAGTTCAGGATGTACCCTCCTTTGAGCGCTTGTTGTACGTTTGGCAGATGTTTCCTTCCTGTAAGTCAGAAGAAGGATAGCCTGTTGTTGAGCACCTTGTTGATGACCTGGTTGTGCAGGATGAAGTATACCCTTCTCTGTATCCTTTCCTTTCCTGGATGTGATAGTCGGGTCAATCCCTTTCTATGTGACATGTCAAGGATCTTTATAACCTTGGGAATGGATATCTTTGGTAGGGTGTGAAGTTGTCTCAGATGGAAAGATCAGCTTTGGTTTGATCTGGCTAAGTGCCTATAGTGCGGCTATCATATGTTAGGGGTTTATGCTCCGCATAAACATGACATTGGAAGGTATGCACCCAAGGAAAGGAAGTGTTGTAAAGTCATCTTGGGAAAGTTCATCTAGTTGAGCCTTGTCATGTGCATATAGGTGTTTTGTAGAGTATGTATCTTGTGATAACCTCTTCTGAGAAAGATCCCCCTTGAGTAGAGACAATCCTTTGTGAAGAAAAGGAACAGTTGAAACATATATAGCAGAATGACAGTGATACAAGTTATACAAAGCTTAAAGTGCCAATCCTGTGAGATCATAGTAGCACAGTGGAAACATAACGAGGGATATGATACATCAGTAGAGAGAACTGATACCTGAGTAATACAAGTTGCTAAGAGTGTTACCGGGCAAAGGATGATGAGATCGAGGGTTGAGTCTATGACCAGTACAAGGAACTCTGAGTGGCTCTGGGAAAAGAGCAAGTATGTTGGTCTCATATCTATGACACCAGGAGCTTTGTGGAGTTGTTTGATGTGATGCACAAGTAACACCTATCTTCTTTCCGCTCAGGATTTCGGGGACAAAATCCTTGTTAGGGGTTTATGACTTGTAAGGACCCTGACCCAGGTTTTGGGCTAACCCTATTTTCTTTGCTTATGAAAGGTGCTTAGAACCTTAATCTAATCTCTCTAGATGTTTTTTTATCATGTGTCAAGCTCATGTTTCCAGTTTGGTCCCGTTTGGATGTTGTTTGAGCAATGTTTGCTTGTTTTGGACCAAAGTGCAATTTACCCAAAGTAAGGGGTTATATTGCAATATGTTACATGTAGAGCATGCCTTTAGTTTTCTTGCATCATTAGAAAGAGAATGATGTCATGGGCACCTTGTGGAGGACCCATGTTTCAAGTTTGAGCTTGGTTGGTTGATGTTTATGCTTTTTGTGCTAATTTTGGTGTAAATTGCAATTTACCCAAAGTGGAGGGGTCAATGTGCAATTTATCAGCTCTAGAGTCTTCTTTCTTGTGTGTGACATCATCTAGAACGAGTATGGATGATGGGGAGCCATTTTTGGTTGATAGATGAGGAATGACATCCTTATATGGTCCTTATAACATATATGGTTACATATGTCACCTTGTCCTTTAGTGTATCAGCTAGGACATGAAGGTGTGTCACCCAACAGGGGTGTGTCGGCCATGGCAGCTTCCCAGCTGCATGATACACTTCCTATAGTGTATCACCAGGCCATGCATGAGCTGCTAGGGTGGCAACAAGTGGTGTTATGAGCTAGAGCAAGTGGCACCTTGGTTTATGTGGTTATGACACCTCTCCCTTGCTACCTCTCTCTTCCTTGGTGTATATAACTCCCTTCCTCCTTATCCAAGCAATCATTTTCGGCCACCTTCCTTCCCCTACCTGTATGTGATGAGCATGGGAGCTTGGGATCTAAGGAAGACTCCCATGGAGCATGGAGGGGCGAGCTCCTTGGCTATGGAAACTCCTTGCTCAAGATCCGACCTTGGTGAGTCATGCTTCCTTGCTAGTTTTCCTTGTGCTTACTTCTCCACCTCCCTCTTTCCCTCTCGGCCATGGATAGGCCCTTGATAATAGTAAGCAAGGACGTGGTCATCTTCCCTCCTTTCTTCTTCTTGAGCTATACATAACCATGGTTTCTTCTTCTTCTTCCTTTGTTTCTTGAGGTGATGATGGTGGTGCCGAAGGCATGTTTGGAGCTTTGGATGGGTGCTCTTCTTGGAAGAGAACGTGTGTTTGCTGCTTGGATCATGGAGTTTTATGCCTTTCATGGAGATCCTCTTAAGGTGGGTTACATAACTCTTAACCATCTCTATTATGCACACTCTCCATATATGTATATGATGGTTCTTGTACTTAAATCGTTACCTTTTCTTCATGATAGATATATATATGGAACATGGAATCTTATCTAATGGGAATGCTATGTTTTATTACTTCCTTTAGCTTGTTTTCCTTGTGCAAGATGGTAATGGGTGGCTAGAGGTTGAAGATGAATTGCACGATATGAGCCTTTGGATGATACAACTAGGTTGCCCGATATGGGCCTTTACCCGATACAGTACTTTGTTCTATAGCCTATGCTTTGATCGATGGTTATGGCAACACCCCTTTCTCTCCTTTGGACTTGAATGGTGAGCCTATGACCTAGACATATGGACGATATGATGATTTGGTAATAGTTGTACCTTAATGCCCGATATCCCCTATCCACCCTAGAGACAAGCCTTAGACGGCATGGTTGCTAGACCCTTGGATGGGCTCTTGGCCGATATGTTTCCATGATGACCCTTTGAGTGTGTTGCTTGATACCCTCTTCTAGAGTTGAGCCTTGGGTGATATGATAGTTGAACTCTTTAGTGACCTTGTGACCGATATGTACATCTACACAAGATGATGGTCGTTGGCCGACATAAAACCCTAACTCTTGAATCTTGGACGACATGGGGCTTCAACCCTAGTTTGGACGATAGGGTTGTCCTGGGTGACATAGATGATCTACCCTTGTTGCACGACATGGTCTTGATGTTGAAGGTGACCAACTTGGTGTGGTCCTTTTACCCTTTCATGATACACCTTTTTGGTGCCCTAAACGATACCCCCCTCACCTAGGGTTTGCCTTGAACGTTATGCTGCCCGATATGACTCCTTACCATGGTAGTACTTGTTGAGCGATATGGATAAGCCTTGAGCCTAGAATGATGAAACCCTAGGTGGGCGATACCATGGCTGCCTCCCTGACCGTTATGTGCATGGTTGAGGGGCTTTTGTGTCGGGCATGAGGTTTGTGCTTGGACGACACTCTCTAAGTGAGTTTCCCGACATGGTGCCTATGGACGACATGGAGTTTGAGTGATAGAGTTGCCCTAACCCTAAGATGACCGATAGAGGAACTCTCGTTGTGATGATTCCTTGGGCGATATGTTGGGTGCCCGATATGGTTCTCCATGAACGACAAGGATATGAGGATGGGCGATATGGGCGATCCCTTGATATGCTGCCTGATATCACCAACCCTAGAACTTTATGTGTGTAGGCATGCATAGTTTGGGTGATGATAGGGATAAGTGTATAGCCGATACCCCGCAAGGAGATATGTTACCTTGGCCGATATGTCTTGCCTAACACTTGGTCTCTCTCTTGGATGAGTACCCAACATGTGTTCAACTTGATAGCTTGGATGGTCCTAGGGTTGAGGTTTGGCCGGTACCTGTGTTGAGCTTGACAGTACCTTGGACGATAGGGTACCATGGGCATCATGACAACATTGTTGTGTACCTTGGGTGGTATGAAAGCCCCTTGAGTATCTTGATGTGTTAACCAAGTAGGTGTGCTTGATTGGCACCATGGTGTTGGCCGATACGGTTGAACTTAACCTAGTTGGACGATAGGCTACCTCAGGCACCATGGTGTTGTTTGAGAGACGTCAGTTGTACGCTTGTTGGGCATTATGGTTTGACCTTGTGTACCATGATCTTAGGTGTTATGGCTTCAGACGATATGGTGATGGTAAGTTGCCCGACATGGAACCCTAACCCTAATGGGTGATAGGGTCTTGGCCGATAAGGCAGGTTGTGATGTTGTTACATGCAGTTGCACGTTATACTATTGGTCTATGGCTACACGACACACCATTAGGTCTAAGTCTGGCCGTTATGACATTAATCTGCATATGTTCATAATGATGAAAGAATATTCCAATGTTATAAACCTTACTCTTAATGACGTGATAATCAAAGACATGTTCATGAGATATGGGGCATGATGGATGCTCACAGCTTGATAACTATAACCTAAATTAACTATAGACACAGCTATGAACATGAATGTTGTTCCAATCATGTACATCTAAATCATTGATAGCATGATAATCATTATATGTTCTCTAAAGGATCTATGTTCTATGTTTGGTGATCCAGTTATCTCTTTCTTATGCAGGCTAACCATGCAGGTGTATTGAATTCATAGCCAAGTAAGAGCTATGGTGATTATATGATTACGCGCTTTGTACAACACTTGATATATGTACAATATCTAAGTAATAATGATATGTCTTGTTGATGAGATAACATATATCACCAGTATAATGAGAAATGCGTGTTGAGGTGTGATCCTCTAGTGAAGACATGAGGGATTGATATTCCCTAATGATGATGATGATGCCTTGAGAGGCACTCGTGTAATGTGATGAACTCAGGGATTGATATCGCATGATGATATGAAATGATGAAGCCTTGAGAGGCAGTAGCACTATGAGATGATGTGAGGGATTTATATCCTCTAGCAATGTAATGATTGTTGAGGACAATGGAAATAGCAGTAGCAATATAACATCAATGTAATGAATCTAATGTTGTTCATGTTTTATATATGTTTGCTTAATACAACTTGATTGCCCCAACAATCTACTTAAAACACATTAACTAATTACAGATGAATCTCTCATGTAGCTTGCCCTGGCCATAGATCCATCATCGTCAGGAGTTGGTGATGGTGAAACGGGTTCTCCTGCAGGTTAACCCAGAGTGCATATTGTTGAATATGTGAGGTTTCTCCTAGCCTAAAATAGAGAGGATGTGAGTGCAGCTGCATTTGCAGACTCGGGATATATGTAGAGCATGGTGAACATGCCCATGGCTTAGTGTGATAGAGCATGAATGCGTTCATGGCTCAGGGAGCACGGTGAACTGGCCCGTGGCTCAGATATACTGCACCGAGACCTGTACCGAGGCAGGCTAGAGGAAGGGTAGCCTATGGAGCTGACCCTGTGGCTGAGGCCACTTAAGCATGAGACTGTGGTCCTGCTTTGGTTCTCATGCACTAACCATGAGGTGGGAGGTCGTGGACTCTGGCTCTTCCATTGACCTTGTATGGCACCGGCTCTGGGTTTTGCAACCGTCAGTTGCATTTGAGCGGTACGGCTCACTTCCTCAGGGCATAATAATTTGTAAGCAAGCCGTATAGTGTCTTTTCTTAGGGAAAATACGAAACATTGGTTGAGGCCTTGTTTGTATAGTTGCTCTGGTTATAAACTTGTAGTTTATCATACATTCCTTATATCATGTGATAAGATTGTATAAAGCTTATCTTGTCAATCGTGTTCCATAAAGAGTACCTGGTTATAGGCCTCATAAATGCCTTGGTAAGATTAGCCCTACTTAGTATACTGCTCTTATAATCTTCTTATATCAGTTATTTGTGATCATAATATAGTTGGTAGAGGGTTATGTTTCTCACTGGGACTGTGTGTCTCACCCCGCTGGTTAATAACCCTTTTTAGGTGGACGTGCCTGGCAAGATGCAGATCATGTGGCTGCAGATGTTATGCAGAGGTATCATACCTGGTGGGATAGATAGTGTCTAGCAGTAGAGTCCTATGTGTTGTCCCTGTACACTCAGGTCTTCGGGAGAGTTTTTCGATGTTTCTCGTACAATGATCGATGTATGGTTTTTGATATGTATCTTCATGTAAAGCATCCTGCAGTAGTTATTTCATGTAACGAAATGATGGGAAATTATGTGGTAGCACCTTGTAAATATGCTATGATATGCAAAGTGTTGGCTCAAATATTATATGTTTCATCTTGTGGTGGTTGTTGTAAATCGGTTTTAATTTCCCGTGATTTTTGGTAATACGTTGATTAGCATGTAATCGTGTTTTTTTTAGGATGAGGTGTTATAGATCCACTTGAAAGTTGTGCCCTAGAAAGGAAAGACATAAAGGGAAACACACTTCCCACATCATAGCAACATTATTCAAGGGTCACTAGCAAAAAGTGTAACCAATTCTATTTTCATTATGCAGGTTACAACTTCTTATGTATCATTTTGCCTTTTTCGTTTTAGGTTCCTTGCCATTAGCATAGGAATCATCATGATTAACATATATCATTACTCCTTTCTTGATGATTGTTTATCACACTTGGGTATGTTATCTTATTTGATTATATTTTTCAACCACTTATCAATAGGTAAATACTCATATTCCACATTTTCTTCATTAAACATGGATCATCTCCCTTAATTTCTTTCACACGCCATGCTGATTTTACATTAACACTTTCTTACACACATAGGTTGGTCTAAGATTAACTCATGTTCTACCTTATTCCTTTGTCACTGTTCTCGTTTATCTTCTCATTTTATACTTATCATTGGAGTTCTCTCCATCTTATGTGGATTTCATACCTTGAATCACTTTATAAGCATAGACTTATCTGTCTTTTACTTTATTATCTTCTTGAATCACATCTTCAAGAACTCCTCTTTTCCTTATTTGTATTTAGATTTAGATTTCATGGTGTTGTGTCTTTCTCTTTAGCTACCAAACATTCAAGTTTTGATAGATTATGATGCAATTCTCATCTTCTTTAAGGTAGGATTGAGATATTCACACCATCATTTCTTATTCATTTTGTTCGATAGATTGTCTCAAAATGACTACTTGATCAGAGTAATTAGAAATATAACAATCTAAGAGTTTCATATTTACCTTTTCATTAATAATTGAATACCTGGCCAGGGCACCCAAATACTGAGATTAGGCAGTATGCACCATATTTTTATGTCATATTCCTAATTTTGACATCATCCTAGTATTAAGTCCTAGTGTCCATGTAGACTCAGTGAACCTAAAGCTCTGATACCAACTTATGAGAACCCATTACACTAATCGAGATTACTCCAAACATAAAGCATAATCGATCACTAACTAATCACATACCCAAAAATATGGGTAAATTAAAACTGATTTCAACGTCAGCACCCGCTCAGAAACATTTACATAAGATCCCAACATCTTTCTTATATCCATACTATGCCAAGAATTTGATACAAATTGTTCTATCGCCTTAGCCAAAACATATATGCACATGAGAACAATATTCATATATGCCACACAAACAAGCATTAATATGCTAACAAAAGTTTGACTCGTTTGAAATACCATATACAAACTTTTCCTGCCCGGACCTGAGAGTACAGGGATGACTCTAGGACACACTAGACATTTAATCAACTTTCTCAAAGATTCATTACTATAGCTCCTCTTTTCTGCCACATGTTTGTTTTTGTCACTTCCGATTACCTAAAAAAAATGTGGCGTAACACAAGGGTGAGACCCATGTCCCAACAAGAGATATAACCTCCAGCAACGCTTATTGATTACAACAACTAAATAGTAGATAACTATGCAGTTGGAGTATTTAATAATCAATTGAACAGGTTAAATAGTTCAAGTATACTAAATAGATTAAGCAAAACATCTTAGCAACAAGTATGATCATCAATGCATATATAGATAACAAATAAATCCATTTCTTTGGATAGATATCCACTCAAGTATCATCAAATTGCATCTAATAACAATCATTATCATTAATATGACTATCATCATATTCCTTGCTAACAGTACAAGAAATCTAGTAGCATAAGCATCCCTGACATCATGAATATGTCTAGTAACATAACATGGATATCAATATTGGCATCTCAAATAAAGGGAACAAATCTATATCATAAGTAGAACTAACATCATAACACAATGAACTACATAGGCCTGATTAGCAGTTTAAGCATTTCTGATTACATAGGCATGGATATCAATATTAAACATAGCTAGCAACAACATCTTAACCATCAATGTCAGTATATTTGACAACATAAGTATGTTTACAACATGAGCATAACTACAACATAAGCATATCTATTATCTCTTATTGTACTATACACGATCTCAGTGAAAAGAAAGCAAACAAGGGTTTTCATCCAAAATGAAGCATTGTGTATAACCCTAAACAAATATGCTACACGGTTGTCTTACATCTTTTATTATGCCCTGACGAAATTGAGGATACCAATCAAAATCCAACTGACTACTGCTAAGTCGAAATCAGTTCCATACATGATCTAGGAAGAGTCGGATTCCTAAGATCTTCTTCGCCCCCGGTCAGTACAAGTCCACCACAGCGACACATAAGGTCAAGCTGCTAACTGCCATCCTTGGTACATGTCATGACACTAGTGAAAGGAGATGGGTACGCATACCCTACCATCTGAGGTACAACTGTAGTTGTCCTCCTATCTTGTCACATATATAATCACCCAGACACAACCATAGCCATTCTCAATCACATCAGATGTATGAGGCATGACCATAGCCATCCTCCACAACCTGCATTGTGTATGACAAGGATATATCCTCAGCTTGCCACACCCACATACTCAACAATATGCGCTCTGAGTTTTTCTAAGGAATACTTGTTTCACCATCTGGCAAGTTCTGACACTCAGATGGATCTATGGCACAGGGCACTACATGATTAGAGTGTCACTTGATTAGTTATGCCAATTGGGTGAATTGGCTGCATCAAACAAGTGGACATACAAACCCTAATTCACTTCTAGCAAGCATATAAATATCACAACTTTTAAAAGATATAAAATGTGTGAAACATAATTTCTCATCTCATCATCACATGGTACTATTCACTTGCCATTCATGATATCACAAGATATAAATCCTTTTCACAATATCACAGGGTATCAACCTTTATCAACACAAGAGGATTACACCTCATTCAGGGCTCAACCATGCCCAAAGGTCATTAAGACCATCATACTATCACAAGGTATAAATCTTTTTCAAAATATCACATTGTATCAACCCTTATCAACATAAGAGGATTACACCTCATTCAGGGCTCAACCATGCCCAAAGGTCATTAAGACCATCATACTATTCCCTGCAAGATCATCATTATCTTTTCATGCCTTATAACAAGGCTCAACAACATCACTTACATATAATACACCATATCAGCAAAATATTGCATTGATTAGTTAGGAGATATTCATAAACAATCATAGAAGGGTTATATTAACATTAAGAACATTCCTTTATTACATCAATATGCAAGGAATCCAGATATGATTAACTATCATCATATTCATAATGAACATGTTTAGCATAAGAAGTATCAACCGTGTGGCTATGATAACCACCAATTAACACACTAAGGTTATGATCATGTTAAGGAGGTTATTCCACCATCATTCCATCATATAAGAATGTTAAACATGAATACTCATCTTTATCTATTTGCATTAGAGTTAGGTTCAACATGATAACTTATATGAATGTTACTAATCAACACTTATACCCCAAACCCTAACTCGTAGCATCCCCATTGGATCATGGATGCATAATCTAAATCATCACCATCACATTCCATACTATTCTCAAGTATGAACCCACACATAAATCAAGGTGTAACCATCAGGTTATAGCATACTAGGGTTTCAAAAATAGTAATAGAGTACTCCATGATTGTATTATTCATTCAAGGACTATTCATACCCAATTACCATCATTTAGTTATATTAAAGCTAGGCATAACAAGCTATACCTCATTAGGGTTACATATCAACACAATATGATTATCATCCCTTCTATTCATATGAGTGAATAGGTAAGACTACCTTATTAAGGATAACCCTCCATTTGTTCCATCATCATTCAACCCATATCACCATACCACAGTGTCACCTAGAACCATTGGATGTTTAAAAGGTAAGACCATTGGTTGTTTACATAAGTAAACACCTTGGATAAGCCACCTATGAAGTCCTTGATTTGTGTTAGGGGTGTAAATGGTGTGGGTATGGTGCAGGTCTGGCCATACCCATACTCATACCCATCTAATTTAGCAGGTCTGGTTCCGGTTCTAGACCTGCATAATACAAAACATGGACCCACACCATACCCGTACCCACAATAATAGCGGGTATGCGGTGTGGGTATTGGGGTAAGTGGTTCTATAAAACATCATATTGTTTATATAAGAGAAATGACTACGTTACATATATTTAACATAACAACATATTGTTATCATATAGTATATTAATGCGATAACATGTTACACTAAATGAGATTACTCAAAACATAAAGCACAATCAATCACTAATTAATCACATACCCAAAAATATGGGTAAATTAAAACTGATTGCAACGTCAGCACCTGCTCAGAAATATTTTTTTAAGAGCTCAACATCTTTCTTCTATCCATACTATGACAAGAATTTGATATGAATTGTTCTATCCACTTAGCCACAAGATATATACACAATATAACAATATTTGTATATGCCACACAAATAAGCATTAACATGCTAACAAAATTTCGATTTGTTTGAAACACCATATACAAACGTTTCCAGCCTAGACCTGAGAGTACATGGACAAATCTAGGACACACTAGACATCTAATCAACTTTCTCAAAGATTCATTACTATAGCTCCTCTTTGTTGCCACATGTTTGTTTTCATCACTTCTGATTACCTAAAAAAATGTGGTGAACTACAAGGGTGAGACTCGTGTCCCAGCAAGAGATATAACCTCCAACAATGTATATTGATTACAACATGTTTAGCTGATAATAACTATCATCATTAGCCAGACTGTCATCCTTTATCTTGTTGACAATATAAGTGATTATGTAGCATATGCATATCTAGAATCATGAGCAAGTCTAGTAACATAGAATAGCTAACAACATGAGCATGTCTAATTGGTTGAACATATCAACATCATAAGAAGAGCTAACAACATAAGCACAACTATCTGGATAAGCATGATTATCAATATATGTATCTCTCGTAACAAAGGCATGGCTAGCATGTTAAACATAACTAACAATATGAGATAGATAGCATCATGATTATAATCAACAGTAGTAGTATAGTTATCAACAGAATCATAACTATTGTATGTAACATCTACAATCTTAAGCATATCCACAACATAAGTATATCTACTATCTCTTAATTTCACTAAGCATCATCTTTATGTAAAGATAACAAAAAAATGTTATCATCCAATGTGAAACTTCGTGTATAACCCTAAACAAATATGCTACATGGCTATATTACATCTTTTATTACGCCCTGAGGAAATTGAGGATACCTGTGACAACCTGACTTTTCTCTCTCCTATCTTGTACTCTTTCTCTCTCACTAAGTAGAACCATACTAAATTCAATCTCCAATCCATAGTTTGATGGTTTTGGGACTCCTTTTCAGTCACATCAATGTTCACTTTTTACCAAATATGAACATTTTGTTGCTTTTCGAATAAAGAATCATGCTATATCATATCATCATAAATCGAACCATTTATGTATGATCTTTTTACTCTATCATGCATTCCATGTTATAGGGGATTCAATTGTGTTTCCAACGGTGTAAAAATCGCCTCTTTTGGACCATCCTAGCCTAAGATATGGGTATTTGAAAATTGACCCTTATTGTACATGTTTTACTTATTCTTGTTGAGTTTCAACCCTTTTGGGCCCAATACTGGATGTGCAGCCCATCTACCTAGTTCTTTCCTTCTTCCCAAAATGGAAAGAAGTGTTTGACTGGAGATTCATCCCCTCCCTCAACCAGATTGGGAAAGCAACGCCCCACGATGAATGAAGGGAGAGTAAACCCTAGCCTCTTTGCTGCTTTATAACCCCCCCTCCTCGTCTAACCCTACCCCCCTTCTTAATTTATTGGTTTCCATGTCTGTTTCCCCAGTGCCTAGGATGGCTACCATGTCACCCATGATTTCCGCTGGAGCTACTCTTGTCAGGATGTGATCCTGCCCACTCAAGGTTGGGGACGAGGACGAAGGGACTCTTGGATGGTCGGAGTAACCTAGCCAACGTCTACCTCCTTGTTCTAGGACGGAGGTGTGTGATGTAATGCTAGATGAGCGGGGGCCAGATCCCCTATTCTGCCTCTATTTTTGGTGTTGGAACAAAGGACTTCTATGAGCGGGGTGGGCGCCTGATGGGGCTTCGGGCCAGGCCGTCGATCTCAGACGATCCACGGTGGACCAAGCAATGATGGATGAGATCGTTCGTGGAGCTGTGCTTGTGCGGGATAGCAGCCCCCAGTTGCACAGGCATGGTGCAAAGCACACAGGAGCGGGAGAAGGGGGTCTCCCATCATGCGCGGGTCCCCCTGGGTGCCACATGGCAGCAGGCCGTTGGCCAGGAAGGTAAGACCTTGAAAGAAAACCCCTTTTCTCCTCAAATCGTACAAAAATCATAATAACTAAATCCTAAGTCCAAATATGACAAACCTATATACCAAATTGATCCTTTGAAAAAGATATATGCAATGAACTAGGTTTAAGGGTCTAATTCCATCGTTTTTTTTTATCTTTTCCCAAACGATGCATACTTTAATCATTTGGAATATAGTTGATGTATGATCATGATGCAAAACTTCGATATTGGCTACTTAATCTATCCCTAATCCTTAAATCAGTAAAAATAATGTCTTTCTATCCCTAATGAAGGTCCTACTATCCCTTCTTATCATAAATGACTCTTTTTTGTACATATGTGCCTAGTGTGGACTTTAATGATGAACTTTGCCCTAGATTGTTAATCTTGGTGCTAATGGGAACCCACCTAATCTTGTTATGTGTTCTTGATGACTTAATATTGCTGATCTAAATCATCTTTATATCTTGACCTCTTAAATTTTTTTGAATCATGACCTAGGGTGCTCTTTTGTGAGTCTTTTGACCCTAGAATGAATGTAAATGCCTTAAACCTTGAAATGAGCATATAAAATGAATGGAACGTCATAATGATTTGAAACTTGAACCACACCATGATGATGACCTCTAGATCAATACTAGATCATATAATGAACTAATAGCAACTTGGAACCCATCTTGGTGAAAACCCTAAAATGCATTTAATTAGGGTTATTGATGAGAATATAATGCATATATGTAATCTTGTTGTTAATCAGGTTGCCTTATGATCTAGATGGTAATGGGCGTGTTAATTTAAGAATCTCTAAATCCGGTACGGGCCTTATCTAGTTATATGAGTAGCTTTATTGTTTGAAATGATATGTATTGTATGCTTGTTTGTTTACTTGCACAATATTGCCATGTAGTATATTTATGTCTTACTCGATGCTTGCCTCATTGATTTTATAACTTGAACACACATATATACACAAATCCATTATAATACTATTGATAAAGGGTTAGCTCTTGACTATGGCCTTGAGGTCCCTCTTGTATAAAAGGGTTAGCTAATTTTGTAACCCTTACGGACCCTTCTGACGGGAAGATGGTCAAAGGCCTTAAACATGCTTGATATTGTTGATATAATGGAGTGAAATGACATAAAATATGGTTCCTCAATTTGTCAAACAGTTCACATGTTTATTATTGTTCATTTGATATTGAAATCTTTTCAAATTATGCAAAGCTTATACATATATGTATCTTTCTGCCCTATACTCAACACCTCATGTGTTGACCTTTTTCTCGTATGTTGTTTTTAGATTCAGAGATGGCTAGAAGGTTGATGGGCTCAGTGAGATATGCTAGGTGTACTTGTTGTAAGATCTAGATTTAGTGCACATGAATGACTTGTATCTTGACTCTAGAAATATGTAACTGAATTCATGAATATAATGCATTTTTTATAATTTATACTTGTTGAATGTTGAGACTGTGTTGGGGCCTTTATCTTGTTATATGTTCATGTGTGCTAAGCTTTATGCTTCCGCATATTGCCTTTGGTATACGTTTGGTTCATGGGATTGGGATTCCAGTTCCGTGACAGATGGTATCAGAGCATGAACAATAACTACACCAAACATTGCTCACTTGAAACACAAACTAAACTCACTTTACATCTCAACCCTAGAAACTTAATAAGGTGTCCTATATGGACTAGGTTGACTTAGCCTCTAGGTTAGAACCTATATGTTCTAGAACTAGGTGTAGACTTGTGTAATTTACCTCCCTTGACATGATTCGTGACACATTCTTAGGATGTCTACACAAGTGTGCACCATGTTCTTGCTAGTTCTCTAGGTGTCATGATACTAGACTGCCTCATGAGTGTGGTAACTCATTTTGATTTTGGTTTTATTCAAATGGAGTATGGTGGTTTTCATCGCCTATTTAAATGTTGGAGAAAACATATTTCAAGTATTATTATATGTACATATGAAAAATGTTACCACATAGAAAGGCAGTCAGTTTCCATGCAATCTAGGAGAAAGAGATGTATCATCAAGTCTAGATGAGAGATTTTAGATGATAGTGATAGTCTCTAGAGTTGTCTAGAGCCATGATATAGGTTAGGCCAATGAGTAAACTAGATAACCTAAGATGATGATGATGATATTGTTGATGATGTTGATGTTGATAAGACCCAAGTTTGTCCTTGAGAGGGCCAAGTATTTTGATGATATGAAATGAGTTTTACCATGCATCCCTAGCTATACCTAGCACCTTGTTGATACATGTCACTTAATTGATGTGCTAAACATAGCTAGTGGGTTGGCATCCTTGCTTGTACCTAGTCTTGTATATGTTGAGATATGATATATGATATATGGTTTGGGACCAACATGGGCCTCAATCTCTTCACAAAGAAGGACCTCTAGCATGGGACATATGGAAAGGATGACCTCTTAATATGAGTCGACTCGTCGCGGGAGAAGGTCAGAGTACCTAAACTCCAAAATATTTGAAATATTGAAATATGCATGACGAAATACATGATGATGAGTCCCTAGCTAGGATACTTCTAAGTATATGAGATAAGTCACCTAGTTTATGCTCCCTTGAAAGTGTTGAACTGTAGATTTCCTATGAAAATATATAACCCTAGAGAAAGAGGAAATTAAATATATATTGTTTGCTATACGGGTGAGGGATATGTCCCAAGACCCTACGATGATGTACATGATTTGTGATATCCATGATGAATCTCATACTCGGGTTAATAGTTGTATATAAAGGAATCTAGTGGTTACCGTTGTTTCTCGAAAGATGGGTAGAAATTTTTGTTGTGGGTAGATGGTTGTGGTTAGCATGTCTAGTTGGACATATATATGTCTTAGCTTGAGTGGCTTGAGCTTGTGGAGATCTTTCTTGATACAAGTGATAAAGTTACAAAACATCGACGTTGATGATAATGTTTTTCCTCAAATGATGCTCGATACATGAAAGAATCTCACTTAAGTTAAAATTTTGATAAATGAGTGATAGCCACTCTCATAAGCAAGAAATAGTATGAAATCATACTATACATAAAAGATGTAGCCTTGAAATCATGAAATTAATATGATGATTTCAAGAAACCTTAGCTTGAATAATCAAGGGTAACATGCCTAATCGCATACCCAAATGAAAAATGATCAACTCGATATGATGATGCTCTTGGGGACATAACTCGAATAAACATGATGTAAAAATTGTCTAATTTTAGATTTAAAATGAAAAAAAAGAATATAATTGATTAGATTTGGTAGAAATTTTGGGGAAAACAAAATCATGCATGAAATCTAGTATAATGATGAAATATACACACTCAATGATGACCAAATTTGGAAGTCATGATTGAGGATCTGTTCGCTTGAGAAATTGATAAACATAGATTTTGATAATACATCTTGGTCTCATATGGAGATATAAGCAAAACCTTTATGGAGGGATACTAAGGATTGAGAAAATCTTAATGCCATGATGATGTCATAATATGGTAGAACTATAAGTAAATATGTATATAATCGAGAGGAGTACATGATGGAGCCTCCACTCACGTGGAGTTGCGTGCACCTCTAAAAATCCTAGATATAGTAAGTCTCTAAGTTTAGCCTTTTTTGTTCTATAATAAGATCTCCACCCACGTATGCTAAGATACATGGAAGTCTTATCGCAGTACAGTTAAGGGTCGAATCCTCAAGACAATGATCTTGTTAAGAGTTTAACAAGATGAAAGACGTAATAATTCTACTTATCTTCTTGAAAGTTGATGGTTTGATCAAAGAGTTGATTTGATGATTAAACTAAAGTGCACCATAAAGTAAATGGCAGAAAAGTAAATTTGAGGTTGTAAATGATATTTGGGAAACCACTAGGATGTGACCGAGTTTCACCACCACTATGCATGGATCAAAACATACATCATAATAACATGGCTTGCAAATAAAATGGTCTAAACAGTTAGTATCTTTGTAGACTTAGCTTCCTTTCAGATAACTAACTGTGAGAAATGTGGGATTATTGCAATGCCAGCCATCCCCAAATGAATGGTCACCTACTTTGCATCACTCCCCTCACAAAGTGTGTTCCTCGGCCTGTCAAAGTTATACTTTCATACGTCAATCGATTCCATTTCATAGTATGGAAGTACAATGATGGAGGTGAGTTTACTCCACTCCTTGAGAAATGTTCCTAGATACCGAACAGATGTATGGTGACTACATACATCAAGAACCAACATGCAGTCGATATTCAAATCTAAAAGTACAAACGTAGACAATTTGCACTAGTAGATAATAGATAACACAAGTTGGTGATCATGCAACTAGCATTTCTTTAAACGGTTGATGTTGAACTGAAAAGATAGTATTTTTCTATTACAAACTCATGAATTACAATGTATGAAATGAAAACATGGGTAGCGGGGCTACTCCCCGCACCCTAGTGTATGGGACTACTCGCTCATGGCAAGAACAAAGAAGGAGGTAGAAAGAGAGAAAGAAAGCATCATCTCCGCGTAGGTGGGAGAAAGGTCGACCCCTTGGAGTAGAGAGCAACTATCTTCATGCCACGTGGTTGCCTTGATGAAGAATCCTTCACTTCCCACCTTCTATGTCGATGAGAGATGAAGTAGCTTGAGGATGGAATGTGGATATTGAACCGGCAACCTTGGGGTGAAGGATGAAGGATGAATAGCTCTGGACTGATTGGAGTAGCCTCTGGACGTCTAAGAATTTGATCCTAATGAGGACCCTTTGGGTCCTATTTATAGGCTCCAAAGGGGTCTTAAACGGTCTTGAGTTATTTGAATTCAAACGGTTTGGAGACTGTTTGGCCTTCGTTCGGTCTTGGGACCATTTGGGTTCCATACGGTCTTGGGACCGTTTAGGTTCATACGATCTTAGGACTGTTTGGCTTCCATTCGGTCTTGGGACCGTGTAGTCTTTATGCGGTCTTGGGATCGTTTTGCCTTCATACGGTCTTAGGACCATTTGGGTTCCATACGATCTTGGGACCAGTTGGCCTTCATACGGTCTTGGGACCGTTTGTCCTTCACACTGTCTTGGGACTGTTTGGCCTTCATACGGTCTTGGGACCATTTGTTCTTCATACGATCTTGGGACCATTTGGCCTTCATACCGTCTTGGGACCGTTTGTTCTTCATACGGTCTTGGGACCGTTTGGCCTTCATACGTTCTTGGGACCGTTTGAGTTCTTTTGCAATATTTTTTGTGTTTTTCTATAAGAAGAAAGGGGAAAATATCAATTTATTGGTATATTCATGATAAAGCGGAAAGTTAATTATTCTATCTAATTTATCTAAGAAAGACTATGGAAACCTAAGAAAAAACTAGTAAGATAACATTACAAAATGGGAGGTTATCACCCCCCCTAACATAGAGTCTAGCCTGTCCTCAAGCTGGATAGAGCTAAGGCACGTAGTGGCGAGGTGATTTTATTTAGTGAAGATTTCCATATTCTTGCTTCAATTCTAAACCAAATATCTCCCAGGGTCTTATCGGGGCTTCTACTTGCACTAACTCTTTCAGGTTTTGGGAGTTGCGTGGATCTCAGGTTTCTTCCGTGTCGCGTAACTCGCATTGGGGCCACCTTTTCCTTAATCGCATTATGTACATGTCTTTGACTCTAAGCAGTTTTATACTTCTTTGTAGATCATACCGGAAGCTAAGATGGGTACGAGGGTTGGCTTGAAGACTTGTTGTGTAACTCCCCCTTCAAAGAGGGGAGGGTTTATCTATACTTTTAGGAACTCACTACCGGGAGTGACACATCTGCCTTTGTGAGGGTAGTTGAATGTACCGGTCGGGCGAGACCTTTATCAGCTTTCATATATTTGGAGACCTTAGGATCTCACTATCAGGCGCAACACATCTGCCTTTGTGAGGGCAGATGAATGTATCGGCCGAGCAAGACCTTTATTGGCTCTTCATATAGGTCCTTATGCATGGCACAACTCTCATGTTTTTATTCAACACTCTGGTTTTTAATCATATACTCATCGGTTTAGGAATTGGGTATTTTAAGGATTTTATTTGGGTTGCCAAGCCTCTTTTTGAAAAGAAGAAAATTGTTCCTTGGAGTTTCCCGACATCACTTGTGTCGATTTTTGTACTTGGTGGTCCACCTGCTAGGTTCCTTGACTTGGATTTCTCCTTGTTCCATCTCGTCCTTGAGAGTGTTTGGCTTGTTTTGGCCATGATGCTAACCTATGGAGAGTCTGACGTAGAATTGAAGCAAAAGTATGAGAATCGAGTATGAAAGTGATTTATTAATTCGCCATTACATGCCTAGATGCTACTTATTTAATTGCTTCTGAGGACTACTCTGTCTCTAATTTATCTAGAGGTGTCCCTTTTCCAAAATGAATATTTACTTATGTACAACAATTATTCTATCAAAGAAATTATCAGAAGAACTAATTGTCAGAAAAAAGAAAAGAAACTGTACGAAAGAATAAAGGTAAAAGAAATAGTGGATAGTAGAAGGTTTGAAAATAATACCTCACCCTTGCCCAATGTACCCCCCCCCCAACTTATCATCCACTCTATCCTCAGAGTGTCAAGGTGATAGGTTGAGAAGTACATGGGCAAGGGTATTACAGTTCTGTTAATCCCTTGTTTGCTCCATATGATTGTAGGAGATTAGCTACAAACTTTCCACATAAAGCATGATAATCCACGTCCTTCATGTCCTCCACGTTCTTACCAAGGACAGTAAGGGTATACATCCAATAAAGGACGTGGAAACCACAGTCGTTAGATTCTCTGATCTGCTGGGGACAGCTGTGGCTGAAGGCTGGGTGGTGAAAATGATCGTTGTTGTATGCCTTTGTGTGCTTGCCGAGAAGATCAAGTAGTCGTTCGGCACAGTCCTTCACCACTTCCTCCGTGGGCGTCTTTGTTGTCACAGCATACTATTTTTGGTTTGGATTAAACTATCTGTCGGAACTATTGTAGATGATTGTCATTCCTTCATGTAGGTTTGTTGCCAGTAGCAGCCATTGCTCAGAGTGCGGAAAAGGAAGCATGATGAACTTTAGAGTTGAATGTTGAAGATATGAGATAAGTGCCTCTGTGGTTTTGAAG
Source organism: Alisma plantago-aquatica (assembly GCA_963693085.1). NCBI lineage: Eukaryota > Viridiplantae > Streptophyta > Magnoliopsida > Alismatales > Alismataceae > Alisma > Alisma plantago-aquatica. Next base: position 1,353,733,806 of record OY856409.1, read on the forward strand.
TTCTTTGACCCTAGTAGATCATCATTCATGTATGTTGATGCCATATAAAATGTAGGTTGGTCATGTGCGAGGAGAAATTGGTATGCAGTCATCAAGCTCATGAATAAAGAACCTTTCACCTGTACAGTTTCACATAGTGAATCTGCCATTACTAGAATGTTCCCTTCAAGGAAAACAAGCTCATTGTTCTCTACATAAAGCCGAGACATTATGAGTCTAAGTTCATTATCAGACAGACTCTTGCATGCAGTAAGGTTGAATTTTGGAAACGTTGGTTGTATGCCAGATAGAGGCACCATTGGTTGGGATAATCTATTGATGGTGTCCTCGATTAATAAATCGATGTCCCCCTTATCATCCGCCATATTGAAAGTATAAGGGTCCCATTGGCATTGTTTTAGGACCTTGGTGGTCTGTTGTTGCTTTTTCTCCAACTCCTTTAGAATTGTTATGTATGGACACTTTTGTGGATGTTGGATAGTGGAAAAAAGGTATCGAGGGACGTCGTCTTATGCCATAGTTGGGTCCTTGAAGAACCGTCTATCGTAGATAAGATCCATGGCGTAATGTCCTCATAGAGAGTGCATATCCTCTGTGGCTAACTCAGTAAAGGGGATTTGTCTATTGAGTGCTTCTGTGAATCTTATTGTACAGAAAGCGTAGTCCCCTGAAACTTCTAGTTTTTGGATTGTTTGGTTGATGATTTGGAACCAGGGTTGGTTCCAACCATGTCGAAGAGATGGTCAGGCAGCCCATATTACTTTGAGAAGCCGAAAAGGAATGCAACGTGCTTCCCCGACTTCTAAACCAGCAAAATTTATCTATCTGGCCATTAGCTCACTAGCACAGAAGTTGTACACCTTGGCGTCACGGGCCTCAATGTCGACGATCATCAGCAGCCAGTGTCTGAAAATTCTGAAGGGCACTATGATGTAGCGTGCCTTCCGTGCAAGACCAATTCACAGTGGCTCTATGGAATTTTCCTGTAAGTCCTTGTGCAATAAGGATAAGGATTGAGCAGGTGAATCATTGAAAATAGGCTGCAACTTCTTTGGGCTCTGGAATTCCTCTATAGTGTTAGCAAGGAGGATGCGAAAGATAGCCATCTTCACCTCCGATTGTGGTTGAAGGAGAATACAAAAGTATGCACATGTCAACATGTGCTTTGTTTTCATATTGTTATAGATGATGTCTCCCCCATTCTTGGCATCATCTACAATATGTTCAGGATAAAGATGTCCTGAACATCTAATGTAGAGATGCCCGCCATGTCCAAGTCTTTCATCTTGTGAGGTAGAGGTGGCGGCAGGGGAAGGTCTTGTGGTGGAGGAAGTGAAGTCTGCTCGCTATCATCCAAAATTTGAGGCAGATCTTCATATTTTCTAGAGTCATCTCCAGAGCCAAGTCTATCATCTGTGTCGAGACTCACTCTATCAGATTCCTCCTATTCTAGGGGGAGGGGTGCAGATTGCTCTGGAGCGGAAAGTTGATGAATGGCTGTTGTGGGTGGGCTAATGCTGGTTTCCATTTTGCATTGTTGAAACTCAGCAAAAGCGGCTTCTTTTGCAGCGTCCCCTAGGGATCCAATAGTTGAGAAGTTAAAGAAATGATCCCCATATGACATCGTTACATTGTCATTATTATCAGGGGACTTGGTATCTTTATTTCCACCTTCTTGATGGTCTCTATTATTTCCCTTCTCTGTAGGTTCTGCCCCTCAGCTGGTTCCCTCTCCAGCATTGCCTGGGTCGTCGGGTTGATCGTTTGAGGAGGAGCTATCATTGTTGGAGTCAGCCGAGGAATCAGAATCCTCATCGTCATCTTCACTTTCATCTTCATCATCATACGCTTCCTTATCTGCTATTTTCTTGACCAATGTTTTCTTGTACTGCCGATGGATGGCTTGTAATTCTTTGAGTGTCACTTACACGTGCTCATGGGTTTCGAGCAGTGCGTCATGGTTTTCTTTAAGATCTATATATCTTGCTTTGGCAGAGAGGAGTTGTGATGATAGATTGGTTACTTGTGCACGTAGATGATTGATTTCATTGTTAGAGTGCTCCTCTTGGCGGTGGTTGAGTTGTCTGAGGTTGCTATTGATGTCATCCAAGCACGTGCTAAGAACAGTTTACTACTGCTGAAGCTCAGAAGGGTCTCAGGAAAAGGTTGAGTTTGCTTAGAGACCATATCGACTTGTTGGGCTAACGCTTCTTGTTGGCCTTTCATCACAAGTACCAACTATGGCAGGTGTTTTAAGTAGTCATCGATGCGGTCGACTTGTTGGGCCGCTGCTTCTTGCCATTGTTGAATGCTTGAGAGGATGCCTGGTAAGGTGTGGTTCCGTTCGTCAATCTTGGAGACATGTGTAGCAAGTCCCTACACACAAGAAAAATGGACTGTAATATGTTAGAGGGGTCCGTGAGGAGGTTTCGAATAGCATCAAATTGTCGTCTGAATTCCTCACTCACTTGTGAAAAGGGGACCCCAGAGATGGATGGGTGAGATGGCTGGGGTCGGGGTGGAAGGGTGGTAGTGCCTTGTGAAAGAGACACTATTGATGGACCCGTGAATTGTGTGGCGACTATAGATGGAGTCACCAGCGGTATCGGGGTGGTGGTGGATGAGAATGGTGGCGACATTCTGAGTGAAAGAGGCAGAACCAAGAATGTTGAGGGGAAGTGGTTGATGTGAAGGTGAGATCGGGTGTCGAGGTGGAGAATGGGATGCCCGAAGAGAAAATGAGTGAGGCAGAAGATGTGGGTGAAGTTGTGGTTGTGGAGAAAGAAATTGTGGTGGGAATTATTGTGGAAAATGGTAGAAAAGTGGTGGATGGCGGAATGGTGGAAGGTGGTAGTGTGGTGTCAGTGTTTGTGGAGGTAAGCCCAACATCCAGATCGAAAATGAAGGGTTCTGGTGTTGGGTTTACTATGTTTTCTACATTGTGTGGTGGGTCTGCCTCTGGGTTGATCTTTGATGTGGGCATCCCCGATTGTTGTTGTTGTTGTATGCGTAGTTTTGAAAGTCGTGTCACTAGTATTTTCTTTGTCCTTGTTGCTGGGGCAGTGACGCTATGCTTTGTCTTCCCTATCTTTGCTTTTATCTCTTTTTCTTTGACCGAGGCTAGGAGGTTGGAAAGCTCCTCTTCAGTGAAGAGAAGCTTTTCTTTGTCATAGTCAGCCAGTTCTGGAAGCGGTAGCAGTGTCCGGGATGCTTTGACAGTTGGGTAGAAGATATAATGAAGTTTGGAATCCTTCTCCTTTATGATATATGAGTTCTTTAGACTCTACTCATTTGTTAGGATGTCGCCCTTTATCACTGTGCACTTGGGAAATGGTATGTCCATCTTAAGATATTTCAGATATGATGTTATGTGACCATCCACATAGATTTCCTTTCCAAGGGCAAAAGATCTGTGTTTTTGAATCAATTGTCATCCTATGTTGACCGGCTACCCTTTGATAATGGACCATAGGACAAAGAGGTCTGAAATAATGGCGTTCCCACTCTCTGTCCTGGGGAAAAGAGCGCTTGTTATGATTTTGTGTAGAGTGTGTACCAGTTCGGAATGTATGTTGGAGGCCTTGCAAGTCTTTGCCTCATAGCTTGGAATCCCTTTCAAGGACTTCCAGAAGGTGTGCATGTTGAACTGGGAGTGATCCTGGCCTGCATCCTTAGCTTTCTTTAGTTGTTCTTGGTTGTCGATAAAGATTTCATTCAAACGATTCTCAGTCAAGACCACCTTTTTTCCAAAAAGTGAGGTTACCAGCCTGCGGTCGCCTCCATCCTTTAATTTATCTTTTGTGTCCACGGTTTCTTTGTTAAGGTAGGTGAAGAACTCTATCGTGGGCTCAACGTAGGAAGTTTCTTTGACAAAGCAGAATTTTGAGAGACTTGCATTATCGAGCAAGGCGAGAACTCTGTCATAAATTCCCATTCTTTTTAGTATGTTCGAGCAGACATACTTTGTTGGGCACATCACTTTGTCACTAGCCTGTAGGTTTTAGATATACAAGTCAGATGATGTTGGTTCTGCGGTGGTGGTAGCAGGGGGTGAAATATATCCTACTAGGATTTGTTCTCTTGCTGTTGTGGGATGGACTTGTTTCCATGCCCGTTTCTTGGTTGGTTGTCCCTTGGCAGCTTTGTGGGTCTTCCTTTTTTTCTTAGACTCGGTGACTGGGGATTCCTCCTCGGAATTTGGTACATACTCTGAGCCTTCATCAGTGGAGGAGATCTCTTCGATTTCTTCAACAGGATCTTCTGCCAAACATTTGTTGACTCGCTCAAGGGCCTAGATGACCTTGGGCAAGTTAACTTTTGATGGAGTCTTTCCAGTTTTTTCATATATGTCAAGGATGCGCTGAAGCTTGGAGCGATGTTGTAAGGACCCCGACCTCCATTTTAGGCTTATCATGTTTGCTTTGCCTAACCATGGTGTTTAGTTGCTTGCTAATCACCTCAAGTGGTGATTAGGGTTTGTTTGTGCTTTGTTGGGAGTTGGAGGTGCTACTTGCAAATAACCCAAGTTTTAGGGTTGATGAGCAAGTTTGTCACCTTAGGAGATGTTTCTCTCTCTCCTTGCATCCTCTAGAGTTGAGAGGATGGGTTGGACTTGTTGCTTGTGTAGACTTGGGCTTTGTTGAGCCTTGTTTTGCCTTGTTTGGGCATTGCCTTGCCTTGATGGGCCTTGTATCAGGCAAGGGAGTGTTTGGGTGATTGTGTCGGCCTAGTATGTGTCGACCATGGCTTGTGTCGGGTATGAGTGTATCACCCAAGAGGATGTATCAGCCTATGACCATCTTTGACTCTTAGCATCGTTTGTGTCACCCCCCTTGTGGACACTTGGTGCTTGATGCTTGCATGTGGCAAATGCCTTGGACATGTGGATGTGGTGAGATGAGAAGGTGCCATTACCCATGGACAAGTGTCCCTAGGTGGGAGAAACCTTGCCTTAGTTCCCCCTTCATCCTCTTCTATATATACCTTCCCTTTCACTTGCTTAGGATCCTTTTAGTTCTTTGTTGCCTCCCTTTTCCTTAGTGCACAATACACCTTCCCTTGGTGTGCTTGGTGGCCGATCCCTTTGAAGGAGTTCTCTTCTTCTTTCTCTAGCTTGGTGGTTGAACCATAGGTGAGTCTTACTTCCTTGGTAAGCATCTTCCCTCTCCCCTTTGCATCTCGTTCTCCTTCTTGCTTGCTCTTCGGCCATGGTGGTTATGAGCTTTGTTCCTTTCCTTGAGGTGGCCGAAGGTGGTGTGCCTTGGAGCTAGGAGCTTAAAGCTTGGAGCTTTAGAGCTTGAGGATCTTTCTTAAGGCGGGTTACATAACTTCTAACCCTAAATGTACTACCTTTTTTATGTTGCATGTTCATATATGATCATGATCGGCCATGCATGTTGTTAGATATGTTTCTTTCTCTAGCATGTACCTTCAATCTTATGGATATATTGATCATGTTGTTGATGATGTTGTTGTTTGTTGTGTACCTTTGGACCTAGTTGGTTGCACCCATAGATTAGGGTTTCCTTTGGGGAAATACCCCTTTCTCTCCTTGGTTTTAAGAAGTGAGTTTGAGCTCTAGTGGTGTAGGCAAAACCCCTCTCTTCCTTAGTCGTTGAGAGGTGAGTCTATGCTCTAGTTGCTTGGGCAACACCCTCCTCTCACCATGGATTTGAGAGGTGAGCCTTTAGATGAGTGATGACCTAAGTTGGAGATGATCCATCATGTTTCCTGATTTGTGATGAAGGTTGAGCAAAACCCCTCTCACTTGGTTGTTGAGAGGTGAGCCAACTATCTTGATCAATTAGGGTTTGTTGCTAAAGAGTTTGACGTTGAAGATGACCATCTTGGTGAGGTTCTTGTACCCTTTCACGATACACCCCTTTTGTGGGTTTTAGCTTGGCTGATATGTTCAGTTGAGCCCTCTTGGCTTTGTGCCCAATATGACCCCTTTCACCTTGTTAGTATCCTTGGACGATATGCTTTGGCCAAGATGATCTCTTGCTTTGGATGTCCCCTTAGTCGACATGGTAGATGGTAAGTTATCTCTATTTTGGGTGACATGGTTTGGTCTTGAGTTGCCCGTTATGGTGTTTGCATGATAGGTGTCTTAGTGGTCGATATAAGGTGCTTGACCTAGTTGGATGATAGGCCTTCTTGTGGTGCCTTAGTATTGTTTGTTATAGGTGGGAGACACCCTAGATTCTTCCTTGAACGATATGAGTAAGATGGGTAAACCTTGTGTCGGGCATGGGGTTTGTGTTTGCACAACACACCCTAAGTTGAGTTAGCCTCTAGGACGCCTTAGTGGCCACCTTGCCCATGGATGACATGATGCTTTGGGTGATAGAGTGCCTTGGCCGACATGAGGGTCCCTTGGACGACATGGTTTCATGGTTGGGCGATAGGGTGTCTTGGGCGCCATGCTCCTGGTCGATATGATCCTTGTTGAGAGGGTTGGCCGATAGAAACCCTAACCCTAGTAAATGATAGGGTTCTTGGTCGATAGGATAAGTTATGATACCCTAGCTGCTTGTACATGATACACACCTCTAGTTCAAGTTGCACGACACAACTCAGTGTTGGTTGCTCTCTAGTACACAATAGGGTGAAGTGTTGATGGCTGATATGGTGACATAAGTGCTTTAGGGTTTGAAAACCCTAGCCGATAGGCTATAATGAGGGATAAGGTCTTACCTGCTATTCTTTTGGTGAGGGTGGCTCTACCCACCACACTTATAGTGAGGGAAGTTGGAATCTTTGGTGAAGGTTATGTTTAACCCAGAAATCCTAATAAATGGATTAATCACCTTGAACATGCATCTGTGTTATTAATGGGATATGATGGTAGGTTGTGAACTGGGGTATGTTGGGAATCTAAGATGATGCTACATAAGATGATAAGATACATGGTTATGTTCGCAAGAATAGGGCATAGTGTATGCTCATGGTTTGATAACAATAATATGTTGATACAGCTTATGCTTCATATAATCCTGGATGTTGTTCCAAACATGATAGCATGATAATCATAAAGATCTATGATCAGTGATTTAAGTTATCTCTCTTGATATGTATACTAACCATGCAGGTATATTAAATGGATTCATATCTAGGTAAGAGCTATGAGGTATGTGTGCTTTGAACAACACTAAATGATAATAATCCTTGTTGATGAGATAACATGCATCACCAGTATGATGAGATAGGTCTAAGGACCTGATAAAGGCTGAGTGCCTAGTTGAGGTGTTATCCTCTGATGATGAGATAAGGGATTTCTATCCCAGGATGTTGATGTAGGATGTTGATGCCTTGAGAGGCAGTAGCAATCTGTGAGGAGGGATTGAGATCCCATGATAGTGATAGTGATAATGTAACTCGATGTTGTATAACTTGGTTGCCTCAACAACTCACTTAAAATATACTAATTAATTATAGTGGAACATATCATGTAGTTTGCCCTATCCATAGATCCATCATCGTCAGAATTTGGTGATGGTGAAACAAGTTTATCCTGCGGGATTACCTAGAGTGCATATTGTTGAATATGTGGGGTTTCTCCTAGCTGAAAATAGGAGGATTAGAGTACAACTACGGTTTTAGACTCTGTATGGTAAAGAGCATGGTGAACAGGCCCATGAATCAATGAGTTAGAGCATGAATGCATTCATGGCTTAAGAGAACGGTGATCAGGCTCGTAGCTCAAAAGTATACTAGCACCTCTGTCAAGGAGAGCTAGAGATATGGGTAGCTTGCGGAGCTAACCCTAAGGCTGAAGCCATATAAGCATGAGACTGCGATCCTACTTTGGTTTTCGTCACTGACCACGAGGAGGTGAGGTCATGGAGTCCGGCTCTCCCATTGAAGGTTGGATTTTAGCAGGGACAACTCACTTCCTCAGGGCATAATAAAATGTAATCCAGCCGAATAGTATATAATGCTTAGAACAAAACACGAAACATTGATTGAGGCCTTGCTTATATAACCTATCTAGTTATACCTTGTAGTTATGTGTACGATCCTTATATTTTGTGATAAGTTCTTATAAAGCTTATCTTTTCAATCATGTTCCATAAAGAAATACTTGGTTATATGACTCTTCGATATCTTGGTAAGATTGATGGTAATAATAGTCTTGCTCAGTATGCTGCTCTTATTATATGTCTTTACCAACTATCAGCTTTATCTTCTTTAAACCTTCTGAGGTTTTATAGTTTCGGAGGGGAGTTATGTTTCTCGCTGGGACTGTGTGTCTCACCCCGCTGGTTTACAACCTTTTTAGGTGATCACGCTAGACGTGGTGGTGGTCGAGGGGTTGCGGCAGAGCAGCAAGAAGAGCAGTAGAAGGCAAGATATGGACTTGCTACTATTTTGGTGGTTTTGTAGTAGAGTCCTAGAGTCATCCCTATACTCTCAGGTCCTCAGAGATGTTTTGTCGACGTTTCACGATGCATAGCTATTGTACCTTTGCTATATCATGTTGCTGGCCTTACGTGGCCCGTCATGTATGTATAAATAGGTGATGAACTCTTGTGTTGACAAGATAGTTGGTTCCTATAGGCTGTGGACATATATCCATGCTTGTGCATATTTATATAACTTGTTTCCTTGCAGGATGAGGATCTGAACGTAATAGTTCTCTTTTATCTGCTTTCAGCAATCGGTTTTAATTAACCCGTGTTTTCAGTAACATGTGGATTATGGTGTTTCCACGCATTTTCACATGATGTCTCGTTGTCTGTATGATAGCAGGATGTCACAATAAGTTTTTGGTATCAGAGCCCTAGGTTCGCTGAGTCTATAGGGATCTAGGACTAGGGTTGTGTCTGTTCTTATGAGTTTTCTAGATTTTCTTACAATAACCTTCTGCCCTCAGTGGAAGATAAAGCTTAAAGATGTATGGAAACCATGAAGAACATGTTGCCGAGAGCAACGATGCTGCATCAGTTGATGGAGCAAGAGTGCATGCACATGAAGATCGGGTGCCTGAGGTCCCCTAACTTGACCCAGCCATTCTTGAAAGCCCTGCCTATCAACACCTTATGGGGCAGTTGATGTCTACGATGAATCACATGGTGGAAAGAGTGCCAATGCCTCTGCCAAGAGCACAGGCTCCCCATGGTGAATCATCAGGCATTGGGAAGACCTTTGAGCGGCTTTGCCGAGTCAAAGCTTTGGATTACACTGGAACAGCTGATCTAGCGGATGCATATCTGTGGCTGACAGGTCTCAAGAAGGCCTTCTGGATCCTCGACATCCCCGAAGTAGACAAAGTAAAACACGTTGTCTACCTTCTGAAGGGTAGTGCTGGCCATTGGTGGTCCATCGAGGAGGAGAAGTGACCCAGTGAGGTGATCTGTTGGGAGGTTTTTTTATAGGAGTTCATCAGCCGATACTTCCTAAAGACATATATGGATGAGAAGATCAACACGTTTGAGCATCTGCACCAAGGACAAATGAGTTTCACTGAGTATGAAGCCAAGTTTATGGATCTGTTGAGGTTTTTCCCTCACATGGCGGCAACAGATGATGAGTGTATCAGACAGTTTGAGAAGGGTTTGAGTGTTGAGCTATCAACACATGTTGTTGTCTTAGAAATTGGGAGTGGTTTGCCACATTCGTGGAGTCCATCCACAGGATTGAACGGTCTGTCAGGGAGAAAAGGGAGTCCATGACCAGGAAAAGGCCTGCTTAGTTCCAGAGACAGAGGTCTGATGGCTTCCAGAAGCAAAGGTTTTCGACACCTTCCGCAATGCAGAGTTCTCGTGCACCATCTCACTGGTTTCTGAGTAAGGGAAGAGGGCATGGATTTTTGCCATCTAAAGCTCATAGTACAACTTCGGTAACAGTGACAGGGCCATCTAGGCCGCAGATAGAAGGAAGGTCATGTTACCACTGTGGACAGACTGGGCACTTGAGGTCAAATTGCCCAAAGAGATATGTTGAAGTGACACAACAGCTGAGGCAGAATCAGCAAGGGTCAGATAGACAGCAGCCCAGTAGTAGCAGAGGGCGAGGACATAGTCAAGCATCACAAGTAGGATCGTCTACCTAAGGAATCAGAGGATGTGGATAGCAAGCAATGGCTCGATTCTATGCTATGAGTCAGCCAGAGGCGATAGTCAACCTGCGAGTGGTGGCAGGTCAGATGGAGTTATTTCATTCTGATTTGTCTTCTTCTTGCTTTATATATGTTCTGGTTGACCCGGGTGCTACGCACTCTTTTATTGCACGTAGTATGCTTGATAGATGTCTTTTACCTATTAGTTGTAAGAAGGATAGCTTGTTGCTAGAAACCCCTCTTAATGGTTCCTCGATGCTTCAAGAAGAGTGTCCCTCTTGTGTTTTATCCTTTTTGGGACACAGCATACAAGTGGATCTTATACCACTTAATATGCATGGATTTGATGTGATCCTTGGGATGGATGCCTTAGAAAAGTATAAGGTTGTGTTGGACTGTGGTTCCAAGCAGGCAGTGTTTGATGAAGGTGGTAAGAAGTGGATCTTCCAAGGAGATAGGAAGATTCTTCCGACATTCTTAATATCAGTGATGGTGGCAGAAAAGTTGTTGTGGCAAGGATGTAAGGCGTTCTTAGCTCATGTTGTGGATACCAAGGCAAAAGGTCCTAGTCTTGAGGAGGTGCTTATTGTTTGAGAATTTGCGGATGTGTTTCCCGGTGTTCCCCCACCTCGAGAGATTGACTTTGAGATCAATTTGGTGCCAGGGACACAACCAGATGCTCAGACACCGTACAGGATGGCTCCAGCCGAGATGGCAAAACTGAAGAAGTAGTTATAGGAGTTGTTGGATAAAGGTTTCATCAAGCCGAGCACATCGCCGTGGGGTGCTTCGGTCCTGTTCGTAAAGAAAAAGGATGGATCGATGTGTTTGTGCATAGATTACCGACAGCTGAACAAAGTTACGATCAAGAACAAGTACCCGCTACTGAGGATAGACAATTTGTTCGATCAGTTGAGTGGTGATACGGTGTTCTCAAAGATCGATCTACGATCTGGATATCATCAGTTGAGGATTAAGGAGGAGGATATACCAAAGTCAGCTTTTAGAATGAGGTATGGTCATTTTGAGTTCATGGTTATGTCGTTCGGGCTAACCATTACACCTCCTACTTTCATGGATTTGATGGATAGAGGGTTTTGTCCGCTTCTAGATTAGTTTGTTGTAGTTTTTATAGATGACATCCTGATCTATATTCGGGACAGTCGAGAGCATGAACAGCACCTTCGACAAGCGTTGACTCTTCTATGCCAACATCAGTTGTATGCCAAGTTTAGTAAGTGTGAGTTCTGGTTGAAAGAAGTGACCTTCTTGGGTCATGTGATATCTGTAGAAGGAGTCAGAGTGGACCCTAAGAAGGTGGAGTCAGTTCCAGATTGGGAGCAACCGAAGATGCCAACAGAAGTTCATAATTTTATAGGTTTAGCAGGATACTACCGGAGGTTTATAAGGAATTTCAGTGCGATCGCACTGCCATTAACAAAATTGACCAGGAAGGATGTACCTTTTATTTGGGATGATCATTGTCAGCAAGGTTTCCAAAGTTTGAAGGAGTAGCTGACTAGTGCTTCAGTGTTGGTGCTGCCAAAGCCTGGGAAAGGCTATGTTGTTTTCTGCGATGCTTCTAAGAAAGGCTTAGGATGTGTGCTGATGCAGAAAGATCATGTGGTTTCTTTTCCTTTTCGACAGCTTAAGAAAAATGAGGAGAATTATCCGACACATGATTTGGAGTTGGCAGTGGTGGTCCATGCATTAAAGATTTGGAGACACTATCTTTATGGGGAAGTGTGTCAGATCTTTATAGATCATAAGAACTTGAAGTATATCTTCTCACAGAGTGAGCTGAACATGCAATAGCATCGTTGGATGGAGCTGATCAATGATTATGATTGCACCATTGAGTATCATCCTGGTAAGGCGAATGTGGTAGCTGATGTGCTTAGCAGAAAGTCTTCTTCTCTTTCCACAAAGAAGGCACAGTTGAGTTCCTTGGTATGCCATAGGCGAGATATGTTTGTTTATTTGCGGCAGATGAATGTACAGTTAGAAGTTTCCTTGTTGGCAGGATTGTTGGCATAGATGCAAGTAAATCCTACTTTGAGACAACAGATCAAAGACACACAGCAGGCAGATGTTTCAGTTCAGTTGATAAGATCAGAGTTTGGCAGAGAAAAGTGTGATGGGTTCTATGAGTCTGAGGATGGACTGGTTTGTTATTGTGATAGGATGGTGGTCCCTGATGTTGATGATTTGAGGAGTTTAGTGCTCGAGGAAGCACACACATCGATGTATGCCATGCATCCAGGTGTCACCAAGATGTATCATAATCTAAAGGACATGTATTGGTGGTCTGGCTTAAAGAAGGATGTAGCTGAGTTTGTGGCAAGGTGTGCGGTATGCCAGTAGGTTAAGGCTGAGCATTAGAAGCCGGCAGGTATGTTGCAACCCCTGCCGATACCACAGTGGAAATTGGATCATATAACCATGGATTTCATAGTTGGTCTGCCAAGGACAACTAAGAATCATGATTCCATATGGGTGATAGTGGATAGATTGACAAAGTCTGCTCATTTCATACCTGTGAAAACAATGTATATAGTAGAGAAGCTTGCTCAGATATATGTGGATGAGATAGTGTGTTTGCACGGTGTACCAAAAATGATAGTTTCTGACAGAGGTCCCCAATCCACGAGTCATTTTTGGGAACAGCTGCACAAAGCATTGGGAATGCAGTTGAGGTTCAGTATTGCTTTCCACCCGCAAACAGATGGGCAGTCTGAAAGGACTATTCAGACTTTAGAGGATCTTCTCCAAGCTTGTGTTTTGTAGTTCTTAGGCAGTTGGGATGTACATCTTAGTTTGATAGAGTTCGCCTATAACAATAGTTACCAGTAGAGAATTGACATGGCTCCTTATGAGGCTCTATATGGCAGGAAGTGCAGATCTCCTCTATGTTGGTATGAGTCTGGTGAGTATTAGCTTTTGGGTCTTGAGTTAGTACAGCAGACAACAGAGAAGATCAAAGTGATACATCAAAAGTTTAAACTGACACATGACAGACAGAAGTCATACACAGATAATCATCGATGACCTTTAGAGTTCCAGGTAGGAGACAAAGTGTATCTCAAGGTCTCACCTTGGAAAGGCGTGTTGAGGTTTGTCCGAAAAGGCAAACTGGAACCCAGGTATATGGGGCCATACCCGGTAATAGCACGTGTCGGCAAGGTAGCTTATAAGTTAGAGCTGCCACCAGAGTTGCACATGTTACATCTGGTGTTTCATGTCAGCATGATGAAGAAAAGTCATCCAGACACAGGGACACTGATACATCCAGTTGAGGTTGAGCTCAATGAAGATGTGACCTACGAGGAAGGTCTAGTGACGATCCTTGACAGAAGAGTAAAGAAGTTAAAAAGGAAAGACCTGGTTCTTGTGAAGTTCTTTGGCATCATCGTGGTGTTGAGGAAGCTACGTGGGAGCTTGAGGAAGAGATGAGGAGTAAGTATCCCTCGCTTTTCTCTTCGATTTCGAGGACAAAATCCCTTTGTAGAGGTTTATGGCTTGTAAGGATCCTGGCCTCCATTTTGGGCTTATCCTGTTTGCTTTGCCTAACCCTGGTGTTTAGTTTCTTACTAATCACCTCAAGTGGTGATTAGGATTTGTTTGTGCTTTGTTGGGAGTTGGAGGTGCTACTTGCAAATAACCCAAGTTTTAGGGTTGATGAGAAAGTTTGTCACCTTGGGAGATGTTTCTCTCTCTCCTTGCATCCTATAGAGTTGAGAGGATGGGTTGGGCTCATTGCTTGTGTAGCCTTGGGCTTTGTTGAGCCTTATTTTGCCTTATTTGGGCTTTGCCTTGCCTTGATGGGCCTTGTATTGGGCAAGGGAGTGTTTGGGTGCTTGTGTCAGCATAGTGTGTGTCGGCCATGGCTTGTGTCAGGCATGAGTGTTTCGCCCAAGAGGATGTATTGGCCTATGACCATCTTTGACTCTTAGCATAGTTTGTGTCACCCCCCTTGTGGACACTTGGTGCTTGATGCTTGCATGTGGCAAATACCTTGCACATGTGGATGTGGTGAGATGAGAAGGTGGAATTGTCCATGGACAAGTGTCCCTAGGTGGGCGACACCTTGCCTTAGTTCCCCCTTCATCCTCTTCTATATATGCCTTCCCTTTCACTTGCTTAGGATCCCTTTAGTTCTTTGTTGCCTCCCTCTTCCTTGGTGCACGATACACCTTCCCTTGGCGTGCTTGGTGGCCGATCCCTTTGAAGGAGTTCTCTTCTTCTTCCTCTAGCTTGGTGTCCAAACCATAGGTGAGTCTGACTTCCTTGGTAAGCATCTTCCCTCTCCCCTTAGCATCTCCTTCTCCTTCTTGCTTGCTCTTCGGCCATGGTGGTTATGAGCCTTGTTCCTTTCCTTGAGGTGGTTGAAGGTGGTGTGCCTTGGATCTAGGAGCTTAAAGCTTGGAGCTTTGGAGCTTGAGGAGCTTGCTTAAGGTAGGTTACATAATTTCTAACCCTAACTATACTCCCTTCTTTTATGTTGCATGTTCATATATGATCATGATCGGCCATGCATGTTGTTAGTGGCATTTCGTTTTGTTTCGATATCCCTCCAGACGGTTGACATTTATTGCAAGATTGCACAAATTCATGGGCATCCTTCGCTATTGTTGGCCAGAAGAATCCTGAATGTAGGACTTTAAGGGTGGTCTTCTGTGAACTCATATGCCCTCTAGTAGGGCCAAAATGACAGTGTTCTAAGACTGGAATAATTTCTTCTTTAGGGAGTTAGCGACGGAATAATTTGTCTGTGCATAAGCAGAAAAGATATGGTTCATCCCAAAAGTATTTCTTAACGTCATGAAGAAATTTCTCACATATTTCTACTGCCTCTCAAGGGATCAACATCTTGATCAAAATTGAAATTTGCATCTTTAGTCAATAAGTGAGACATGGGTTTTGCTATTTTTGAAAAATCTTTGATAAATCATCGATAAAATCTGGCATGGCTCAAAAAGACTCGTACTCCCTTGATGTCTTTTGGTGGTGTCAATTTTGAAATGACATCTATCTTTGCTTTGTCCACTTCAATCCCTCTTTCACTCACTCGATGCCCGAGGACAACTCCTTCTGTCACCATAAAATGACACTTTTCCCAATTAAGGATCAGATTTGTTTCCTCGCATTGTTGTAGCACTCTACTGAGGTTAAGCAAACAGTTGTCAAAAGAGTCCCCATAAACTGAAAAGTCATCCATGAAAACTTCCATGATGGACTCTTTTAATCTTGCGAATATGGAAAACATACACCTCTGAAATGTTGTAGGTGCATTACATAGTCCAAAAGGCATCCGTCTAAAGGCATAAGTTGTGAAGGGGCAAGTAAAAGTCATCTTTTCTTGATCTTCAGGGTGTGTTGGAATTTGATAAAACCTTGAATAACCATCAAGATAGCAAAAGAATTTTTGGTGGGCTAGACGTTCGAGGACCTCATCAAGGAAAGGTAGAGGGAAATGATCTTTTCTTGTTGCCTTGTTCAGTTTCCTGTCATTGATACACATCCTCCATCCAGTAATAGTCCTTGTGGGCACCAGTTTATTTTTATCATTCAAAACGACAGTGGTTCCCCCCTTTTTAGGGACTACTTAGACCGGACTAACCCATTGAGAATCAGAAATTGGATAATTGATACTAGCTTTTAGGAGTTTAAGAACCTCGAGGTGCACCACCTCTTTGAGGTTTGGGTTTAGTTTTCTATGGTGTTCTCATGAAGGTTTAAACTCTTCTACCATGGGTAATCTGTTCATGCATAGAGCTGGATTTATTCTCATTAGGTTAGTCATCTTGTATCCAATGACTTTCTTGTGCTTTCTTAATTCAATAAGTAGTCTTTCTTCTTGGTCATCTATTAAAGTGGAACTAATAATGACCAGACATAATTTTTCTTCATCAAGGAAGACATGCTTGAGCCCAACTGGTAGGGCTTTCATCTCAGGTGTCTTGGGTACTTCTGTGGTTTCCAAAATAGTGACATATTTCAACTCCTCAAAGGTAGCTTCGGGGGTTTCTTCGGCGTGTTCAAGGTATTGCAGACATTGCTGAACTAGTTTGTCAGTTGAGAATTTAGCTTCTGGATTTGTTAAGATGTTTTCCAAATCATCATATGGTTCGAAAGGTTCTTGCTTTAACTGAGACATTTTATCAATTGCTTCGAGAAGAAAAACTTCTTTGTGGATTCTAGGACCTTTTAAGTTGTCAACGACTCTGAATTGAACAACTTCCTTTCCTAGTCTTAAGGTAATGGTGCCAGCTTCAACATCGATTAGTGCTCTGGCTGTAGCAAGGGAGGGTCTACCAAATATTATTGGATACCTCAAATCTTATTTTATATCCATAATAACAAAGTCACAGGGAACATATGAGTCTTTCCCTACTCTTACTAGGATATCTTCAATAATTCCCAAAGGTGTAGTGATGGTAGAATCAGCCAATTGAATTGTCATTGTTGTGAGTAGCAAATCAGTAAAACCCAATCTTTTACACATGGAAAATGGCATAATGGATATGCTGGCCCCAAAATCATCTAATCCTTTCTTGTAAGAGGTATTTCCGATAGAACATTGGATGCCAAAAGAACCAGGGTCCTTCTGCTTCTTCGGCATCTTATTAAGAATCATGTCAGAAGTAGTTTGGGCTAATTTGACAGTCTCATGTTCTTCAGTCATATATTTATTTGATAGTAAAGTCTTCAGGTATTTGGACCAAGCGGGGATTTCAGAAAGAGCATCAAGGAATGGAATATCGACATATAGCTTCTTCATAGCTTCCTTGAATTTCTGGAATCTAGTGTCTAGTTTAGTTTCTCTCAATCTACCTAGGTAGGGTATCCTAGGCTTATACGGTGGGACTTCTGGTTCCTTGGTAACTTGCTCTTTTTTCTTTTCCTTCCCATCCTCTATAGATTTTTTAGTTTCTTGATTTGTGCTTGCAATTGGGTTGACTTCAGTTATATCTTCATCTTCTTGAATAAATTGGTGACTTCAGCAAGGACACGGCCAGACCTTGTGGTGACTGCATTCAGTTGTTCCGGTCTGTGTTGATCGTGTCTCGGGTTTATTTCTGGCTGACCAGCAAAAGTACCTATTGGGGGTTTCAGCTGGGATGTGATATGTGCCAATTGAGTTTCCGTAACTTTTTGTTGGGCTTGCTGATTGGCAAGCATGGTCTGCTCAGATTGCAGCATTTGCCTAATCATGGATAACTCATATGTTGCCAGAGGCAGAGCATTCTTTTGTGGATATTGTGTAACTTGTTGCTGCCCTTGTGGTTGTTGCTGCTGAGGTGTTGGTAATTGAGGTTGTTGTGGTTGTTGTAGCTGAGTTTGTTGCAATTTTGGATGCAACAGAGGGTAGTATGTAGAATAATTTCTTGGGTAGACAAGCCTTTGAGGCCCACCCCTATAATTCCCTTGATTTCAATTATAATTACTTTGAAATCTAGGTGGTAATATATTGGAAGACCCACCTTGCGTTTGATGCTACGGGTTGGCAGTTCCTACAAGATTCCCATACTGAAAACTAGGATGGTTCCTCAGTTGATATGGATTATAATATACTTGGCCTGGTATGGAGTGGATAGAATTCACTTGCTTAGGTAGCTGATCCTCGGTATGTTCAATAATTGGTTCATATTGTAGTTGTGGTGGTTGTAGATCCATCATTACATTGTATAAGAGACCACATGATAATGTGGGGTGATCAGATGCATGATAAGCTTCACAAGTTTTAGTAGCTGCTTTAACTTGTTGAACCTAGGAGTTCTTCTTTCTATCATATTCTCTAAATGATGTTTCAAGAACTTGTTGCTTATGAGCTATGGTTTTTAGAGCTTTAGTGATGCCTTTCAACTCTACGGATTCCTCAGCTTTACAAACCTTTAGAACTCCTCCGTTAGATGGCCTTCCCTAATTAGATTGGTTCTCGGCTCCGATGTGACAATCTTCCAGGCATCTTCATAATTCTTTCGCATGAAATTCCCTCCATATGAGGAATCCAAAAACTTCTTAATGTCATCACTTACTCCTCTATAGAATGTTTCTATGAGCTGATGTTGTGAGATTCCGTGATGTGGACATTTCCTCAGTAATTCCTTAAACCTTTCCCAGGATTCTGCTAGAGATTCTCCAGGAAGTTGGGAGAATTGGTTGATCTATCCCCTAATCTGGTAGGTCAATGAGGGAGGAAAGAATTTTTCCAAAAACTTTTCTTCCAAGGGATCCCAGGTGGTGATTGGCTCTCCATCTAACGAGTTATACCAACTTAATGCCCTTCCATACAGAGTAAAGTTGAAAAGTCGAAGCATGATTGCACCATTCTTAGCTCTGGCATGTGGTACCAATCGATAGAGTGTCTTGAATCGCTTTAGGTGATCCATGCAATCCTCTCCAATGTTCACAGAGAATGAGAAGCCTTGCATAATTTGGATCCATTGTGTTCGGATCTCAAAGTTAGGAGCTTTGATGAGAGGTGGCTAGACTGGGTGATTATCTTCAAAGTTCTTAGGAACAGCGTAATCCTGAAGCTGTTTGTTCCTTGTCAAAAGTTGAGCGGCTGTTGTAGCTGCTTCGTTTTCGGCATGGATACGGGCTTGCTCTTCAGCACAAACTTCAGCTTGAATTTGAGCATGTGTATCAGTGATGAGTTGTGCTCTCTGAGTTGCTATGGCTGCGTTGACTCTTTCTAGCACCAAGGCGGCCTGGCATTGTTCTTCATCCATCTGTTTGGCTCGTTGGTGGTTGAGTCTGATGTGTCAGTGGAAGCTTTGTTCTACCTCAGAGTCGTACTCTGGTTCAGGGGAGAATCCGATGTTATGTGAAGGTTGCATACATGTTTTCTACCTGAGTAGAAGAAAAATTACACTTTAAACGATGTGGAGAAATGATGAGGTCAAAAAGATATATGAAGTAATTATAAAGGTAAAGTGTAAAATCCTAATCAACTTGCAAGTTGACAAATGGAATTAAAACGTTCTGTTGTCCCCGGAAACGGTGCCAATTTTTTGATGGAGCCTCCACTCGCATGGATTTGCGTGCACCACTAAAAATCCTAGAGATAGTAAGTCTCTAAGTTTAGCCTTTTGTGTGCTATAATAAGATCCTCGAGGCAGCAGTCTTGTTAAGAGTTTAACAAGATGGATGATGTAATAATTCTACTTATCTTCTTGAAAGTTGATGTTTAGATCGAAGAGTTGATTTGATGTTTAAACTAAAGTGCAAAATAAAGTAAATGGCAGAAAAGTAAATTTGAGGTTGTAAATGATATTTGGGAAACCACTAGGATGTGACCGAGTTTCACCACCACTACGCATTGATCAAAACATACATCATAATAACATGGCTTGCAAATAAAAGAATCTAAACAGTTAGTATCTTTGTAGACTTAGCTTCCTTTTAGATAACTAACTGCAAGAAATGCGGGGGTATTGCAATGCCAACCATCCCCAAATGAATGGTCACCTACTCTGCATCACTCCCCTCGCAAAGTGTGTTCCTCGACCTGTCAAAGTTATACTTTCATACGTCAACTGATTCCATTTCATAGTATGGAAGTACAACGATGGAGGTGAGTTTACTCCACTCCTTGAGAAACGTTCCTAGATACCGAATAGATGTATGGTGACTACATACATCAAGAACCAACATGCAGTCGATATTCAAATCTAAAAGTACAAATGTAGACAATTCGCACTAGTAGATAATAGATAACATAAGTTGGTGATCAAGCAACTAGCATTTCATTAAACAATTGATGTTGAACTGAAAAGATAGTATTTCTCTATTGCAAACTCATGAATTACAATGTATGAAATGAAAACATGGGTAGTGGGGCTACTCCCCACACCCTAGTGTATGGGACTACTTGCTCATGGCAAGAACAAAGAAGGAGGCAGGAAGAGAGAAGGAAAGCATCATCTCCACATAGGAGGGAGGAAGGTCAACCCCTTGGAGTAGAGAGCAACTATATTCACACCACATGGTTGCCTTGATGAATAATCCTTCACTTACCACCTTCTATGTCGATGAGAGAGGAAGTAGCTTGAGGATGGAATGTGGATCTTGAACCGGAAGCCTTGGGGCAAAGGATGAAGGATGAACAGCTCTGGAGTGATTGGGGCAGCCTTTGGACGTCTAAGAATTTGATCCTAATGAGGACCCCTTGGGTCCTATTTATAGGCTTCAAAGGGGTCTTAAACGGTCTTGAGTTATTTGGATTCAAACGGTTTGGAGACCGTTTGGCCTTCGTTCGGTCTTGGGACCATTTGGGTTCCATACGGTCTTGGGACCATTTAGGTTCATACGGTCTTGGGACCATTTATGTTCATACGGTCTTGGGACCGTTTGGCTTCCATTCGATCTTGGGACTGTGTGGTCTTTATGCTGTCTTGGGACCCTTTAGCCTTCATACAATCTTAGGACCGTTTGGGTTCCATACGGTCTTGGGACCAGTTGGCCTTCATACGATCTTGGGACTGTTTGTCCTTCACACGGTTTTGGGACCGTTTGGCCTTCATACGGTCTTGGGACCGTTTGGCCTTCATACAGTCTTGGGACCGTTTGTTCTTCATATGGTCTTGGGACCATTTGGCCTTCATACAGTCTTGGGACCATTTGTTCTTCATACAGTCTTGGGACCGTTTGGCCTTCTTACGATCTTAGGACTGTTTGTCCTTCATATGGTCTTGGGACCATTTGAGTTCTTTTGCAATTTTTTTGTGTTTTTTTGTAAGAAGTAAGGGGAAAATATTAGTTTATTGGTATATTCACGATAAAGCAGAAAGTTAATTATTCTATCTAATTTATCTAAGAAAGAGTATGGAAAACTAAGAAAAAACTAGTAAGATAACATCACAAAATGGGAGGTTATTAGTACACCCTTAACGACGATAACCTATGTGTGCACCCCATGATGGGTGATGACTTTGACACCTAACTATGATCTTGAGTGAATTTCGAGGGTGAAATTTCTTTTAAGGAGGGAAGGATGTGACAACCTAACTTTTCTCTCTCCTATCTTGTACTCTTTCTCTCTCACCAAGTAGAATCATACTAAATTCAATCTCCAATCCATAGTTTGATGGTTGTGGGACTCCTTTTCAGTCACATCAATGTTCACTTTTTACCAAATACAAACATTTTGTTGCTTTTCGAACTAAAGAATCATTCTATATCATATCACCATAAATCAAACCATTTATATATGATCTTCATACTCTATCTTGTATTCCATGTTATAGGGGATTCAATTGTGTTTCCAACGGTGCAAAAATTGCCTCTTTTGGAAAATCCTAACCCAAGATATGGGAATTTGAAAATTGACCCATATTGTACATGTTTTACTTATTCTTGTTGAGTTTCAACCCTTTTGGGCCCAATACTGGATGTGCAACCCATCTACCTGGTTCTTTCCTTCTTCCCAAAATGGAAAGAAGTGTTTGACTGGAGAGTCATCCTCTCCCCCAACTAGATCGGGAAAGCAACGCCCCACGATGAATGAAGGGAGAGTAAACCCTAGCCTCTTTGCTTCTTTATAACCCCCTCCTCGTCTAGCCCTAGCACCCCCCCTCTTCATTTCTTGGTTTCACTGGCTGTTTCCCCAATGCCTAGGACAGCTACCCTATCACCCATGATTACCGCTGGAGCTACTCATGGTGGGATGTGGTCCTGCCCACTCAAGGTCGGGGACGAGGATGAAGGGACTCCTGGATGGCCGGAGTAACCTAGCCAACGTCTACCTCCTTGTTCCAGGCCGTGGGTGCATGTTGTGATGCTAGATGAGTGGGGGCCATATCCCCTATTCTGTCTCTGTTCCTGGTGTTGGAGCAGAGGACTTTCGTGAGCGGGGCAGGCGCCTGATGGGGCTTTGGGCCAGGTCATCGATCTCGGTCGATCCACGTTGGACCAAGCAATGATGGATGAGATCGTTCATGGAGCTGTGCATGTGCGGGATAGCGGCCCCCAATCGCACAGGCATGGTGCAAAGCACTGAGGAGCGTGAGAAGGGGGTCTCCCATCGTACGCAGGTCCCTCTGGGTGCCACATGGCAGTGGGCCATTGGCCAGGAAGGTAAGACCTTGAAAGAAAACCCCTTTTCTCCTCAAATCTTACAAAAATAATAATAACTAAATCCTAAGTCCAAATATGACAAACCTATATACCAAATTGATCCTTTCAAAAAGATCTACGCAATGAACTAGGTTTAAGGGTCTAATTCCATCGTTTTTTCTATCTTTTCCCAAACGATGCATACTTTAACCATTTGGAATATAGTTGATGTATGATCATGATGAAAAACTTAGATATTGGCTACTTAATCTATCCCTAATCCTTAAATCAGTAACAATAATGTCTTTGTATCCCTAATGAAGGTCCTACTATCCCTTCTTCTCATAAATGACTCCTTTTTGTACATATGTGCCTAGTGTAGACTTTAATGATGAACTTTGCCCTAGATTGTTAATCTTGCTGCTAATGGGCACCCACCTAATCTTGTTATGTGTTCCTGACAACTTAATATTGCTGATCTAAATCATCTTTATATCTGGACCTCTTAAATTTTTTTGAATCATGATCTAGGGTGCTCTTTTGTGAGTCTTTTGACCCTAGAATGAATGTAAATGCCTTAAACCTTGAAATGAGCATATAAAAAAAATGAAACGTCATAATGATATGAAACTTGAACCACACCATGACGATGACCTATAGATCAGTACTAGATCATATAATGAACCAATAAGCAACTTGGAATCCATCTTGGCGAAAACCCTAAAATGCATTTAATTAGGGTTAATGATGAGAATCTAATGCATATATGTAATCTTGTTGTTAATCAGGTTGGTTTATGATCTAGATGGTAATGGACGTGTTAAGTTAAGAATCTCTGAATCAGGTGTGGGCCTTATCTAGTTATATGACTAGCTTTCTTATTTGAAATGATATGTATTGTATGCTTGTTTGTTTACTTGCCTAATATTTCCATGTAGTATTTATATGTCTTACTCGATGTTTGTCTCGTTTGTTTTATAACTTGAACACATATATATACAAAACTCCATTATAATATTGTTGATAAAGGGTTAGCTCTTGGCTATGACCTTGAGGTCCCTCTTGTATAAAAGGGTTAGCTAATTTTGTAACCCTTACGGACCCTTCCGACGGGAAGATGGTCAAAGGCCTTAAACATGCTTGATATTGTTGATATAATTGAGTGAAATGACATAAAATATGGTTTTGCATTTTGTTAAACAGTTAACATGTTTATTATTGTTCGTTTCATCTTGAAATCTTTTCAAATTATGCAAAGCTTATACATATATGTATCTTTCTACCCCGTACTCAACACCTCGTGTGTTGACCCTTTTCTCGTATGTTGTTTTTAGGTTCAGATTTGGCTAGAAGGTTGATGGGCTCAGTGAGCTATGCTAGGTGTACTTTTTGTAAGATCCAGATTTAGTGCACATGAATGACTTGTACCTTGACTCTGGAAATATGTAACTGAGTTCATGAATGTAATGCATTTTGTATAATTTATACTTGTTGAATGCTGAGACTATGTTGGTGCCTTTATCTTGTTATCTATTTATGTGTGCTAAGCTTTACGCTTCCACATATTGCCTTTGGTATACGTTTGGTTCATGGGATTGGGATTCCGGTTCCGTGACAATACCACTCAAAATCCAACTAACAACCGCTATGTCGAAATCAATGCCATATAAGATCTAGAAAGAGTCAGATTCCTAAGATCTTCTATGTCCCCGGTCAGTACGGGTCTGCCACAATGACACATAAGGTCAAGCTACTAACAACCTAGTTCATCATTGGTATAGGTCGCGACACTAGTGAAAGGAGGTGGGTACGCATACCCTACGATCTGAGGTACAACCATAGTTGTCCTCCAATCTTGTCACATATATAATCACCGAGACACGACCGTAGTCATTCTCAATCACATTGTATGTATGAGGCATGACCATAGTCAACCTCCATAACATGAATTGTGGATGACAAGGATATATCCTCAACTTGCCACCCCCACATACTCAACAATATGCGCTCTGAGTTTTCCTTAGGAATACTCATTTCACCATCTGGAAAGTTCTGACACTCAGATGGATCTATGGCATAGGGCACTACATGATTAGAGTTGCACTTGATTAGTTATTCCAATTGGGTGAATTAAGGCTGCATCAAACAAGTGGACATACAAACCCTAATTCACTTCTAGAAAGCAAATAAATATCACAACTTCTAAAGATATAAAACGTGTGAAACATAATTTCTCATCTCATCATCACATGGTACTATTCACTTGCCATTCATGAGACCACACTAGTCATCATAATATCACAAGATAAAAATCATTTTCACAATATCATAGGGTATCAACCCTTATCAACACAAGAGGATTATACCTCATTCAACTCAACCATGCCCAAAGGTCATTAAGACCATAATACTATCACAAGATATAAATCCTTTTCACAATATCACAGAGTTTTAACCCCTATCAACACAAGAGGATTACATCTCATTCAGGACTCAACCATGCCCAAAGGTCATTAAGACCATCATACTATTTCCTGCAATATCATCATTATCTTTGCATGCCTTATAACAAGGGTCAACAACATCACTTACATATAATACACCAGATCAACACAATATTGCATTTATGAGCTAAGAGATATTCATAAACAATCATAGCAGGGTCATATCAACATTAAGAACATTCCTTTATTTCATCAACATGCAAGGAATCTAGATATGATTACCCTCATCATATTCATAATGCACATGTTTAGCATAAGAAAGTATCAACCATGTGGATATGATAACCACCAATTAACATATTAAGGTTATGATCATATTAAGGAGGTTATTCCACCATCATGCTACATATAACAAGGTTAAACATGAATACTCATCTTTATCTATTTGCATTAGAGTTAGGGCCACAAGATAAATTATATTAATGTTATTAATCAGCACTCATACCCAAACCCTAACTCACGACATCCCCATTGGATCATGGATGCATAAGGTGAAGAATCACCATCACATTCCATACTATTCTCAAGTATGAACCCACACATAAATCAAGGTGTAACCATTGGGTTATATCATACCAGGGTTTCAACAATATTAACATAGTATTCATGATTGTATTAGTCATTAAAGGACTATTCATACCCAATTACCTTCATTTAGTTATATTAAATCTAGGTATAACAAGCTATACCTCATTAGGGTTACATATCAACACAATATGGTTATCATCCCTTCTATTCATATGAGTGAATAGTTAAGACTACCTTATTAAGGGTAACCATCCATTTGTTCCATCATCATTCAACCCATATCACCATACCACAATGTCACCCAGAACCATTGGATGTTTAAAAGGTAAGACCATTGGTTGTATACATAAGTAAACACCTTGTATAAACCACCTATGAAGTCCTTGATTTGTTCTATAGAAAGAGTCACCATCTAACCCTAGACATCCTTTGATTAACAACAAAAAAAGTTCCATTGAGAGTACGGTAAAACCCACAATTGATTGTTCATTTAAAACAAGCCATCCATTATCAACAATTAAGCTCCTTAAGTTGATCATATAAAGGAAACCATATAAATTACATTATTAGGACCAACATATTACATTAGCCATCATTCCACTTTATTGGAGGGAATAAACAGTAGATCTTGACCATTGGGTCAAGTTCATATATTAAAACCATCAATTACAGTATAGGTCTGATCATTGGATCAAATGACCCAAGAAACCATTGGTATAAGGCTTAATTGATGCTACAACTACAATGCTTGACTCAACATAGATTTTAGAGACCTGATCCACCATCATTAGTGACCCTTAAATCACCATAGGTTGTTAGATCAATTCTATATTCATTAATCAGCATCAAATATTAAGTTAATGTCGTCATTGATTGATAACATCAGTAGGGTACTTAATGGTTGATCATTAAGCATCTAATTGGTCCAAAACCTGACCTAAGGGGGTGACCATAGGTTGTCACCATCATTTGACACCCTTGATCACAACCATCAGTTGTCATGAAGACAACACCATAGGTGTGGCAACACATCCCATTATCACACAGATAACGAGGTGTTATGCGAAAACGTGCAGAAATCACCATAACCACAGATTATGGAAATACGGGTTAATTAAAACCAATTGCGGAAAACATATGAACTGTGAAACTATTACCTTCCAGTCCTCATCCTGCACAGAAACATGTCATATATACATACACGAGATCTGATATGTGTTCACAGCTTACTGAAACAGCTGTCCATCCATCACATGGGTTCATCACCTATTCATATACACAGAGCCCCGCATCCGCCCAACAGCAGGATATACAAACATCTTCGATCGTTCACGTGAAACAACGTCAAAACACTGCCAAGGACCTGAGAGTACATGGATGACTCTAGACTCTACTACAAAACACCCAAAACAGCAGCGTATCCATCGCTTGCCTTCTACTACTCTTCAAGCTGCTCGGCCGCAACACCACGACCACGTCTACCTCGACCACCTGAAAACCAGCGGAGTGAGACAATCGAAAATTGTCCCAGCGGGAAACATAACTCCCCACCGCAACTACAGAACCTCAAGAAGATATACTATAACAGCAGATAACTAATCATCAGATATAACAAGAGCAGTCTATATAAAGCAAGGCTATTCTTACTAACAAGCTTACCAGCTGTACAAAAGCATATCACCAGATATTTCTCAATGGAACATGATTGATAAGATATATCACTTTATAACATGATTATCAGAACACGATATAAGATCACATATCCTGATTATCAAGATACGTCATAATACCTCATACCTGAAGAATATATATATAGAAGTACCTGCAAGGTATAACAGAGTTTAATGCACAAACAAGGCCTCAACCAATGTTTCGTGTTTACCTTAAGCAGTAAATACTAAACGGATGTATTACGTATTATTATTATGCCCCGAGGATTTGAATCGTACCATTCAAATCTAACCTCTGGCTGCGAAGCCCAAGACTGGTGCCATACAAGGTCAATGGAAGAGCCGGACTCCACAACCTCCCACCTCGTGGTCAGTACACGAGTAAAACACAAGCAGGACCGTAGTCACATGTTGTAGTGGTCTAAGCTACTGGGTCAGCTCCATAGGCTACCCTCACTCTAGCCCGCCTTGGTACAGGTCTCGGTGCTAGTACAACTGAGCCGCGGGCATGATCACCGTGCTCTGAGCCATGAACGCATTCATGCTCTTCACATCACATATCCTGAGCCATGGGCCTGTTCACCATGCTCTATATACGCATCTGAGTCTGTAACCGAAGTTACACTCTTACCTCCTTACTTTAGGCTAGGAGTAACCTCACATATTCAACAATATGCGCTCTGGGTTAACCCGTAGGAGAACCCGTTTCACCATCACCAAGTCCTGACGATGATGGATCTATGGCCAGGGCAAACTACATGATATGATTTCACTATGATTAATTAGTATCTTTTAGATGGATTGCAGGATTCAACCAAGTTATATAACATGCAAGATATAACAGAAAATAAAGAACATTATGTTATTATTGAAACCTCATCAACCTGATCCATCACAAGGATCCAACATCACATGTTACCACTTGGCCTCTTGCCAACCATCCAGATCCAGATCAAGGATCATCACATACCATAGGATATCAATCCTTCATCCTGTATTGTCACTGCCTCTCAGGGCTCACATCATCATCATAGAACAGACACATCACATATATATAATCTCATAGAATGATTATCAAGGTAATGTTACTTATCACATATGTCACACAGCCCTTTTTATGGCTACACATTACCTGCATGGTTAGGGTATACATTAACCAGAGGTTCAACATAAGGAGTATGCTCACTATCATGAACTATCATATAAAGGTACTCTATTCATCATTATTACACTACTTGATGATCAAGCTTGTTAATCACATCATTAACAAACCATACTGAGGTTTACCCCTATCTCAAGATTATACAAACAATCAAGGTATTCACTTTATATAAAAGCGTGTTGAGTATACGGAGCAAACGCTACTATTACCAATATCATTACTGTTACCATCCACTATCATCATTCATATCTTTATCATCAAGCAACCATTAATGTAACTACCATTAATTATTGCCATTAGCAATTAAGCATAAGACCTATGTTACGCATAGCATTACTACCCTTGCTACCATCAATACTATTATCACATCATCATCCATTTATTATCTTTATTGCTATGTCATTAAGCATACTACTAATGTAACTGTTTAGCCACATTATTCCAATCATTAACATCATTAACCTCATTATATTATTAACATCATTATTTCTTTCGCTATGAGCAAGGCATTATCATCATCTTGGTTATCAACAACATTATCATTAACATTGCTATTACTAACAAGGCATCACTATCATTATTTGTATGTGCACAACTAACCTATTTCCATGTCACAAGGAACCATCATTATAGGATCATATAAGCCTCACCATAACTCCTCACAACCCTCACCTATATACTGCACACAACGACTAGAGGGGAGTGCAGCGACGCTGCACTGAAACCAACCCCACGACACAGCGTCACCAGGGGGTGTCGCGCGTCAGAGCTATCGGGCAACGCCCGTCACGCTTCCCTGCCGGCCGACACTCAAGGGGCGTGACACCCGTCAGGCCTGTCGCTCGTCCCAAGGCTGACGCCCGATCCAGCTGCTCATAACGCCCGATACTCAAGGGTTACAACAACAACTAGGAGAGAGAAGGAAAGAGGGAAGGACTCCCACAAAACGTGCAACTACCCATCAAGACCTATCGGCCGATAAATCATAGCAGAAGGGCGTGACGCCCATCACAGCCCAACCCCTGACGCCCGTCATACAACAAGATGTATCACCCGATACATCACAACACCCATCGGCCAACTCGCTATGCATGCATATCGTCCAACTTAGCCATATCGGCCAACACTCCCACTAGCACCACCTATCGCCCATCACCAGGGGCAGGGGTATCGCCCACACTTAGAACTCTCTTCATGTCGTCCATCACCAAGGTACCCATATCGCCCAACACAGGTATATATATCGTCCATCAAAGGGATACCCTATCGTCCAACTCAAAGGCAAAGGTGTCATGTCGTCCAACATCTCAAGACAAGGAGGGATATCGCCCACCAAAGGAACACATGCAAGGTACAAATCTAAGTTATTAACTTAAGGACAAGAATAAGAATAAAAGATAAAGAAGTTAGGGTTAGAAATTATGCAACCCACCTTTAAGCTCCAAGGAAGAAGAAGCACTCCAGCTCCAAGGGGTATCGTCCACCACAGCTCCAAGGGAGTGTATCGGCCAACACAAGCAAGATGAGAGGGATATCGTGCACTCAAGGTGGAGGAGAGACCAAAAGAGCAAAAGAAACTAAGGCAAGGAAAAGAGCTGTATATATATATAAGGAAGGGGAGGAGAAACCAAGGTACAACCATGCCATGTGTCGTCCACCCAAGGGACACTTGTCCTAGGGTTCCAGCCAACACACTAGCAAGGTATGGGACACTTGTCCAAAACATGCACCAAGTGTCCACTACACCAGACCAAGCATCATGGGCGACACAGGCAGTAGCTCTGCTGGGCGACACACCAGCCTGCTGGGTGACACAAAACAGGTCCTGGCCGACACAAGGCTCAAGCAAGCCCAAACAACACATCTCAAGGCCGAAATAAGCTCAACTCAGGCCCAAAGAACTCAAACAACAAGCCCAAGCCTTCCTCTCAACCCTAGAGGAAGCAAAGGGAGGGAAACATCTCTCAAGATGACCATCTTGCACACAAAACCCTATACTTGGGTTATTTGCAAGTATCCCCTCAAACTCTCAAAAAAGCACAACAAAACCCTAATCACCACTTAAAGGTGATTAGCAAGCATCAAAGAACCGAGATTTAAGAAAAACAAACAGGGTAAACCCTAAACGCAGGTCAGGGTCCTTACAAGCTAACCCCCTTTAAGGGATTTCATCCCCGAAATCCGAAGAGAAAAGCGAGGGATACTTCCTCCTCATCTCTTCCTCAAGCTCCCACGTGGCTTCCTCAACACCACGACGCTGCCAAAGAACTTTCACCAGAACCAGGTCCTTCCTCTTCAACTTCTTGATCCTTCTGTCAAGGATCGCCACAGCACCTTCCTCGTAGGTCACATCTGCATCAAGCTCAACCTCAACTGGCTGTATCACTGTACCTGAATCCGGATGACTTTTCTTCAGCATACTGACATGAAACACTGGATGCAACCTGTGCAACTCTGGAGGCAACTCTAACTCATAAGCTACCTTGCCAACACGTGCTCTGACTGTATAAGGCCCCATATACCTGGGAGCTAACTTACCCTTCCGTCCAAACCTTAGCACACCTTTCCACGAAGAGACTTTAAGATACACTTTGTCTCCTACTTGGAACTCCAAAGGTCATCGACGATTGTCTGCATAAGACTTCTGTCTGTCCTGTGCCACTTTCAACTGTTGCTGTATCACTTTGATCTTCTCTGTTGTCTGTTGAACTAACTCCGGACCCAAAAGCTGATACTCACCAGACTCAAACCAACACAAAGGAGATCTGCACTTCCTCCCATACAAAGCTTCATAAGGAGCCATGTCGACACTTCGTTGATAACTATTGTTGTAAGCAAACTCTATCAAACTCAGATGTACATCCCAGTTGCCTAGAAACTGCAAGACACAAGCTCAAAGAAGATCTTCCAAAAATCTGTATAGTCCTCTCAGACTGTCCATCTGTCTGCGGGTGAAAAGCTGTACTGAACCTCAACTGCGTTCCCAACGCTCTGTGCAACTGTTCCCAAAAATGACTCGTAAATTGAGGACCTCTGTCAGAAACTATCGTTGTTGGCACACCATGCAAACGTACTATCTCATCCACATATACTCGAGCTAGCTTCTCAGCTGTATACGTCATCTTCACTGGTAGGAAATGGGCAGACTTAGTCAATCTATCCACTATCACCCAAATGGAATCATGATTCCTAGTTGTCCAGGGTAGACCAACTACGAAATCCATGGTTATATGGTCCCATTTCCATTGTGGTATCAGCAAAGGTTGCAACGTACTTTCCGGTTTCTAATGTTTAGCCTTCACTTGCTGACACACCGCACATCTAGCCATGAACTCAGCTACGTCTTTCTTCAAACCGGGCCACCAATACAAGTCCTTCAGACTATGATACATCTTGGTGACACCTGGATGCATAGAATACATCGACGTATGTGCTTCCTCAAGCACCAACTTCCTTAGATCATCAGCATCTGGAACCACCATCCTGTCACGATAGCAAACTAGTCCATCCTCGGACTCATGAAAACCATCACGCTTGTCGCTGCCGAACTCTGATCTGATCAACTGTACCGCATCATCTATCTGTTGTGCATCCTTGATCTGCTGTCTCAACGTAGGATTAACTTGCATCTGTGCAAAAAGACCATATAACAAAGAAACTTCCATCTGCACATTCATTAGTCGCAGAGAAACAAACATATCTTGCCTATGGCATACCAGAGAACTCAACTATGCCTTCTGTACCGAAAGAGAAGAAGAAGACTTTCTGCTAAGCGCATCAGCTACCACATTCACCTTACCAGGATGATACTCGATAGTGCAGTCATAATCATTGATCAACTCCATCAATCGTCATTGTCGCATGTTCAACTCTTGCTGCGTAAAGATGTACTTCAGATTTTTATGATCTGTAAAGATCTGACACACTTCCCCATACAGATAGTGTCTCCAAATATTTAACGCATGAACTACTGCTGCCAACTCCAAATCATGAGTTGGATAGTTCTCCTCATGCTTCTTGAGTTGTCGTGAAGCAAAATAAACCACATGATCTTCCTGCATCAACACACAACCTAAACCTTTCTTGGAAGCATCACAGAAAACAACATAGCCTTTCCCAGGCTCTGGCAAGATCAACACTAGAGTCCTTCAGACTCTGGAAAGCTTGCTGACATCGATCATCCCAAACAAAAGGTACATCCTTCCGGGTCAACTTCGTCATCGGTAACGCGATCAAACTGAAGTCCTTGATAAACCTCCTGTAGTACCATGCTAAACCAAGGAAACTACGAACTTCTGTCGACGTCTTCGGTTGTTCCCAATCCACAACGGATTCCATCTTCTTCGGATCTACTTTGACTCCTTCAGCAGATATCACATGTCCCAAGAAAGCCACTTCATCCAACCAGAACTCACACTTACTGAACTTGGCATACAACTGATGTTGGCGAAGAAGAGTCAACACTTGACGAAGATGTTGTTCATGCTCCTGCCTGTCCCGACTATAGATTAAGATATCATCTATAAAGACTACAATGAACTGATCTAAGAACGGACGAAACACTCTGTTCATCAGATCCATGAAAGCTGCAGGGGCATTGGTTAACCCAAACGGCATAACCACGAACTCGAAATGACCATACCTCGTCCTGAAAGCTGACTTTGGTATGTCATCTGCCTTTATCCTCAACTGATGATATCCAGACCGTAGATCGATCTTCGAAAACACTGTAGCACCACACAACTGATCGAATAGGTCATCTATCCTCAGAAATGGGTACTTATTCTTGATTGTGACCTTGTTCAACTGTCGGTAATCTATACACAACAGCATCGAGCCATCCTTCTTCTTAACGAACAACACGGGAGCACCCCACGGTGACGTACTCGGTCAGATAAAACCTTTCTCCAACAACTCCTGCAACTGCTTCTTCAACTCTGCCATCTCCGCTGGAGCCATCCTATATGCTGACTGTGCAACTGGCTTTGTTCCAAGGACCAGATTGATCTCAAAATCAATCTCTCGGGGTGGAGGAACACTAGGAAACTCCTCAGGAAACACGTCTGCAAACTCTTGAACCACTGACACCTCCTCAAGACTAGGACCCTTCACCTTGGTAACCACAACGGTATCCACCACGTGAGCTAGGAACGCCTCACAACCTTGTCGTAACAACTTATCCGCCACCATCGCTGATACTAAACACGTCGGAAGAATCTTCCTATCTCCCTGGAAGATCCACCTCTCCCCGGCAACATCAAACACTGCCTGCTTGGAACCACAGTCCAAGACAACCTTATACTTCTCTAAGGTATCCATCCCAAGGATAACATCGAAGCCATGCATATCAAGTGGTATAAGATCCACTTGGATACGATGTCCCAAAAAAGACAAGACACAAGATGGACACTCTTCTCGAAGCAAAGAGGAACCATCAAGAGGGGTTTCTAACAACAAGCTATCCTTCTTACAACTAACAGGTAAACGACAGTTTTCAAGCATACTATAGGCGATAAAAGAGTGTGTAGCACCCAGGTCAACCAGAACAGATATAAAGTAAGAAGAAGACATATCAGAATGAAATAACTCCATCTGACATGTCACCACTCGTGGGTTGACTATTGCCTCCGGCTGACTCATAGCGTAGAATCGATCTGTTGCTTACTGTCCACGACCTCTGCTTCCTTGAGCAGACGATCCAGCCTGAGACGCTTGACCGCGTCCACATCCTCTTCTACCACTGGGTTACAGTTTCTCTGACCTCTGAAAACTTTGTCTCGGCTGCTGTGTCACTTCAACATCTTTATTCGGGCATTGTAACTTGAGATGTCTGGTCTGTCCACAAAGATAGCAAGCCCTGTCCTCAAACCGTGACCTAACTGGCCCTGTCACTGCCACTGAAGCTGAACTGTGCACCTTAGATGGTGAAGAAACATAACCTTTCCCCTTACTCGAAGACCACTGAGATGGTACACCATAACTTCTCATCACTGACCGTGCTGAAAACATGGGCTTCTTAAAGCCACCAAACCTCCGTCCTTGAAACTGAGCAGGTCTTTAAAGAGACATAGACTCTCTTTTCTCCCGTACTGTCCTCTCGATCCGTCAAACTGATTCCACGAACGTAGCAAACTGCTCTCGGTTCTCCAACGCAGACACCGGAGTCTTCAACTCAGCACTCAAACCCTTCTCGAAACGTCTGATCCATTCCTCGTCTGTTGTCGCCATGTGAGGACAAAACCTCAACATATCCATAAACTTGGCCTCGTACTCGGTGATGTTCATCATTCCTTGTCTCAACCTCTCAAACTGACTCACCTTCTCATCCAGATACGTCTTGGGAAAGTATCTGGTGACGAACTCGCGTTGAAACACTTCCCAACAGATCACCTCACCAGGCTGCTTCTCTTCTTCTATGGTCCACCAATGACCAACACTACCTTTCAGAAGGTAGACAGCATGCTTTACCTTGTCTTCTTTGAGGATGTCAAGGATCCGGAAATCCTTCTCAAGACTTGTCAGCAACAGATCTGCATCCGCTGGATCAGCAGTTCCAGCATAATCTGAAGCTCCAACTCGGCGAAGCCGCTCAAAGGTCTTCCCAATACCTGATGCTTCTCCATGGGGAACCTATCCTCTCGGAGGAGGTACTGGTAATCGCTCAACCATGAGATTCATTGTAGCCATTAACTGCCCCATAAGCTGTTGGTAAGCAGGATGTTCAAGTATGGCTAGGTTAAATTGGGGAACCTCAGGCACCCGATCTTCATGTGCCTATCCATATGCTCCATCAACCGATGCAGCATCACTGTACTCAGCAGAGTGTTCTTCATGGTTTCTAGACATCTTGGCTTATCTTCCGCTGAGGGTAGAAGATTTTGTAAGAAAACCTAGAAAACTCATAAGAACAACTCAACCTAGTCCTAAATCCCTATAGACTCAGCGAACCTAAAGCTCTAATACCAAAACTTGTGGCAACACATCCCATTATCACACAGATAACGAGGTGTTATGCGAAAACGTGCGGAAACCACCATAACCACAGATTATGGAAATACGGGTTAATTAAAACCGATTGTGGAAAACATATGAACTGTGAAACTATTACCTTCCAGTCCTCATCCTGCATAGAAACATGTCATTTATACATACATGAGATCTGATATGTGTTCACAACTTACTGAAACAGCTGTCCATCCATCACATGGGTTCATCACCTATTCATATACACAGAGGCCCGCATCCGGCCAACAACAGGATATACAAACATCTTCGATCGTTCATCATGAAACAACGTCAAAACACTGCCAAGGACCTGAGAGTACAGGGATGACTCTACTACAAAACACCCAAAACAGCAGTGTATCCATCGCTTACCTTCTACTGCTCTTCAAGCTGCTCAACCGCAACACCACGACCACGTCTACCTCGACCACTTGAAAACCAGCGGAGTGAGACAATCGAACATTGTCCCAGTGGGAAACATAACTCCCCACCGCAACTACAGAACCTCAAGAAGATATACTATAACAGCAGATAACTAATCATCAGATATAACAAGAGCAGTCTATATAAAGCAAGGCTATTCTTACTGACAAGCTTACCAGCTATACAAAAGCATATAACCAGATATTTCTCAATGGAACATGATTGACAAGATATATCACTTTATAACATGATTATCAGAACACGATATAAGATCACATATCCTGATTATCAAGATACGTCATAATACCTCATACCTGAAGAATATATATATATATAGAAGTACCTGCAAGGTATAACAGAGTTTAATGCACAAACAAGGCCTCAACCAATGTTTCATGTTTACCTTAAGCAGTAAATACTAAACGGTTGTATTACGTATTATTATTATGCCCCGAGGATTTGAATCGTACCATTCAAATCCAACCTCTGGCTGCGAAGACCAAGACTGGTGCCATACAAGGTCAATGGAAGAGCCGGACTCCACAACCTCCCACCTCGTGGTCAGTACACGAGTAAAATACAAGCAGGACCGTAGTCACATGTTGTAGTGGTCTAAGCCACTAGGTCAGCTCCATAGGCTACCCTCACTCTAGCCCGCCTTGGTACAGGTCTCGGCGCTAGTACAACTGAGCCATGGGACTGATCACCGTGCTCTGAGCCATGAACGCATTCATGCTCTTCACATCACATTTCCTGAGCCATGAGCCTGTTCACCATGCTCTATATACGCATCTGAGTCTGTAACCGAAGTTACACTCTTACCTCCTTACTTTAGGCTAGGAGTAACCTCACATATTCAACAATATGTGCTCCGGGTTAACCCGTAGGAGAACCCGTTTCACCATCACCAAGTCCTGACGATGATGGATCTATGGCCAGGGCAAACTACATGATATGATTTCACTATGATTAATTAGTATCTTTTAGATGGATTGCAGGATTCAACCAAGTTATATAACATGCAAGATATAACATAAAATAAAGAACATTATGTTATTATTGAAACCTCATCAACCTGATCCATCACAAGGATCCAGCATCACATGTTACCACTTGGCCTCTTGCCAACCATCCAGATCCAGATCAAGGATCATCACATACCATAGGATATCAATCCTTCATCCTGTATTGTCACTGCCTCTC
Organism: Alisma plantago-aquatica; assembly: GCA_963693085.1. Classification (NCBI taxonomy): domain Eukaryota; kingdom Viridiplantae; phylum Streptophyta; class Magnoliopsida; order Alismatales; family Alismataceae; genus Alisma; species Alisma plantago-aquatica. Next base: position 1,353,770,421 of record OY856409.1, read on the forward strand.
AGGGCTCACATCATCATCATAGAACAGACACATCGCATATATATAATCTCATAGAATGATTATCAAGGTAATGTTACTTATCACATATGTCACACAGCCCTTTTTATGGCTACACATTACCTGCATGGTTAGGGTATACATTAACCATAGGTTCAACATAAGGAGTATGCTCACTATCATGAACTATCATTCAAGGTACTCTATTCATCATTATTACACTACTTGATGATCAAGCTTGTTAATCACATCATTCACAAACCATACTGAGGTTTACCCCTATCTCAAGATTATACAAACAATCAAGGTATTCACTTTATATAAAAGCGTGTTGAGTATACGGAGAAAACGCTACTGTTACCAATATCATTACTGTTACCATCCACTATCATCATTCATATCTTTATCATCAAGCAACCATTAATGTAACTACCATTAATTATTGCCATTAGCAATTAAGCATAAGACCTATGTTACGCATACAATTACTACCCTTGCTACCATCAATACTATTATCACGCCATCATCCATTTATTATCTTTATTGCTATGTCATTAAGTAGACTACTAATGTAACTATCATTTAGCCACATTATTCCAATCATTAACATCATTAACCTCATTATATTATTAACATCATTATTGCTTTCGCTATGAGCAAGGCATTATCATCATCTTGGTTATCAACAACATTATCATTAACATTGCTATTACTAACAAGGCATCACTATCATTATTTGTATGTGCACAACTAACCTATTTCCATGTCATAAGGAACCATCATTATAGGATCATATAAGCCTCACCATAACTCCTCACAACCCTCACCTATATACTGCACACAACGACTAGAGGGGAGTGCAACGATGCTGCACTGCAACCAACCCTGCGACACAGCGTCACCAGGGGGTGTCGCGCATCAGAGCTATCGGGCAACGCCCGTCACGCTTCCCTGCCGGCCGACACTCAAGGGGCGTGACGCCCGTCAGGCCTGTCGCTCGTCCCAAGGCTGACGCCCGATCCAGCTGCTCATAACGCCCGATACTCAAGGGTTACAACAACAACTAGGAGAGAGAAGGAAAGAGGGAAGGACTCCCACAAAACGTGCAACTACCCATCAAGACCTATCGGCCGATAAATCATAGCAGAAGGGCGTGACGCCCGTCACAGCCCAATCCCTGACGCCCGTCATACAACAAGATGTATCGCCCGATACATCACAACACCCATCGGCCAACTCGCTATACATGCATATCGTCCAACTTAGCCATATCGGCCAGCACTCCCACTAGCACCACCTATCGCCCATCACCAGGGGCAGGGGTATCGCCCACACTTAGAACTCTCTTCATGTCGTCCATCACCAAGGTACCCATATCGCCCAACACAGGTATATATATCGTCCATCAAAGGGATACCCTATCGTCCAACTCAAAGGCAAAGGTGCCATGTCGTCCAACATCTCAAGACAAGGAGGGATATCGCCCACCAAAGGAACACATGCAAGGTACAAATCTAAGCTATTAACTTAAGGACAAGAACAAGAATAAAAGATAAAGAAGTTAGGGTTAGAAATTATGCAACCCGCCTTTAAGCTCCAAGGAAGAAGAAGAACTCCAGCTCCAAGGGGTATCGTCCACCACAGCTCCAAGGGAGTGTATCGGCCAACACAAGCAAGATGAGAGGGATATCGTGCACTCAAGGTGGAGGAGAGACCAAAAGAGCAAAAGAAACTAAGGCAAGGAAAAGAGCTGTATATATATATAAGGAAGGGGAGGAGAAACCTAGGTACAACCATGCCATGTGTCGTCCACCCAAGGGACACTTGTCCTAGGGTTCCAGCCAACACACTAGAAAGGTATGGGACACTTGTCCAAAACATGCACCAACTGTACACTACACCAGACCAAGCATCATGGGTGACACAGGAAGCAGCTCTGCTGGGTGACACACCAGCCTGCTGGGCGACACACCAGCCTGCTGGGCGACACAAAACAGGTCCTGGCCGACACAAGGCTCAAGCAAGCCCAAACAACACATCTCAAGGCCCAAACAAGATCAACTCAGGCCCAAAGAACTCAAACAACAAGCCCAAGCCTTCCTCTCAACCCTAGAGGAAGCAAAGGGAGGGAAACATCTCTCAAGATGACCATCTTGCACACAAAACCCTATACTTGGGTTATTTGCAAGTAGCCCCTCGAACTCTCAACAAAGCACAAAAAACCCTAATCACCACTTAAAGGTGATTAGCAAGCATCAAAGCACCGAGATTTAAGAAAAACAAACAGGGTAAACCCTAAACGCAGGTCAGTGTCCTTACAATAGGGTTGTTGCAATGGTACCATCATCGAGTCATGGTTTATAGAAGAAATCAACTTTAAACCCTAAAATTGACAATTGGTTGATAGGTGCTTAGCACCATAGGTTGTCAAACCAACCTGATCCAAGTCATATTATACCTTAGGAATAACGTGCACATGATCACAGGTTCATATAGAACTGAAATCATAATAGGTAACATTATAAAAATCAAAATCCAAGTCAAGCATAGCTTTTTAGTGCATAAATCATCATTTTCAAGCAAGAACATGAGCTAGAAAGCTTATGGTAAGCAATAAACGTGGAGCAAGTTATAAAACTTGCCTCTAATGAGAAGATGAAATCCCAAACAGAATAAATCTCAAGCAGGTAGGGTAGAAAATCCAAGAATAAGCTATGAATTCGTCCATCTAGCACCTCCCTTCATCAAATGAGCAAACCCTAAGCATAAGGAGCAAGAAAGGTAGGGTTTTAGAGCTTTAGAGTAATTTCTACCATGGAACAGAAAGGTTCATATCTGGAGGAAGGTATAAGGAAGGAGAAAAGCAAGACAAATGGAGAAGGAAGTAATAAAATAACTTGCCTTGGTCGAAATCCCTAGAAGACGACCTTGGAAACCCTAGGTAGGGCTAAATGGAGCTGTAGGAGACCTTCTTCTCCAAAAAGAGGTTGTCTTCTACCTTAGAGAACTAGGTTCCGTAGAAAAACAGAGGGGAGTCATTGATCTAGGTTAAAGGAAAGAGAAATAAAGCATAGTTTCGAACTTGGGCAAGGAAGAGGTAAATATAGCCCATGGATAAGGATGGAAGCTAGCATGAGGTGTAAAAGTAGCTTCCCCATGTTTCTATGGCCTTAAACTATTAAGAATATACAAGCACACACACAAGAATCTCCCCCACTATCCTTATAGACCTACTTATATTTACTTTGTCGAATTTCCCAGCCAATCACATAATTCATTAGTTGATGGCTACTAAAGGTAGCTCATCCGTGAAGGGGTAAACCTCAAAATACCCTTGAGGAAAACACCTTCAAACCGTGGCTCAAATAGGATCCCCATGGCTCAAAACACTAAAGTATGATAATATAACATATAAGGAACATAATGTATGTGAAAAATTGCAAAGAAAACCCCTCAATTGGGTAAATTGTAGAAAAATCCAAAATGTATAGAAAATTGCATAACTTGCTCAAACAGTGTCTAAATTGGACCAAATTTGAAACATAAGCTTGTATTATGATTTAAAAATATATCAAAAGGTTAGATTGGGTTTCTAAGAATTCAATTATGGTAATTAAGCTCATTCAACTCATTAAGCAAGTTCAGGGGCCTTACAATTAACATGTAATAGTTATATTAGACAATGCTACATTTTATACAATAACATTAATTGAGTAATTGTTTACATATTTGTAGTCATGATCATAATGTTTAATTTATGTAAAAAGTAATGTAAATTATTAGAAATTTTTATTTTAAGTTTACATATGATGTTCATTATTGAAACTAGAATAGTTAATTCTTAATTAAATGACTAGTCTCAACCTTATTGTGGTTAGAGTAGGATATAATCTCAAGAATTATATTAGTTAAACTAGTAAAGTATGATATATAACATATTATTTTAGTAGTTACTTATGTATAGTGGGTAAATGGATCTAGCGGGTCTGGGTCCAAGCATGACCATTATTGGACCCGCTTATATGCGGGTCCAAGGGTATGCAAGTATAAAAAATTAGACCTGTGATAGGTTTTTTATGGGTCCAGATTTGTGGGTCCTTGGGTCTAAACATACCCATTTACAGACCTAATTTGTGCTCTAGAAAGAGTCACCATCTAACCCTAGACATCTCTTGATTAACAACACAAAAAGTTCCATTGAGAGTAGGGTAAAACCCACAATTGACTGTTCAGTTAAAACAAGCAATCCATTGTCAACAAGTAAGCTCCTTAAGTGGATCATATAAAGGAAACCATATAAATCACATTATTAGGACTAACATATTACATTAGTCATCATTCTACTTTATTGGAGGATAGATCTTGACCTTTGGGTCAAGTTCATATGTTAAAACCATTAATTACAATATAGGTCCGACCATTGCATCAAGTGACCCAAGAAACCATTGGTCTAAGGCTTGATTGATGCTACAACTGTTGGGTTTTGAGGGAGGCAGAGAAGGCAACGGAAACAAAAATTTTCTTCTCCCCAAACCAAGAATAAAGGAATCGCGTCAACGTCTATACAGTGGGAACGATGGTTTGTAGAGACATACCTTGTCCCGAGGCTTGCTCAGCAACGTTACCTCGTGGCTTGTGTGGTCTTCACCTCTGATCTTGGACGGTGTTTGTGCAGCTCCTGGTCTCACCAGGACTATCAGGATTGAAAGTTGTCCTCTAAGCGGTAGAAGTCTCCTGCCTCTATATTAGTCCACACGGACCACCTGGAACTCCGATCGCCTTGTTGCACAAGGCATCAGAAGGAGTCATACCCTCCTGTCGGTGTACTAGTCACCGATACACTCTCCTACCACCAGTCACCTTTCTGCAATTGTCTTTCCATTGTTGTGCCTCCCTTATTGGGTAGCACTTGCTCGGGCTCTCCTGGTTACCACAACTAGAGAGAACGACAACTTTACAAAGAAACTGGTGTTCTGAGTTGTTGTTCCTGAGAAGCTCCCAATACCCCTATATATAGGAGGGTCATGGGATAGGATTCTCTACCCCAAGAAATGCAGGATTAAAGCAGGAGTAGAAGGGTTCGAGATTTTCCACAAAACAACCAACTGTGCCAACTAAACCGATCATTTCAAGCATGAACTGATCGGTTGGGGACCTGAGACGATCGGTTCACACCTTAACCGATCGATTGGGACACCTGAGCCGATTGGTTTACTTCTGAACTGGTCGGTTCACTGCCATGGTCAGTTCCCGATTGACTTTTCCTCTTTTGTTTCAAATTGATCCAAATACCAGTCCTTGTTCCAATCAAATTGGACAAGTGAAACAAAGAGAAATTTCTTGCCAACCTAACTTTACCAACTCGCTCGGTTGGACCAGTTGAGCCGATCAGTTCAACCCTTGAACCGGTCGATTCAGCCTGTCCTGAGTCGATCGGTTCATCACATGAGCCGATCAGTTCACCAACCTGAGTCGATCGGTTCATCACGTGAGCCGATCGGTTGGGAGTGCAGACTGTGCAAAATCAGTCAATTGCAGTTTCAATCAACCCGATACTCTAATCAATCGGTCCAACACCTTGAACATTATGATACTGAGCTATTAATTGATTGAGTATTTAATTGAACTACTAACTCTTTTAGTAATCAATCTAAACACTATTTGTGGATAAACTCCTCTTCCAGGTTAAATCCTATGTGTGTGACCCTGCAGGCCCATTTCACGTTGGCAGTGAAAGTTCACTTATGACTTCACAAGCAAAGAGCGGTGCCTAGTCACACATCAGTGTTACCCAAGTGAAATAGAAAGTTGGAGAACAACTTCCAATCCTACAATCTGTGAATGGTGTTACAGTGAATGTATAATTCCTTTGTCACTGATATCCTGAATGAACTCAAGGCATGGAACAATCATCCTGTCAATGTTCATTCACTTTCTTGATCTCAGAGTAGATTAGAGGAGATATTATGACATCAATATCACATACTGATTCAGACATGTGTGTGCACGCCTATCTCAATCCTACTCATCAAGTGGCCATAGATATCAAACTCCCTCAGGAGGGACAAATCCCATATCTATCACTCACCCCTTAAAAGCCCCATGTGTCAAAGCCACCCAATCATCACCTTTATAACAACCCATGTTTCAGGACTACGTTTGATGATGTCAATGTGTACCAAATGACATGTGTTGAGTGTAGTGATTTTAGGTCAAAGAATCACACTCACCACCATCACTGTGAGAATTGACTGTGACTACCATGTCATGGTTCCATGTGTCAAACTCACGGTGGGTCTGTCTGGTACACTTGTTCTCTAACAAGTACCTATGTGTTTGGTTTGATATCTCCATATCATGACTAATGAGATTCTGTCATCAACCATCACCAGAATCTAGTCTTGTGTGTCATTGTTGTCTATCTACCTTCCACAATGATATCTGACTAGGGATAAGAATGTACAAACTCTTAGCATCCGTATGATCTCATCGTTCAAATCCTCAACCTGAAAGCATACGTCATTGAGTACTGTCATTCTCTAGACATTCAATATGTTATATCATTATCTCATATGACTGAACTAGAAAGAATTGGAAGCTTGCCTTTGATGTTTATCAAATAAATCTTAATGTATCCCACCAATCATCCCATGATTGGCTCTCAGGGCATACATACCAACAACAAATGCAACGCTTAACTCACCATAGGTTGTAGAGACCTTATACACCATCATGAGTGACCATTAAGTCACCATAGGTTGTCAGATCAACACTATATTCATTAATCAGCATCAAATATTAAGCTAATGTCATCATTGATTGATAACATTAGTAGGGTACTTAATGGTTGATCATTAAACTTCTAATCCAAAACCTGACCTAAGGGGGTGACCATAGGTTGTCACCATCATCTGACACCTTTGATACCAACCATAAGTTGTCATGAAGACAACACTATAGGTTTTTTGCAATGGTACCATCATCGGGTCATGGTTTTATAGAAGAAATCAACTTTAAACCCTAAAATTGACAATTGGTTGATAAGTGCTTAGCACCATAGGTTGTCAAACCAACCTGATCCAAGTCATATTATACCTTAGGAATAATGTACACATGATCACAAGTTCATCTAGAACTAAAATCAGAATAGGGAATATTATAAAAATCAAAATCCAAGTCAAGCATAGCTTTTTAGAGCATGGATCATCATTTTCAAGCAAGAACATGAGCTAGCAAGCTAATGGTAAAAAATAAACGTGGAGAAAGTTATAAAACTTGCCTCTAATGAGAAGATAAAACCCCAAACCGAAGAAAACTTGAGCAAGTAGGGTAGAAAATCCAAGCATAAGTTGTGAACTCGTCCATCTAGCACCTTTCTTCATCAAATGAGCAAACCCTAAGCATAAGGAGCAAGAAGCAATTTCTACCATAGAACAACAAGGTTCTGACCTGGAGAAAGGTAGGAGGAAGGATAAAAAAGAAATAATAAGAGGGAACAAGGGGATTATTATTCTTTTAGGTCAAGATCACTAGAAGGAAGCTTTTTTAAGCCCAAAAAGGAAATCAATTGCAACCCTAGATTCTTTTTCCAAGAAGATCCCCTCTTTCTTCTTCTTTGGACAGGAAATTAGTAGCATCATAGAGGGAGGATGAGGTTTGTAGAAGGAGAGAAGTGGTGGAGATAAAATGGCTCGTTTTGGTGCTTAGGGATAAGTATATGAAGCTTTAAGATAAAGTAAAAGAAAAAGTTGAAGTTCTAGTATCTTTCCAAGTGTCCATAGCCTTAAACTATTAAGAATATACAACACACACACAAGAAGCTCCCCCACCATCCATAGAGACATGTTTATCCCTCATTTCTTGAATTTCCAAGCAAAACAAATAACTCATTAGTTGATAACTACTAAAGGTAGCTCATCCATGAAGGGGTAAACCCTAAAATACCCTTAGAGAAAAACACCTTCAAACTAAGGTTTAAATAGGTGCCCCTTGGCTCAAAATGATCAAGAATGATGAATAAATATGCAAGGAAGATAATTCAAGTGATAAATTGAAAAGAAAACCTCTCAATTGGGTAAATTGCATAAAAGTCCAAAATGTGCATAAAATTGCATAACTTGCTCAAACAGTGTCCAAATTGGACCAAATTTGAAACTTAAACTTGTCTTATGATTTCAAAGCATATAAAAAGGTTAGATTAGGGTTATAAGAATTCAATTATAAGAATTAAGCTTGTTCAACTCATTAAGCACGTTTAGGGGCCTTACACTACCATCTGAGGTACAACCACAATTGTCCTCTAATCTCATCATATATATATATATATATATATATATATATATATATATATATATATAAAATCACCGAGACACGACCATAGCCATTCTCAAACTGAGGGTACTTAATGGTTGATCATTAAACTTCTAATTGAGCCAAAACCTGACCTATAGGGGGGTGACCGTAGGTTGTCACCATCATTTGACACCCTTGATCATGAATATCAGTTGCCAATATAGCAACACTATTGGTTGTTGAATGGTATCACCATCGATTGTGTGGTAGGGAAAGAAATAGCTTGAAAACCCTAATTTGGACCATCAATTGTTTTGTGCTTAGCACCATAGGTTGTTACTATCGAGCTATCCCAGATCATGTTATACCTTAGATAGGTCGTACACATATTTACAAGTTCATATAGAACTGGAACAGAATAGGGAACACCATAAAATTTGTAACCCTAAACAAGCATGGTTTCTCTATGCTTAGATCATCAGCATAAACATGAACTAACTAGCTTCTAGTAAGCAATATAAGTGAAGAATGTTATACAACTCGCCTATATAGAATAGGTCAAACCCCAAATAGAAAGAATCTCAAGAAAAAAAGGCAATAAAAACCAATTTTTAGATCTGAACTTGGCCTAAGTAGGCAGTTCTCTCCACAAAGAAGCAAAACCCTAGAAGAAGAAGAAACATAGATAGATGCTTGAGTTCTAGAGACACTTCCACCATGGAACAACAAGGTTTAGACCTGGAGGAGTATAGGAGGAAGAACAAAAGAGAAATAAATGGAGGAAATAAGGGAATACTTACACTTTTAGGTCAAGATCACTAGGAAGGAGCTTTAGAAACCCCTAAAGGAAGTCAATTAAAACCCTAGATGCTTTTTCCCCAAGAAGATCCCCACTTTCTTCTTCCTTGGACAGAAACTTTGTAGCATCATAGAGGGAGAACGAATTTCATAAGAGGAGGGAAGTGGTGGAGAGAAAATGGTTCGTTTGGGTGCTTAGGGATAAGTATATAAACTTTAAGATAAAGAAAAAGAAAAAGTTAAAGTTCTAGTATCTTTCCAAGTGTCCATGGCCTTAAACTATTAAGAATATATAAGCACACACACAAGTAGCTTCCCCACATATCAAAGAGACCTTATAATCCCTCGTTTCTTGAATTTCCAAGAAAAATAAATAAATCATTAGTTGATAGCTCCGAAGGTAGCTCATCCATAAAGGGGTAAACCCTAAAATACCTTGGAGAAAATACCTTCAAACTAAGGTTTAACTAGGATCCCCTGGCTCAAAAAGATCAAGAATGATAAGATAACATCTCAGAAACATAATTCATGTGACAAATTTCAAAGAAAACCCCTCAATTGGGTAAATTGCATACAAGTCCAAAATGTACATTAAATTGCATAACTTGCTCAAACAATGTCCAAATTGGATCAAATTTGAAACTTAAGCTTGTCTTATGATTTTAAATCATATCACAAGGTTAGATTAGGGTTATAATCACTTAATTATGGTAATTAAGCTTATTCAACTCTTTAATCAAGTTCAGGGGCCTTACAACTATAAACCCCTAACTAGGATTTTGCCCCAAAATCCTACACAAAGAGAGATGGGTACTTTCTACACATATCATTCTCTAGTTCCTACGTGGCTTCCTATATACCATAGTGAAGCCACAAAACTTTCACTAGTACTATATATTTTCTCTTTAGCCTTTTCACCCTTCTATCTAGGATCAACACATGACCCTCAAATTAGGAGATATTCTCATCTAACTCAACCTCTACTAGTTGGAATGTGTGCTCAGTATCTGGATGGCATTTCCTTAGAATAGAGATTTGAAAAACATTATGCAATCTTTGTAGCTCTGGTGGTAGCTCCAACTTGTATGCTACCTTTCCAACATGAGCTAGGATAGGGTATGGTCCCATAAATCTAGGAGCCAACTTACCCTTCTTTCCAAACCTCAGCACACCTTTCCAAGGAGAAATCTTAAGATATACTTTATCTCACACTTGGAACTCAAGTGGTCTACGTCAGTTATCTGCATAAGATTTCTTCCTATCCTGGGTTGCCTTCAACTGTTGTTGTATCACTTTAATCTTTTTTAGTAGTTTGTTGTACTAGCTCAGGACCCAAAAGTTGATATTCACACGTCTCATACCAACAAAGAAGAGACCGACATTGTCTCCCATACAAAGCCTCATAAGGAGCCAGATCTATACTTATTTGATAGCTATTTTTGTACGCAAACTCTATCAGAGTCAGATGTACATCCCAACTATCAAGAAATTACAGCACACATGCCCTCAAGAGATCCTCTAAAGTCTGAATAGTCCTTTCAGACTGGCCATCAGTCTATAGATGAAAAGCTATGTTGAATCTCAGCTGTGTTCCCATTGTTGAATGTAGACACTCCCAAAAATGACTTGTGAACTGTGGACCTATGTCAGAAACTATAGTCACTGGAATGCCATGTAGGAAAACTATCTCATCAACATATACTTGTACCAATTTCACTACTGTAAACATCATTTTGACTGGCAAAAAATGAGCTGACTTAGTCAATCTGTCTACTATCACCCATATGGAATCATGACCCTTTGTTGTCATAGGAAGACCAACCACAAAGTCCATAGCAATATGATCCCATTTCCATTGTGGTATTGGTAAGGGTTGTAATGTCCCTGCAGGCTTCTGGTGCTCAGCCTTCACCTACTGACAAACTGAACATTTGGCAATAAACTCTACCACATCATGCTTTAGACCTGGCCACCAATACATGTCTTTCAAGTTTTGGTACATCTTGGTACTTCCAGGATGCATTGCATACATGAAGGAGTGAGCCTCCTCAAGTACCATCTTCCTCAACCCATCAACATCAGGAACTACTGCCCTTTTGTGGTAACAAACTATACCATCATCTTCTTCATAGAAGCCATCATACTTTTCACTGCCAATCCCTGATCGGATGTTCTATATCAAAGTATCATTCTGTTGTGCATCATGAACCTACTATCTCAAGGTAGGTTTAACTTGTAACTGTGCCAACAATCCTACCAACAAGGAAACTTCTAGCTGTACATTCATCTGGAGAAGAGACACTAGCATATCTCTCTTATGGCACATCAAGGAATTTATTTGTGCATTATCTACCATTGATATTGAAGATGACTTTCTACTCAATGCATCAGCTACCACATTCATTTTCCCTGGATGGTAGTCTATTGTGCAATCATAATCCTTAATCAGCTCCATCCATCTCCTTTGCATCATATTCAGCTCTTGTTTTGAGAAGATATACTGTAGATTCTTATGGTTAGTGAAGATCTGACACTTTTCTCCATAAAGATAGTGTCTCCAAATCTTTAAGGCATGAACCACCGCTGCAAGCTCTAGATCATGTATTGGGTAATTCTCATCATATTTCTTAAGTTGTCACAAAGCAACAAAAAATATGTTTTTATCATGTATCAACACACATCCCAACCCATTCTTTGAAGAATCACAAAAGACAATGTAGCCTTTCCCTTTCTCTGGCAACACTAACACTGGTGCACTGCTCAACTTTTCTTTTAACGACAGGAAAGAACGTTGACACATCATTCCAAGCAAAAGGAAATTCTTTTTGGTTAACCTAGTTAGGGGTAATGCTAATAAACTTTTCTTTAATTTCCTTGAGCATGTTGGGAATATTAACTTCTTCTTTGGACCACCTTTTAAGTGTCAATTTTATATTTGCCAATTTCTTTGCAAACACAAAATTTGGATTCCCAATCACATGTATTTTCCAGCTCTCTTTAACAATATCCCTAAAGCCCTTCCAATCAACCCAGTAATTAAGGAATCTAAAAGGTCTTCTCTTTTGCTTTTTCTCTACTATCTGTATGGAGATGGGGGCGTTATCACTCATCTGAGAGTCTCCTGCCTTGTCCTGCACATTAGGGAAAATCTACAACCATTCTTCATTAACCATGGCTCTGTCCAGTTTGCTAGCTATACTGTCCTCATGTTTTCTTTTATTATTCCACGTGATGATGTCGCCACGAGCCATAGGTATCTCAAACAAACCAGCCTTATCTATTGTATGATTGAAATCATTGATTTCTACATTTAAAGTTAGCCTCCTTCCTTTCTTCTCTGCCTGCAGTAAGACAATATTAAAATCCCCTATAACCAGCCATGGGATATGAATTTGTCCAGTTAGACCAACCATCTCCTGCCATAAATTCTATCTGTGTTTTGCATCATTATGAGCTTACATAGCTGTCACCCACATGTACAAACCCCCTGCATTTCTGCAGTCAACTATAATGTGCCGATCAAACATCTGTATCACTTTCACCTGCCATACACTAGGTTTCCATGCAACACAAACTTTGGCTAAATTTGAACTTTCCATATTCGAAACGTGTTCCCATCCTTGAGGAAACAAATACCTAATGTTGTCTTTATTATGTGCTTTGATTTTAGTCTCCACTAGAGCAACCAAGGAATGTCCACACAATGCAATCCACTCCCTAATGTCCTTCTTCTTATTCATATCACACTCCCCTTTAATATTCCACATAAGCATGGACATATTAAAGTTTTTTGGTTTGCCTGAGTATGCCTGGGCTGCTCCTTTTTCTTGTTGGCATTCTTCTTCAGTTTTTCATTGTTCCTTTGTGCAATCTGGTCAGGCACCTCCATATCTGAATCACTCAGAGAGTCAAACATGTTGGTAGAGTCCAAGATAGATCCTAGTCCTTATGTTTTCAAAATCCATGTACTCTTGTTCGCTTCCTCCTAGACGTAGGAGTGAACTCTCCTTCCTCCCTTTGTTCCTGAGAACAATCAGTAGTATCATCTACGTCTATTCACTCATCTCGTACAACAACAATAGTAGTAGCAGTAGCACCTTCAGTAGATGAACCAACACCTTCTGTTTTGCAAGTCTGTCTTTCATTCTTTTATATCACAGTTCCTACTATATGTTTCTCCTTCCATATCTACTTTCTTTACTTTTCTTGCTTATTCTCTTTGTGGCCTTCTTCACAATTGGTGTCATCATGAACAAAAGCTTTACATCGATCACATTTTGGTGATTTATAGTCCAGTGCAATACCCACTGGTATGGCCTCTTTCCCTCGAATGTTCATCCATACAGTTTTTGGTGTTTCCTCTTCAACATTCAACTCAACCAAGACCCTCACCGTATCTTCAACCAGTGAATGCTCATCAATGTGGAGAACCTCGCCCACACCAGCAGCAATGGTGTCAGCCACCTTGCGCATCCAGGATCTTACAAAAGACTTCAGAGAAACCCACGTCAGTATGGTGGCCAAAGCATCACGACGCATCTCGTCTCCATGTTTATAGTCCTTGGCAATCACTAGATAACCGTCAAACCACCTCGGACTGAGGTCGAGCATACCCTTCTTGTCTTCTGCATTGGAGAACCTCACTAGGAAGAACCCTTTTTCTCGTGACAACAATTCATGTGAACCCTTTGGTGCCCACACACGGTGAATCCAAGCATTGAGATGTTGATAATAAGGTCTCTTACCGATCACATACACAAGATTTGTGGATTCCCATTCATTTTTTATTTTATCGAACTATTGAATGTGCAGATCCATGAGGACTCGGCCCTCCTCCAGCCTTGGGCATGGGAACCTCTCCTCCCTATTGCTCCTCGGGGGCGGTTGCTTCAAGACTTGAGTCCATGCTCGCCTGGACTGACCACCCCGGTCGCTCGCACCCACCGGTGCTGACGAGCCTCTACTCTCTCCCCCCTTGTCGGATGACTTAGGGTAAGGGTTCTCCTTCCCAGTCTTCTTCACAGCGTTGGTCGACGCTGCTAGGCTTGTGGTAGTTACAGGTGGTGGTGGGGTGGTGTGCATAGGGTGAGGGTGGGTTGGGGGTGGACGCCCATGACCGAAGTGGTCGCTGGCGTGGGTGCCATGCCCTGGCTTGGATCGCCTCAATGGTTGTTGAAGCCAAGGGGAAGGACGCACACGCATGATATGTATATTGTATATATGTATGTATTGACCCCGTCCATGTAAGTGTATAAATGTATCAAAATTAGGTATATATATTCTGACTTCCTCCTAAAATTATGGGAGGTCAAAAGTTATATGTAGGATCAACACCATACACCAAAAAATAGAGCAACAACTCACACATTTAACTAACGTACAACTTACATTTAATACATTTACAAATTTTTACAGAATACTCATTGCATTTGCAACAACATCTGTATGTATCAGAATTTTGGGTGATTTTATTCCAATGGGTTAAGACGAATTGCCCAACCCTTGCACACAGTGCACTTACAAATGGTTTAAAGGATAAACCATTATAAAAATCGACCTAAAGGTCCAATGAGTCCTAAACCCCTATCCAAGAATATGTGTCCAAACTAGGTTTGTTCGCATTGTTCTTGTTTTAGGGAAAAGGGATATCGAAGAATTCCAATTGAGCATTTCTTCTCATGTTTCAAGATGCATACTCTGAATGAGTAGCTAGAAACCAACAGGACATGCAACTAAAGTAGGTTGAAGATGAGTAAAGCATGGGTTGGGCGAGAACTCATTTTCCTCTCCCCACCCATGCAATGATCATTCAGTGTACATCCCAAGTAAGAATGATGTCATTTGGCAGTGAATCTCTCCAGGAACCATGGGTAAATAGTACATTGTGCACTACTTTTCTTATGATCTGGGCCAACTTCCATGCAGATAGGATCTCTCCTCCATGTCTTCTGCTATTACATTCTTTCCAAATGAAATAAGTGATCGTAGACAGTACAAGAATCATGAACTCTCTAATGTTGTTGTCTTCAGAAATCATACTCAGATTAGACCATGGGTTCCAGTCATCAGTTGTGTAGTTGAGATCAAGTACATACCACACCTCTTTGATGTAAGGACAGTCCTTGAAAAGATGAGTGGCCAACTCCACAGGTTCATCACATAGGACACAACCTAAAGGACAGTTCGAATTCCATTGTCCGATCTTATCAGTAGTAGTCAGTCCATTTTTCCGAGCTTTGTATATGGTCGAATGTTGAATTTATGCCAAAGAAATTTCCCCATGTCACATGGAGGTGCATGTGGTTTCATTGCATCCCAGAAACTGATTTTGTCATCTCTTCTCTTGAGTACACCATCAGTGGTTCTAGAGTAGAGATGTGAGCAGTGTACAAACTCCTCAACCATCTTTTTCCAAGTACAAGAGAATCCCTGAAGCATATCCCCTTGACCTTCCAGTGAAGTACCGTATCTTCTTCTCATCCAACTGGACCAAATCGATTCTGAATGATTGATGAACTTGTCAATTTTCTTCCATAGGGCCCATCGAGCAATGTATTTGAACTGCTTGATTCCTAGACCCCCTTCTTCGAGTGGTAAGGCCATTCTACTCCAAGAGATGGTGTGTGCAGTCTCACCCCATAAGAAATGGTTGGTGATCATTTGTAGCCTCTCCAGAACAGCACCTGGAATATGACCTTGCATACACCAGTAAGTGAGTATACTTGTAACATTGGACTTAATCAATAACACCCTTCCCGTAAATGAGGTGTGCTTGAGGGGCCATCGGTCAACCATGCCTCGCATACTATCAATGCACATGCCATAATTTTATGCAAGGACCGTGCCAGCAGTAAGTGGGAACCCCAGGTATTTGCAAGGAAGTTCATGTACTGGCATCTCCAACATGTGAGCATACATATTGGCTTTGCTGGAAGCCGATTTGGAAAGGAAAATGGAGAACTTGCCCAGATTGACAAAGAGGCCAGTACTCTCACCAAAGATCTGCAACACATTATTGACTTCATGTAGACAGTTGATAGAACCATTAAGGAAAAGAAGAATGTCATCTGCAAATATTAGATGACTCAAAACTGGTGACTCTGATCTTATAAAGTTTTAAAACCCCTTGAGCTTCTTTATTATTGATCACCATTGTCAATTTCTCCATGACAAGTGTGAAGAGAAGAGGTGACAGAGAATCTCCTTGTCTTAGACCACGATTGCTTTGGAAGAGACCCATAGGCAAGCCATTAACCAATATCGAGAAGGAGCAAGTCTGGACACAATTTTTAATCCAACGAATCCATCTATCACGGAATCCAAATTTATGAAGAATGACCCATAGAGATTCCCAAGATACATGGTCAAATGCTTTCAAAATGTCTAGTTTGATGCAAACTTTTGCTCTAGACCTCTTGATGCCAAAAGTGTGCAGAAATTCTCCCGCCAGCTGTGTGCAGTCCGAGATGTTTCTACCTGGTATAAAAGCACCCTAATTGTGTGAGACCAGCTTTGGAAGGACATATTTGAGCCTATAAGCCAGTATTTTCGACCAAACTTTGTAAAGAACACCACAACATGCAATAGGTCTGAAATCCCTCATGGTAGAAGCATTGGTGTATTTTTGAATCAGATCTAGGAAAGCATGGTTGCATTCCCTGACCATGCTACCTCCTTCAAACAACCATCTAATAGCTTTAATCAAATCTTTCCCAATGATATGCCAATTATGCCTAAACCATCTAGCATTGAATCTGTCTGGTCCAGGGGCTTTGTCCAGCCCGATTGCCCAAAGTGCATCCTTAATCTCCTTGTCACTAATGTCACCACACAAGAAATTGTTATCCTCATCCCCCAAAGTGCGTGCAGGGGTGCTCAGTAGGTTCGTATTACTGCAGTTCGTTCCATTGTACAGATTTGTCAAGAATTCCACCGCTTCTTTTCCCAGGTCTTCATGAGCGTGTAATGCTTCACCATCAGAATTTATCAGTTCATGAATAGAGTCATTGATGATTTTCCTCTTGACCGCTCCTTGATAGAATTTAGTGTTTCGTTCAGCATCTTTAATCCAGAGTGTTTGACTGCATTGATAGTAGAAACATTCTTCTGCTTTTGCTAAATCATCAAGACGAGCACACAGTACCTTCTCTTTAGGAATAAGATCCTCATTTAAAGGATTTTGCTACAGACCTTCTTCTACTAAATGAAATTCCTCCAAAGCAAGACGTTTGAGATTCGGAACATTACATTTGTTCTTCACCCAAGACTTGATCAGCTTCTTCATTCTTTGTAGCTTCTTGGCAAAGTTAAAGAGAGGATTGCCCTCATGTTCCAAAGACCAACCTTCCTTCACAGTGTCTTCAAAACCATCCCACTCAAGCCAATAGTTAAGAGAGCGGAAAGGTTTCCTTCTGTTCGATCTAGTTTCTTGAGAAAGGTGAAGGCAGATGGTTGTGTGGTCACTAATGGCAGCTGGAAAGTGAATGACTGCATGTGCACCTGCAAATAAATCAGTAAAAGAGTCGTTAACCAGAACCCGGTCTAGCTTGCAAGCTATTCTCCTGTCAACATCCTGAAGATTAGACCAAGTGGTATCTCCTCCATGCAACGGAAGTTCCAGCAAGTCGGATGTAGATACGACTTGATTGAACTCCTCAATGGCCCTCATCCCCCTTTCTCTTCCTCCAACTTTTTACCACGAGAAACGAGTGCAGTTGAAATCACCCATTAAAACCCAAGGTCCTGTAATGGAATCAGCAAGCGACTTAATGGTGTCCCACAGTGTCTTCCTACCTGACGTGGTGGTATTTCCATAAACAACCGAGACTGTAATATGTATACCTCCCTTATTAATACATCTCATCGTGATAGCTTGATCAGAGGAATCAATCACTGTGATATGCCAAGAATTAGTATTATATCCACATCAAATTCGACCCCCTTCCACACTATCATGATTTGTCAGACACTCCCAACCACGAGGAAAAAGAGTGCTCACCTTAATAGTGTTTCTTCTATAAATCTTAGTTTCTAAGATACAAGCTAGAGATGTATTCATCTCCCTTATAACCCGTCTTATCTCAGTCTGCTGGTAAGACTCCACCCCTCCTCGCACGTTCCAGGCGAGAAGAGTCATTGCTCACTAATGGGCACGCTACTGCCCGATGCGCAAGCATGGGGTTTGCCTTTTGAGGTGCTTCTTAACCTGTCTTCCTTGCTCCCTTCTTTACCACGACTGGAATCATGGTGATCACATATGTTATCAGTACGAATTTTCCGAGGACGACCCACTTTCCTGGTAGATTTTACTACAGAGTTGTTAATTAGCATAGATTCTTCTTCCAAGAGATCTGCCACCTCCTTGAAACTGAGATGTGATCCACCGATCGAAAAAGAAGTTTGATGTTCCCCCAACAAGATTGGGGTGATCGTGCATGGGGTGCAAGGGGTGATCACCGCTCCTATTTTATAGGGAATGACCACATTGGTCCATTCCTTTGTAGTTGCTTTGTCTTGTTCTTTTCCTTTTGATGAGAAAGTGGGTGTAGAGATCCCTGCTGCATCCATCTCAGCACACCCCATCACTGGTGTCGGCTGAAGAGAAAACTCATCACCTGTATTCGCCACCACTGTAACCGGTTCTTCAAACAGCAACTCTCCTCCAGGATCATAAGCCATGATAGTAGGAGTTTTCCCACTTTTCTCCAAAGCAGGAGGGACATGTGTTGTCTCCGATTCATCTACTTCTGCTACATTCACATTTTCCTTAGATTGCGGATCTCCAGCAATCATGGGAGTAGCAGTAGGTTCACGTACAGTTTCTACTTCTTTATGAGTAACTGGTTCATGAACCTCCTTGGTTGCTTCCTTTTTACGGTCTCCTCCGGAGATCGCCTCACAATCTGTAGTTTGTCCAGTGCGTGATCTGCCATTCCGATTATGAGTGTTGATAAAAGCCTTCTGACTCCATGGGCATCTAGTGTCTGCATGTCCAAAGACTTTACATTCAGAACATCTTCTAGGGTAGTATTCATAGTCCACTGGACAGTGAATCATACCTTCACCTTCGATCTTGAGTGGTACTTCCAAGGGCGCATCTCTTTCTGCCGAGAATTCTACCAACACTCTCAAGTATTCTGGATTAAAACCTTGAGCAGTGCGATCATCCATACGTAGTGGTTTACCAAGATAGCTTGCCACTGTGCTAAGGATTGATGCAGAGTTCATAAGTCCCAACATGGGAAAATGAACCCAGCATGGTATTGTTGATAGCAGATCTCTTTCGAGGATCGCCGAAGGTTTCCATTTCTGCATTAGAACTATGCATCCATCAAAGAACAAAGGTCTCATCTTTAATGCATGATCCCTATCTTTGACATCAGAGAATGATGTAAAGAAGAATCCGTTCTCCTTCTTGGTCAGTTCCCATTCACCTTGTGACATCCAGGAACGTTGGCACCAAGCCTTCATAGGTAGGAGATGGGGATTAGCATCTACGACATGAAAGATTATGGTATTAATCCATCGCTCTTGGATTTCCTCGATCTGTTTGTGCTTGATGAGAACAACTAGGCCATCTTCCTTGACTTCCACTAACGAGACTTGTTCCATAGGTTCCAATGATTTCTCGTCATCTGCACCACCGTAGACCCAAGAGGCTTGAAGGCCACTGAGGTTCCAAGGTCTGGTTGGATGGAAACCCCCACGTCCCCAAGCCCTACTGGCCGATCTACCATTCCTGGCCACAACTGGTATATCCTTCGTCCCTGACGTACCAGCCCACGAGGCCTCTAGCACCACTGGTTGCTTCCCACGATCAACATCAACAACAGCCGATGATAATCCATCAGCACCATCACCAGATCTTACCTTCAAACTTCGATCACCTCCACTTCCAATAGAAGAAACTACCCCTCTTCCTCCTCTACCATTACCCAAACCTCCATGACCGAATCCACCACATCCTCCTCTGCCTTCAGATCCTCCTCTGCCCCCTCCTCCAAGTTGCACCGAAGGACTCCTTTTTGCAACTTCCTCCGCAGCCTCCTGGGCCAGGGTGATGCGTACCCCCTTCGTACCCTTGTTTTTACCTCTCTTGACCATGACTGGAGATACTAGCCCCCAACTAGCGGGATGTTGGTCGGCACACCGCCGAGGAGGGACCCTAACCCTAGAAAGACGACCATGTATGTATGTATGTATATAAATTATTTTGGTGTTCTTTTAGATAAACATTTTATGTACATTGACAAATAGTAGTTGTAATAGAAAATAAAAGAGTCGAAACTATATATATATATATATATATATAGTCAGGCTAATGTACACTCGAGTGTACCGGAGGCATCGTACACCTCAGTCATTTTTGAAGATGCAATAAATTTTTGAAAAATTTAAACCATTGATCTTCTTAATTGTCATAAGAACATACTATATAATAAATTTTAGCTCATTTGGACACTTATAGGTCGTGCATCTAATGGAGGCAAAAATCATGCATTTAAAATTAGTTTTGTGCGTCAATTTTGTTGTCCTTGGATGAGTGACTTACACTCATCCAAATGAGCTCCAATTTTGTGTGCGGCCTATTATTATTGTAACCATGAAGATCAATGGATTAGATTTGTGAAAAACATGGTCTAGATAGGCAAACACCATTGGGGTGTACGGCTTGATCTGTACACTCGAGTGTATTCTAGCCTGACTCTCTCTCTCTCTCACTCTCTCTCTCTCTCTCTCTCTCTATATATATATATATATATATATAGTCAGGCTAGAATACACTCGAGTGTACAGATTGCATGGATACACTCAAGTGTGTTTACATATCAAGACTATTTTTTGTAAGATGTAAACCATTGATCTTCATTGTCATACTATAATTAGGCTACATACAAATTTTGATCCCATTTGGATGAGTGTAAGTCACTCATTTGAGGGCAACATAATTGATGCACAAAACTAATTTGAAATGCATAATTTTTATAACATGACCTATAAATGTCCAAATGTGCTCAAATTTTTTATATGAGTTTTTCACAAGATGATTAAGAAGATCAATGGATTAGATTTTTGAAAAAAATATTGCATCATGAAAAACTACTTGAGTGTATTCTTCTCTGAATACACTCGAGTGTATTCTAGCCTGACTCTCTCTCTCTCTCTCTCTCTCTCTCTATATATATATATATATATATATATATATATATACATATATATATATATATATATATATATATATATATACATATATATATATACACACACAAACACTATTACAATACATGTTAAGGTATAAGAATGTACACACACACAATATATATATATATATATATATATATATATATATATATATATATATATATATATATATATATATATATATATATATATATACATACACACACATACACACACACACACACACACACACACACACACACACATATATATATATATATATATATAGAGAGAGAGAGTCAGTCTAGAATACACTCGAGTGCACATATCACACGAATATACTCAAGTGTGTTTGCATATCAAGACTATTTTTTCCAAAATATAAACCATTGATCTTTACCGTCATATTATAACTAGGATACAAACAAATTTTGAGCTCATTTGGATGAGTGTAAGTCACTCATCCAAGGGCAACAAAATCGACGCGTGAAACTAATTTGAAATGCATAATTTTTGTGGTCTTTATAACATGACCTATAAATGTCCAAATGTGCTCAAATTTTGCGTATGAGCTATTCACAAGATGTTTGCATCATGAACAACTACTTGAGTGTATTCTACTCCGAATACACTTGAGTGTATTCTAGCCTGACTCTCTCTCTCTCTCTATATATATATATATATTAAATATATATATATATATATATATATATATGTATATATATATTGTGGAGTTTTTCTAGATATATATGTTTGCGGGTATTGACAAATAGCAATTGTAATTGAAACAGAAAGAGTCAAAAAGACAATGAGTCTTGGTTAAAATGAATACAAGATGTTAAATTTATAAAATAATACTAAGATCAACAAAAAATATTATTTGAAAGTATGCTCTTAAAATCATGAGATGTGGATGTGATGTGATTACTTCCTATTACTATGTTGTTATTAGTTAATTTGAGCATTTAAAAAAATATATGTTAAATGTTAAGTCATAAAATGACATTTATACAATGATACAACTAATCAACCTCACTAACAAAAATAATTATTTAAAAGTGATTAAGTTTCTATGATAGGAGGAGAATATTGGATAAGGGCAGATAAGAGGGAAAAATGTATTTCATTAGATAGGTAAAAGATGGGGATAGCTAGAATCAAATAGGAAGATGATTATGTGTTTTCTTATGATATGTTTCTTATAAAATTAAGTAAAGACAAGTAATGGAGAATCTATGGTAGGAGATATATCATAAGTTGATAGAAAAGTTGATAAGAAATATGGAGAAACACGTGGGAATGAGAACCATATATATAAAGAAAGATTTTAAATATTATTTTTTGAACTTCTTACTAACTATAACAAAATTTATTAGAAAAAGTAGAGGCATATTTGATTGAAAACATGGAGAAAAATAGTGATAACTGATCGAAACTTTTAAGTGAGTTGGAGGTAGAAATTAACATATAAAAAGCGTTAAAACAAGACAATAAGTATACCTTATAATAAATACAGGATGTTAAATTAATAAAAGAAGAAATATGAATATCCACTAAAAAACTTTATCTCAAAGTACTTTTGTTACAATTATGAGATGATGATGTGATGTGAGTTGATTCGATTACTATGTAGTTATTAATTAGTTTGAGTCTTTCGAAAGAAATGATTAATGCTAATTCATAGAATTATATTTATACAGAGATCCACCTAATAAGCTTAGTAACTATATCGATTACTTAAAACTGATTAAGTTGGTATGATAGGAGGAAAATATTGGATAAGGGAGGAGAAGTGAAAAGATATGTATTTAATTATATAGTTAAAAGATGGGGATAGATAGGACATAGTGGGAAATATGATTATATGTTTGTTACCATATTTTTCTCATACAATTAGAGTATAGACAAGTAAAATGGGGAATCTACCGTAGGAGGTATGCCGTAAATTGAAAGAGATTTTGATAAGAAGTATGCAGGAATGCATGGAAATGAAAACTATATATATAAAGGAAGATTTAATTTTCTGGATATCTTTTTAGTAACTATAACAAAATTTAGTACAAAAAATGATGGTACATATGATTGAAAACATGAAGAAAATGTTGATAAATGATATAAAATTTGTAATAACTTAGCGGTATAAATGAATATATATAAAAGGAACGTAATATTTTTATAAAATTTAGAAGGAAAAATATTTAGATATAAAGAGACATACTTGTGTATCCCGCAATTAATATAAAAGAGGTATACGTAGTCGATTTCTTACGTTATTTAGTTCAATTATACCATTTGATTTCCATCCTCATATAAATCAATCGCGTGGAATGTGTACCTCTTTCCATCCATTTCCCTTCTTTTAGTTATTGAACACATATTAAATTTAACATAAATTTTATCTACTAAAATATTTAGATGAAAATACAATCAATAATAATGGTGTACCTATGATTGTAGCTGATAAATCCACATTGATTATTTTGATAATGTTTATTATTGATTAGTTTTCTAATTTAGCCATCGACGTCCTTTTGGCCAACTTCACATTTATTATTTTGACCATATTTACTTTCTATAATGCATTTTATCTTTCCATTTTTGTACATTATAATCACCTATGACTTTGTATTTGTATGTAATGTTAAACCTTATTAAAATATTATTTCATAGCTATACTTGCACCTCTATCATAAAATATATTAAGAAAATAACAATAAACCATTTTAATCTATCTATTATCTCATCTACACTTGTTATAATTTCCAAAGATTAATCAATTTAACAAGATCATGATTATATTGTAACATTTGACCTTATCTGAAAATGTTCTCCATACTATAGGTGTATAATCTTATAAACTTCGATATCTTTACGGGGCCGTGGTGTAGTATTTCATGTATTTTGTTAAAAGTCAAACATCTTTTTAGAGCTATTATAGGTTTCACCATGTAGTCTGTTTTGTTGCCCGTATTTATGTGAAGGTATTTTTGTAAAGTAGTATTTATCTATTAATATATAATTTGAAGTCAAATATGATATCAAAGTAAAAAAAAAAATTCTTGGGTGGCGTGGCTTTTTATGGTTCACTATCTAATGAGTGTTGGTACAAACAAATCCTATTCCGATTTTATAATAATAAGAAAACAACGTCATATCCTTAGTTCGCAATATTGGCGGGATGCTAGGTTGTTTGTCGTGTGAATTTTTTTTATTATTATAAATCATAAACAATGAATAGTCGTCACAGTTCTGTTGCAATTTACCCAAAAGGAAAACCTAGACTATATAACAGACCCCGGTCTCCAACTTTCCATCTCCCGGTTTGTCTTCAGTCTCCAGAGTCCTGACCAAATCTCCTGCAAACCGCTGCACAACTTGGAGAAGCTATAGCAAAACCGAGCAAACAGCACATCTTCTCATCCCAGTCGGCCGACTGGTGGCTCACTCAAAGCATGAGCCACAAGCCCAACTCCCCTGGGTTCCAACTCCAAGAAGAAGGTAGGGTGGATTCCGGCATGGTAGAGGTGCTGAATATCAACACAGACAATACCCCACCAGCGAGGAGACTAGAAGTCGTTGCTGTAGAGGAGAGTACCCCTTACACGGCGGCCACACCAACCACTCCGGGGAGCACTGCCACGTCTTATGCACCGACCTCAGGTGGGGGCTCAGGGTATATGGTCGCAACTTCTTCCGGATCGAAGAAGCCCCGTGGTCGCCCCAAGGGTTCGAAGAACAAACCAAAGCCTCCCGTGGTGATCACCCAGCGCGACGAGTCGGCGATGCACGCCACTGTCCTGGAAATCTGTCCTGGTGTGGACGTGGTGGGCGCCGTCAGCGACTTCGCCCTCCAGCGGCGCGTGGGCGTCTCCGTGATGGGTGCGTGCGGTATGGTGTCCACCGTCGTTCTCCGGCACTCGGGTCTTCACGGCGCCGTGCCCCCCGGTGGTAGTACCCCTTTCGCGCTCCAGGGCTCCTTCGACATCGTCAACTTCTCCGGGACGTGCCTCCCGCCTCATGCGGACCAAGGCGTAGTGGCCGAGCAGTTGCGTCCGGGTTTCAGCATCTCGGTTGCCGGGCCACAGGGGATGTTGTTTGGGGGTGTGGTTGCCGGGGAGGTCACTGCCGCCGGGACGGTGGTGGTATTGCTCGCGACGTTTGGGACCGCCGAGTACCGCAGGGTGCCTCCGAGCCCGGAGTGGAATCCTGCGGAGATGCACGGCCCTGCTAGAAGTGAGATGGAGTGCAGTCAGTGCACCACCAGTGTTGCTCCGGATGTCAAGCCGGTGTTTGCTGGCGACAGCAGTCAGGTTGAGGTGTTTGGTGGTGGTGGTGGTTCCGCTACATCGAACCCTCCGGGGATCCCGTTTCAGGAAGTCCCGCTCCAATGGAGCGTCAGCGGCTCCAGCCACGTCCCTGGTGTCACCGTCCGCAGCCCGCCTAACACCGCACTCCGCAGGCAACATTTTTGACTGGCGGAGCTTGTAGGTGATTGGGCTGGGGCCGAAGAGGAAGATGGTTGGTTAATTTATGAATTTTTCATAATTTCTTTTTTTATAAAATACTACGTAAGAATATCATTGGCTGTGGCTCCCTTTCGCAGTCGAGTTGATACTTGATAGTTTATCAGTATGAGGAAGCTAACTATTGGTTCTGTTTTGGCATTTCGTCTTTTGGTTGTTATTTACTTGTAAGATGCGGGAAACAGTTCGTAGTGAGAATGCCGAGACGCGATTTCGATTGATCTGTCGTCGATGTTTTCTCTCTCCTCAACCAGGGAAAGCAAACAGAGACATTTCGTTCTCTCTCGGTCATACATTTACCCAGACAATGCAAAGCACCAGTTTGGCCGCTGGCCAACTCCCCTCTTCTCTTTTCGTCCCCATCTTCTTCCTCGGGAAGGAGGAACCAACCAGCAGCACCAGCGGCATCAAGTCATTGATGCACCTCCGACCTTTACACAGGAGACGAATCTGGAACCCTCCTACACTTTAAAGCGCTTGTGATTTCTTCCCCAAATTGTCAAAAGTCTCCTTCTCCTGCCAGTCTTTAGCGCCATCGGCGTGGAAACAGGCGCGCTTCGCTAGTGCTGCTGCTGATCTGCTCTGCTGTTACAGCTGGTGTAGAGGCCAGAGCAGCAGCAGCAGCAGCTAGCAGAGTGGGTAAAAGTAGCAAAGGTGGCGGCTTTACCCGTCGGACACCTATCCTGCTCCTGCATCCGGCATTTGCACTACACTGCAATGCACACTCTAGCCACTGCTGCATGCATATGCTGCATTGCTTTGCTTGCATTGTTGGCTTACTGCCACGGCGCTTCTTTTTGTTTCCTTGGCCGTCAAGCGTTACTCCTTTTACCCAGATTGACGGGACGGGCGGCCGCCAGCATGCATGATCCCGTCTCCTTTGATGTCCTTCGCACGGCTTCCGCGACCGCCGATTCGGACATTGCTCACTCTCTCTCTCTCCCACTCCCTTCTTTTGTACTTTCAAACCAGGGTTTTTAGCTTTTTACTTTTGGATAGCAAATACCACTCAAATTGATTTTTCAAAAAGAAATTAAGGCATTCCACTTTATTCTACCATGGGATGCAAAAGATATAGTAAAATAAGTGCATAACATGACTACCCTTTTCTGACCGTTTCATCATTTATTTTACCTACAGCCATGTCCAATGCAATCGCATAAATAAATAACCTATTCTTAATGCAAAGTCAACCGAAGCCTCAAGACAATAATCATAAGGCCAAATGCAATGAATATCCAAAATCTAATTACGGATATCTTAGCCAGATGCGATTAAGGTCAGATGCTGACTTTTTGTGTCACATAATCATCTCTCTCCAACAACAGTCGGAATTCATTGGCATGACCGATTTGGGATTCCGTATTCCTGTGGTTCAAAACCAACTCAATCTTGCTTTTATAAGATTAGAAATTCCAATATGCATTTCTCGGTCTTATATGCTATTTTTATTTTATACGCCACACTAAAAAATAGTCCAATCTGGATGTCAATTTAGGTTGTCAAATAAAATAAGACTTGAACCAAATTAGATTAATTAAGATATTTTGACTAACATAGTCCTGACTACATAATCTCAATGTTGAACGAAACACCCCCAGGGTTAATAGGTCTTTTACAAAATATCTTTCTTGTGGCGAATGATTAAAAAATTCAAGATTGGATGAAGGGAATATTGTAATACACCATCTTTTTGATAAAAGTACATCTATGAAACCCACAAAGGGGGCTGAATGTAATTTTCTCTGTTATTTTTTAGAATTACAAACTATTCATGTGTAAGCTATACTTTTGTCTTTAGTTTTTAAATTATATATGCATAAAATACTCTTCTATAGTTTACACAAGGGGGCTGAAAGTTATAAATTTAATATTGGTTCTTGTGTGTGTACACTAACCCTTTATCTTTAACTTTAAAAATTATATATTGCATACCAATACTCATATATATTATATAAGTCCATTATTTTTTGGTTGTCTTTAATTTTTAAAAGTATATATTGCACAATAAGACTCATCTTGTGACGACCCGAAAACAAATCAAGCCATCACCAGTAATAATTGCGGAATAACCATAAAAATTGAATTAACAAAAATCACTAAGAATTAAAACCATTTTACAAGGAGATCTAATACCAGGAAATTCTTACTAAGAGATCCAATTCTTATATATATTATGACGCACATAGTACATGCATTGTATCATCTCATTTCGAGGACAACATATAACAGTTGTTCTGTCAAAACATATATTGAAGTAACATAAAACCTTGAGATACACAAGTCAAAATCTCAGATTGTTCATAAAACCACTACGTACTGACTCTAAGGACCTGAGAATGTAGAGAGACAGACAATACACTCAACCTGAACTGTTATTGCTGTCCCAACTGTTGTTCTCCCTCTGTAGTAAGGTCTCTACCTCCTCGTGTACGTCCACCTAAAAATTGTGGATCCCACGGGGTGAGACAATTGTCCCAACGAGAGATATAACTCTCTGCCGATCATATTATTATCATAGTTAAGCAACATAGGTTCTTTTATAAAAACAATCAGGATTAATCACTATATAAACATGACAAAGTAATATCTTTACTTAAGAAAAATGATGCATTTGTCCATGGTAGGGTAATAAATCATCTATCTACTTTATAAGGATTGTAAATAAATATAAATAACATCTATCAACTAAGATGTATAACTGAAGTATACATCAACCAATGTTTTCCGTATTCGATCTTTAAACAAATACGTTACACGGCTGATTATATTTTACAATCACACTTATGCCCTGAGGAGATGAAGTATACCGTCCATGCTCCAACCGACCACAAACTTCTCACAAGTCGGTGCCATACAAGGTCAATGGAAGAGTTGACTGCCATGACATCTGCCGTCTCGGTCAGTACGAGACCATTGGTAGTGACATCTCGTGTCAAACTGCAAAAAGAGCATGCCAGGGTATAGTGGCATCTTCGCTCAGAGCTATAGCCGCAACATGCACTCTCTTAGGGGAACAACAGACACACAACCGTCCCCAGTTATAAAATCACTGAGTCATGGCATATAGCCATACTTTGAGCCATTGGCCAGTTCACCGTGCTCATCACTGAGTCTACGACAATAGTCGCACTCGAGCCAGGATATGGCATACAGCTAATCCCCCTTTTTTTTCGAGTTCGTAAGGGGATCGACTCACATATGGCCGTCCAAGCTTACGCCCCCGCATATTCAAAAATATGTGCTCCAGGTTATCCCGTGGGAAAAACCCATTTCACCATTTCAGCAAATCCCGACGCTGATGGATCTATGGCCAGGGCAACTACGTTTTATGGTTTCTAATGATATATTAAGTGCATTACAATATTCTTTTAGCATCAAACAAGTTATAAGCATTAATCATAAACAAATGCTACAAAGAAAGTGTAATACATCTATCAAGTACTTTTCTAATCTTTAGAACACATTTAGATACATAACACTCGGGATCTCAGTCCCTTATCATATCACTGGGAATTCTCATCCCTTCACATCATCATAATCATCATCATGATTACTGGATCTGGGTATTCAAACCCTTAGATCATCACTGAGCATTGTTACCTCTGTAACATGTAACTATTACCTCTAGGTCTTCAGACCAAGGTATTCATCATATTTGTTGTACAAGTATTTCACATAGCTTACAAGGCTCATTAAACATCTTGTCACCTCTCACTAGAAAACAACCATTCTCATGGCTCACAAGACCCATTAAACATCTTGTCACCTCTCACTAGACAACAATTATTCACATGGCTCACAAGGCCCATTAAACAACTTGTCACCTCTCACTAGGCAACACATATCTTATAGGTCATTAGACCACATAAACATTATACTTGTTATACAAGTATTTAACATGTCTCACAAGGCTTATGCAATAAGAGAAATATAACCTTCCCATTATTAGGGTTAGGGTTTCCCTTTTATAGCCGAATATGATTTCAATTTCATATTATCAATCCAAACCCTAATTTATTGGTCCACACATCTAGGAGCATACATTGATATCATAAGTATTTGATTATACTTATTTATTCTCATCATTTATCATTAAATGATTATCAACACAAAGTATGAGTTTCTCTCTCATCCTCACTAGGATATTGATTACATCATACTTTATTAACTTGGCTTAACCCCTTTCTCAAGGTATGTTAGCCTACACTTATAAAAGTGCATTAAACTCATTACATCTTAATGTAACAATTGACATGACACACTTCATATGTTACTCATCCAAGTATATTAGATTTAAGGTACATCAAGGTGTATCAAGCTTGAGGTGTTGGAGGTGATATTTATCATGCCTTGATGTAACACTTCCCTCATCACTTTTAACTTGTTTAAGTTCATCAACTTATCTTGTATTAGGGTATTTCCCATCCTAATACTTTATGCACTAACTCATCACATTTATCATGTAGTGTATTGGCCATAAGTCACACATTTGAATTGCCCAACTACCATCAAGTGATATGGACTCATCTCGGGTTAAGGCATTATTGATATAGGGTTGATCATTATCAATCACTATAGGTGTTTCACCTATCAAGGTATTAGCCACACCATTACTTGGTGTTACACTCATCACTCCTAAGAGTGTTTTACCCTCACCTTTACAAGGTGTATCAGATTGAATCATGTATGTCAAGTTGAACACATGTATTGGGTTAGGTGTATATTGAGCTAGACATCATCATATCCCTCATACCCTTACCCATCAAGGTATCAACCTTACCAATCATATGGTGTATCACCTTCACCATATATGGGTGTAACATCCTCACCTCACTTGAATATATTGGCCACACCATACTTTAGTGTATTGGCCATTACATGTTCTAGGATATTAACTACCTTACCACTTTTGTCATCTAGTGTATTGGGTTACCGACTATATTGTTTTAGAGATGTGTGCTCAACACCATATCGTCCAAGAGGTGTATGCTTAACCCAATATTGGTTTAGAGGTGTATTCTTGCTTACCATATCACCTTAGAGGTGTATGCGTGTTTACCATATCGGGAAAGAGGTGTATGCTTGCTTACCATATCGGGTAAGAGGTGTGTGCTTGCTCACCATATCACTTTAGAGGTGTATGTGTGCTTACCATATCACCTTAGAGGTGTATGTATGATTCACACCATATCGAATAAATATATGTGTGTGCTTCACACCATATCGGGTAAAGAGGTGTGTGTATGCTTCACACCATATCGGGCAAAGAAGTGTGTGTGTGTGCTTCACACCATATCAGGCAAAGAGATGTATCCTTCAACACCATATCGGGTTAGAGATGTGTATGTGATTGACATCATATTGTGCCTAAAGGGTATATTTGACCTCATATCGTCCAAGAGGTGTATACTACATTACCATATTGTGCAAGGAAGTATAAACTCATATCCATATCGTTTTAGTGGTGTAGGTGCATCACCATATCGGGTTAGAGGTGCTTGCTTATGTGCTTGAACCCGATATCACTTTATAAGGTGATACCATCATCTTCAAGCTCTAGACCTTCGTTCTACTTGTTCCAGTACAAGGATAATAGGTCTAAGCAACTGCTAGAACTCATAGATATATCAAGTATTCAAGAAAATTTTAGAATTGAAAGTAGATCATCAAATATAACAAGAAAGATGGTGAGTAATAACATGTTTGGGTTCAAGTTATATAACCTGCCTTAAGAACAACTTCAAAGCTCCAAGATCCAAAGATCCACGTTCCTAAGGTTGAAGATGACTTATTGAAATTCCAAGGATTGTTCACAACTCCTTCATATACAAGGAATCACCATAGTTAAGAGCTTGGTGAAGAAGAAAAGAAAGGAAGATCATAACCCTAGATCCATGCTTCAATCTAAGGTTGAAGATGATCATGGACTCACCTTAGGGTTAAGACTTGAGATCCTTCTTGCTCCTTAGCACCTTGCACATTACCTCACTACTCATGCACAATATGCCCTCACTTGTGGCCGATATTCCCTTCACTTGTGGCCAATATCACTTCATTTGGCCGATATCAACTTGCTATGGCCGATATCAACATGCTATGGCCAATATCACTTGCTATGGCCGATACCCAAGGCCCTATGCACGATACCACTTCACCTATGCACGATATCAAGACTCTATGCACGCTATCTAAGAGCAAGGAGGTGGTAGGATTCGAAAATTTTCACTAAGAGATGAAAGGAAGGGTATATATACTTGAGGTTCATGGGAGAGAGAGTAAGAGGTGTCATCACCTTACTACTAGTAGGTGTCACATGGCCATGCATGGATTGACACATGTACTTGCATGCATTCCCTATTTATCTTGCCATGAAAAATAAAAACTTGAGGATAATGTAAGGGATAAGGGTCGGCCCCCTTTGGTTATCTTCTAGCACAAGCCACTTCCACTCACATTATTATATTCACAATTCAATGCAACCTTTCCCAAGGGAAGTTGCAAGCCGATATCTATTGCTTTATTGAGGTGCTTAGCTCGTTTTTGCAAAGGCAAAGAGTTAACAACATGATATAGGGGTCTCCTATTTGGCTCCTTGGCCGATAGGGACTCCCATTTAACACTACAACCCGATACACTCAATACAAGCTCAAATTAGGGTTTCCATTCAACCCCTTTCTTGATCTTTTCATCACCAAGAATACTACCACTCATAAATGATTCAAACATGGTGTCTAATTAATTCTCTCTCCTCTAAATGATACATAGAGGAAGTAGGAACACTCTAGAGGTGGTAATTTGCATATCAACCTTACATTTTGGGTAAATTACAATTTGTATCAAAATTGGTGCACAAGGTACCGACATTATTCAAACCAGTTCAAACTTGGCATTTAGGCTTTCCACAAGCCACCAATTAGCATCATTCTCTCTCTTTTTATGCTAAATCACTTAAGGCACATTCAACATGTGACATTTTGCAATATAACCTCCCATCTTGGGTAAATTGCACTTTGGTCCAAAACAAAGGAACATTGCTCAAACAACATTCAATCAGGATCAAACTTGAAACATAAGTGTGTCACACAATAAAAAAACACCTTAGAGGATTATATTAAATTTATAAGAAACTTACTTAGCCAAAACAAATAGGGTTAACTCATAACCCAGGTCAGGGTCATTACACATCTATACTATATAAGAAAGCTATCAAAATCCAACTTGATGGTACGCCAAGTAGCCATAACATCAAATTTACAATCATAAAAAATGATACTATTACCATACTTCCATATGTGATACGATTCTATTAAAGTGAAGAGCCGAGCTCTATTGCCCAACTTTTTTATAAGGTCCTCATAGTTACCAGGTTCTGAAAGGATATATATGTGCTTGTTGCCTTCACCCCACATGTGCTTTGTAATTACATAGGAGAAAAGAATGTGCTCATTAGATTCAGAGCTATGTTGCAAAGAGAGCATCGTGAGGCTGGGCTTATTCCTCTTTTTTGGATTATGTCTTCTGTCAAAAGCTTTTTGTTCATCACTTTCCATGCATGGACTTGTATCCGTCTTGGCGCAGGTTTCTCCCACAACCATGTGCCCCATTTAGGTTCTACGTTGATGAAACAAATAAGGTTCTAGGAATCCTTAAGAGATTGGATTAGTTTGCCTTTGACAAGGAAGGAATGCTTGTCTGTTGTGGGTGGGGTAGGGGTTTCTTGAAGATTTCAGTGACTTGGTTAATCCTTGCTTGCACTGGTAGAAACCATTCACCTACTACATTGAGTCCTGCCATTTTGGCATTGCTTTAAATGCTTGATCTCAATCTAAAACTGATGCCGACTATGTCTTCTAAGGATTTTCCTTTTTGAAGATGGGGTCTAGCCAAATTGAAATGGATTCACCTTACCGGATATTACATGTAACATGCTATTTGATTATGCTTCTTTGCTTGGGGATTTGTTTTCACATCCAGGGAGAGTGAGTGTGGATGGGGAAGGACCAAATAGATTCCTGTAGTAAGTATTTATAGATCTAGTGAACCCACATGATTTTTTTTTATCATACCCACAACAAGAGTGAGTGTCGATGGGACATGGATTCCTTTCCATGAGCTATGTCTCAAAGGTTTTTTAGGATTCTAGCCTTGAGCCAGTCTGTGAGTTTCTTGATCCCAAGTCTTCCTTTTTTGGTTTTACATATGTCCTCCCACAGGATTGTATAGACATGTTTATCTCCCCGGAGAAAGTCTTAGGAGGTTTTCTCAATTTTATCCATGACACATGCTGGGAGAGGGAATGTCAATGACTGGAAAATATGGTAGGCAGAGAGGGTTGAGATGATCAGCTCTTCTCTTCCTGCCATGGATAACATTGTCATCTTCTACGATTCTAGTATAGACTTGATTTTATCTATAAGTGTAATGCCGAGTTTTCTGGTGAGTTTGCCTATGGATAGTGGGAGTCTGAGGTATCATGCAGGGAGGGATTCAACTTGTATATCTAGAGAGTACACATGGAGTTTGGATCCGCCCCTTTGCTGGTGAAGACTTGGTTCTTCATTGGGTTTAGGTTGAGACAGAGAATTCCCCAAACTTATGGAGTATATCTGTAACAACAACAACATTTTCTTCATCTTGGAAAAGATGACTAGGTCATCCTCAAATATTATATGGGAGACCTTACAATTGTCAATAGTAGGTGGGGAGATGGCACCTTTATCTTCAACAACTTTGAACATTGAGGACATGCCTTACATTCCAAGGATGAACATACAGGGGGTGATGGGATCACCCTATCAGATGCCATATGTTTCTTGGAATATAGGTGTGGTTTTTGCATTGAGTAGAATATGGAAGGATGGGGAATTCATACAACCAAGCTATCTGGTTGAGTGTGAAGTTCATTGGAGACACTACACTATGAATGTTCTCTCTGTCAATTGTGTCATACACTTTTGAAAAATATACCTTGATGCACATACTTGGGGGACCTTTTCTCCTATTATAGCCACTTATAATTTTGTTGCAAGGAGAATGGCTTCTCCAATTCTTCTTCCTTTGATGAATGCGAATTGATTTGGGGACGTGAACTCAGGAACAATATTGTTGCCAACATTTTTCCATAAATTTTTTTATAATTTTATAGCAGAGGCTACATAGAGAAATCGGGCACCAATCAGTGACCTTACTAGGTTCCAGATTTTTGGGGATCAGTGTGATGAAGGTTTTCAAAATTCTCCCATTTTTGAATAAATTAAAATTGCTTCAGTTACATCATCGCCTATTGTGACATAGTTTCACACTAAATGAGATTACTCAAAATAAAACACACAATTAACTACTAATGAACCACATAGTCAGAAAAATAGAATAATTAAAAATGAATAAACATCATAAACATGTCTGAGAACATTTACATAAAGGTGCAAATTTTCCATAAGATCATATACCATGCCAGGTATTTACATGTATGTTCAGTGGCATCAGCCACAACTTGTATACAAAAGATATGTTGTTGCACATATACAAGCCATATACAAACTTTTCCATACTGCCAAAAACTCGAGTCTACGAATACATGTCATCTAATAAACATCCACTGCCCAGAATTGAGAGTACATGGACGACTCTAGGACTCTACTACTAACAACTATTTCTATCCAACCTTTTCCATCTACTGCTCTCCAAGTTGCTCCTCAACAACACGATCTTGAGCACGTCGTCGATGACCACCTACAAAGATGTGGTGACCCACGATGTGAGACCAACGTCTCAACAAGAGATATAACTCTCCACAATGATTATTGATTACAACATATTATATAATTAAGTAGATTGTATAGATTAAGCATACTATGCAAGTTAATGTGACGACCCGACGACAACCGAGCCATCATAGTGTGATTACGTTAATTATGCAGAATAACCATTAGCATCGGATTAACAAAAATCACTAAAAATTAAAACCATTTTCATTTTGCAAAGAGAGCCACTACCAAGAAACTCTTTATAGAAAGAACCAAAGTAATATATACATCATGGTTCACATTGTACATACATTGTACAATCTCATCTCAAGGATAACATATACCAGTTGCATTACCAAAACACATACTGAAGCAACATAAAACCTCGAGGCATACAAGCTAAAATCTCAGATTATTTATAAAACCATTACGTACTAACTCCCAAGGACCTGAGAGTATAAAGATGATACATATGACTTCTATCTACTAGACACGATAGACATCACACTCAACCTGAGTTGTTACTGCTGTCCCTGATGTTGTTGTCCTTCCTATGCAGTATGGTCTCTACCTCCTCGTCTGCGTCCACCTAAAAATGTTGGGATGAACGGGGTGAGACACAAGTCCCAGTGAGAGATATAACTCTCTGCCAATAATATTATTATTACATGTAAATAGTATAAAACTGAGCAGAGGATCTTTTATGTAAATGAGCATGTTTAATCATTATTTAATTGTAGTGCAAAGTAATATCATTGTCTAAGCAATTCAACTATCTATGACAGAGCTATAGATCATCTATTTTCTTTATAGAGAATAAGAAGAACATGTATTACATCTATCAATCTGAGATGTATAAAAGTAATATAATCATCAACCAATATTTTCATATTCAATCCATAAACAAATACACTACACGGCTGATTACATGTTCACAATCACACCTATGCCCAGAGGAGATGAGGTATACCACTCATCTCCAACCGACCACGACTACA
Organism: Alisma plantago-aquatica; assembly: GCA_963693085.1. NCBI lineage: Eukaryota > Viridiplantae > Streptophyta > Magnoliopsida > Alismatales > Alismataceae > Alisma > Alisma plantago-aquatica. Next base: position 1,353,806,958 of record OY856409.1, read on the forward strand.
TAAAGCATCGATACCATACAAGGTCAATGGAAGAGTAGACTGCCATGACCTCACCCGTCTCAGTCAGTACGAGACCACTAACAGTGACCACATGTCAAACTACAACTAGCTTGCTGGGGTATAACGACATCTTCACTAAAGAGCTACAACCGCAATATGCACTCTCTTTGAGGAGATATCACATCAATCCTCGGTACATTTTCATCAGGGCGATCACACAACAACCCTGACATTCATTGGGGAGATAATACATCAATCCCCATCTGGACGTAAGGATATGTTCGTCCATCACCCCTACATATTCAAAAATATGCTCTCCGAGTTAAACTCATTTCACCATTCACCAAATCCTGACACCGAATGGATCTATGGCCTGGGCACTACATGGTAAGGTTCCACTTGATTAATTAGTTGTATTACAATATCTTTTAGCATCAATCAAGTTACAAGAAAGAATTATAACAAATGCTACAAAGAAAGGTGTAATACATTTACCAAGTACTTTTATAATCTTTGGAACACGTTGAATGCACAACACTCGGGATCTCAGTCCCTTGTCACATTACTGGGAATCCTCATCCCTTAACAATATTATCATCATGATTGCTAGATCTGGGTATCCAAACCCTTAGTTCATCACTGAACATTTTCACCTTTTATCAAGTAACTATTACCTCTAGGTCCTCAGTCCAGGTATACATTATGCTTATTGCACAATTATTTCACATGGCTCACAAGGCCCATTTAATCTGTATCATATGAAACATCATAGCTCATACCTGGCTATGTTCATCATCTCATGATACCTGCATGGTTAGTCTTTCATGAAAGAAACAATTATCAAATACATATCATTACCATGCAACATAAGAGAAATACTACCTTCCTATTATTAGGGTTAGGGTTTCCCTTTTCACCGGTTAGGATTAGGGTTTCCCTTCTCACTGATTAGCATTAGGGTTTCCCTCTTTAACTGATTAGGGATTTCAAGTTCATATTATCAAGGATCACTAACCTAATTAATATTATCAAGAATCAAACCCTAATTCATAGCTCTACACATATAGGGGTATCAATGTATGCTCATTGAATGATTATCACACAAAGTATGAGTTTCTCTCTCATCCTCACAAGGATAGTGATTACATCATACTTTATTAAGTTGTCTCAATCCTTCTTCGAGGTACATTGTCCTACATTTATCAAAATGCATTGAACTCTATACATCTTAATGTATCATTTGACATAACACACTTCATGTGTTAGTCAATCAAGTAAATTGGATTGAGGTGCTTCCATCATATCGGGTATGAGGTGTGTGCTTGCTTCCATATTGGGAAAGAGGTGTGTGTATGCTAACCATATCGCCCAAGAGGTGTATGTGTGCTTCCATATCGGGCAAGAGGTGTGTGTATGCTTACCATATCGCCCAAGAGGTGTATGTGTGCTTCCATATTGGGCAAGAGGTGTGTGTATGCTTACCATATCACCCAAGAGGTGTATGCGTGCTTCCATATCGGGCAAGAGGTGTATCCTCGATCACCATATCATGCACGGGGTGTATGTATGTGTCACTCATATCGGGTTGTTCAAAATTAGGGTTTTGGCATGTCGGGTAGACCCTTATTCTTATACCTCTTCAAACCTTCATGGTATTGGACTGCCCTTCACCATGCGTTAAGAGATAGGCTAGACAACTGATTAGTCTCAACCAAACCAAGAGTACAAACTGATAGGGTGTGGGGTCTAAAGTATATCAGGTTTGATATCACCATCTAGGATTTTATCACCATATCGGGTTAGAGTTGTGTACTTGACACCATATTGTGCATAAGGTGTGTGCTTAACACCATATCGTGCATAAGGTGTATTATTCATCACCATATCGTTCAAAGAGGTGTATACTCATCACCATATCGTGCTAGTGGTGTGTGCACATCACCATATCGGGTTAGAGGTGATTCTACCCAATATTGGTTTGTGCCATGATGATGTCATCATCCTCAATCTCAAGATCTTCGTTCATACTATCCTAGTTCATGGACAACAGATCTATGCAACTATTAGAACTCATAGATTCATCAATTATTCAAGAAAACTCAAAATTGAAAGTAGATCATCAAGTATATCAAGATTGATGGTGAATAATAACATGACTGGGTTCAAGTTATATAACCCACCTCAAGAACAACTTCAAAGATCCAAGATCCAAAGCTTCACGTTCCCAAGGTTGAAGATGAACTTATCACAGATCCAAGACTCGTTCACAACTCCTCTACATGCAAGGAATCACCATAGTTAAGAACTTGGTGAAGAAGAAAAGAAAGAAAGAATCACAACTCGAGATCATGCTTTATCCAAGGTTGAAGATGACCGTGATTTCTCAAGATCCTCCTTGATCATCAACTCTATGCACGATATCTAAGAGAAATTGAGTGATAAGTTTTAAAAAGATTCACTAGTAGGTGAAAAGAGTGGTATATATAATTAAGGTACATGAGAGAGAGTGTATAAGAGGTGTCATCTTTTTACACTACTAGGTGCCACGTGTCCATGCATGCATATTTATCTTGACATGCAAAACTCTTGAGGATAATCTAGGTATAAGATTTTGGCCCTTAGTTATCTTGTTGAGCAAGATATTTCAACTCCACATCACTTTATTCACAAACCGATACACTTTTTCTAAGAAAAGTTGCAAACCGATATCCATTACCTCCTTGAGGTGCTTAACCCATCATGGTCTTTTACAAGAGTTGAAAAAATGATATGGTACCTCCTCTATGGATCCTTGGCCGATAGGCACTCCCATATAAGCTCTACAACTCGATATAACTCAATTAGGATCTCAACTATACAACTCTTCTTGGTCTTTTCTTCACCAAGAATGTTACCACTCACATACGATTCAAACATGATGCATCCTTCTTTATCTCTCCTCTAGATGATGCTAAGAGAGAGTAGGGACACTCTAGAGGTGGTAATTTGCATATTAACCCTATATTTTGGGTAAATTGCAAATTACACCAAAATTGGTACACAAGGCACAAACATTATTCAAACAAGCTCTAACTTGAAGCTTAGGCTTTCCACAAGCCACCCCTTAGTATCATTCTCTCTTATGATTCTAAGACACTTGGGGCACGTTCAAAATGTGACATATTGCAATATAACCCCTCATCTTGGGTAAATTGCAGGTTACACCCGAACTATCATATAATGCACACATAATTTGCAAATAAGCTCAAACTTGAAAATTAAACTCAAGGAGTGTCTTAATTTCTTTTTAAAAGATGAAAACAAGTTTATATATAACTTACTTAAGAAAATTTTTTAGGTTATGACACAGCCCAGGTCAGGGATGTTATAGTTAAAGTAAGTCAAATAGGTAGGCATAGCAATAGGCATGATTAACAGAGGTATATGAGAGCAAATAAAACTATAAGTTACTAATAGTTGACTACTCCTACTGCATGGTATAACAACTAATCCGTACAAGAGATAAGGTAAGGGTAAACATCCAATGTGAGTAGTGTTTAACCCTAAACAAATTTACTACATGGTTGTATAACATCTTTCATTAAGTCCTGGGGAGTTTGTGTTGTACCACTCAAAGTCCAACTGACCACTGTGAAGTGTTATTCAAATCCATATAAGATCTAGGAGAGACGATATCCTAAGATCTCTCCCTCTCAGTTTGTTTGAGTTAAAATGTAGTGACATGTCAGTCAAGCATCCTACAATGACATATAGTCAAGCTATTAACAACCTAGTCCGTCCTTAGAACAGAGCACGCCACTAGTAACCAGGACATACAAAACCCTATTATACAAGGTACAACCACAACTGTCCTCAATCATATCACATATACAAATACCTTAGACACAATCACAACCATTCTCTATCTGAGGCATGACCACAACCATCCTCCATAATCTTGGGATCAAGATTCTAAGGACACACAGTCTCATGCACCCACACATACTCAACATGTTTGTATGCGACTCCGAGCTTCCCTTAGAAATACTCGTTTCACCATCCAACAAGTTATGACACTCGAATGGCTATACGACACATGGCACTACATGATTAGGGTTTCACATGATCAGTTAATGCCAATTGGGTGATCTAAGGATGCATCAAACAAGTGGAGATACAAACCCTAATTTATTTCTAGAAAGTATTGATATATAACAACTACATAAGGTATAAACGAGATAAGGTATAATTCTTAAACAAACACCACATGATACTATTTCATTATCACACTATGAAACCATACTTGTCATCATACCACCACAATGTACCATTTATTATCACATTATTCCATGGTTCCTACCCTTGTCACATCATGAAGAGGATTACACCTCCATTAGGGCTTAACCATGCCCAAAGGTCATTAAGACCATCACATCATTTCCAGTAAGAACATCATTATCTTTCTATGCCTTATGACAAGGCTCAACAAACCATCACCATACATGTGACATGTATTTTAACATAAAAGGAGCTATGATGTTCATATAGCAACATATTAGGGTTTCAACAACAATAAAAGAATATTCCATCATCATACTAATAATTCAAGAAGCTAATCATAATTAATCAACATCACTTATTTGCATTAGGGTTAGGTGTAACATGATAAGCTGGATTAGGGTTACACATGAACTCCTCATCTCAACTGTGAATTACATTCATACGAGGGTAAAGGTAAGACTACCAAAGGTAAGGCATTGAACCATCAATTGTACATCATCAAAACCAAACCATAAAAGCATGAGCTTCATATAAGACCATTGGATGTTGGAGCATCAAACCAAACCATCAAATCATGACTCTCACTCAAAACCATCATATGTTGAATAAGAAAAACCATCAGATGTTACACAATTAAACCTTGAATCATTCAACTAAGGAAACCATCGAGTTAGGACCTAAAAGAATCACCACATATGACCCAGTCAAGCCATCAATTGTGGTGTCAAGGACCACCATCGGTTGTGGTGTCCAGGACCACCATTGGTTGTGACATCCAGTGTCACCATCGATTGTTGAGTTAGAAGAACCATAGACCTATGAGTCAATAGAGCCATCAAGTGTTAAACCAGAACACCCATGGGTTGATGACCCAATGAGACCAACAAGTATTGAACCCAGCGGACCCATCGGTTGTTGTCAATAGGTGGAAAATTGATCAAAAACCAAGTGGAAAACATCATTTGATGTATGGAGTGAAACCGTCGAATGAAACCCAACAAGTGAACACCAGAATCGTCATTTGAGGGAAAACTAACCATCGTATGAGGAGGGAAAACTTGACCATCAGTTGGCCCAAAAAATCCAAGAAAAACAGAAATAAGAACCAAACCAACAGGTTGCAAAAGAAGAAGGGAAAACAACTCAAAAACCCTAAGTATAACCATCGTTTGTTGAGAAAAAACCATAGTTTGACCACATGAAAGCAAGGTCTAGAGATTACTATACCAAGGAAGGTTTGTGCGCAAGGTTTAAGGTCCATCTATGGTGATAAAATACTCAAGAGACATCACTTAAGCTCAAACCCTAGGCAAAGGTAGTATGTTTATACTTAGAAGTTCGTTTTAGAGCAAGGTCATGAACATACAAGCTAGTAGTATGCAATAAACATGAAGAAAGTTATATATCTCGCCTCTAGGAAGAAGATGAAGCTCCAAATAGAACGAAAGCTCAATGAAAGAAGGTAGAAACCCTAGCTTGAGCTCTCCTCTCAACCAAGCTAGCTCCTTCACCAAAGAGGAAGCAAACCCTGGATCAAGGAAGCAAGAAAGATGTGTTCTTTAAGCTCTAGAGAAATATCTACCATGAAACATCATGCAAACAACAGACAAGAAGAAAGGAGAAGGTAGGGTGGAAAGATAAATGAAGGAAAGTGGGGAGAACTTACTTGCTTAGGTCAAGAACAAGTAAAGGAAGCTCCACAACCTCAAAGAGAGGGTAGATCAAAACCCTAGTTACACATGCAAGGAGATCAGATACCTTATTCTACCTTGGGCACCTTCTTCTCCACCTATACAAGGAGGGACGATCTCTAGATAGAAACGAAGAATAAAGGGGGTCCAAAGAGTTCATTTGCATGCTAGAGGGAAGGTATATAAAGCTATGGGTGAGAGGGGAGAGAAGGTTAAGGTGTCCTTCTAGGTTTGCCATGTGTCCATGGCCTAAAGGGTCACGCACATGAAAATAAGCAACTTCATTGTTTGGAGGAGTCTGTAGGGACATCGGATATTAACTACCCAGGGTGGCCATCGAGTTCCAACACATGGTGACCATCATTTGTTGAAACCCTAGGTCACAAGGGTGGAAACCATCGTTTGTGCACCTTCTCAAGGTAGGTCATCGATCCAAGGAGCTCAAGAGAGGGAGACATCGACCCTAACACACTAAAGGACAACCATATGTTCCCCATACCCAATTGTCACCCGTTTAGGAGGACCATTGAGTTTTGACCTCTAAGGTAGCTCATCCATGAGAGCAAAAACCCTAAGTCACCCTAGATAAATGTCACCAACAAACCATGGTGCATATAGGAACCCCAAGGCACATAAAGCTCAATAATTATAACAAAACATGTGAGGAACAAAAATCATGTGACAAATTTCAAGAAAAACCTCAGATATGGGTAAATTGCAAAAAATCCCTAAATAAGCATATAATTGCATAACTTGAACAAACAATTTCCAAATAGGACCAAACTTGAAACTTAAGCTTTTCACATGATATCAAAGCACATATTAGGGTTATATTAAGGTTTTAAGCAACCAATTATCATACCTAAGCATGTTCAACCATAAAGCAAGGTAGGGGTCTTACATTTATGATGCATTGACATTCTTTGTAGAAGGTGGCGTTGAAGTCATCATGTCCTGGTGCCTTATGTCTGTCAGCTTCATGGATGATATCTTCGATGTCCTTCCCAGTGATAGGTTCATTGAGGGTCTTAAAGTGCTCGACTATGAGTTTTGACACTTTCTTTGTTTTGAGTGAACATGTCATTGTAGTGGTCCATGAAGCTTCTTTGGATGACATCTTTGTCATTGATGACAACACCTTGATGGTGTATGCTCCTAATGGCATTTCAGACCCTTCTTGTTTTGAGGGAGGTGTAGAATAACTTCAAGTTCCTATCCCCCTCTTTGAGCTGGAATATTCTTGATTTCCGTTTGAAGAGGGATTCTTCTACAAGAATGGCCTCCTTTGCTTTTTTTTTTGTCGCATCTCTGGATACTTCATATAGGGTGGCATCTTGGAGGTTGAGATCATACTTCTGTTGGGAACGTATCGCTTTAGCTTTATTATTTTTTTCATTGTCTATGAGTTCTCAACTCTTTCAATGTTCCACCTCTTGAAGTTTTGTTTCACAATTTGAAGTTTTTTGCAAAGCCTGTACATAGGCATACCATCCACATGAATGTGCCATGCTACTTGGACGATTGCTTTAAACCCATGTGCATGTTTCCAATGAATAATGAATTGAAAGAGGGCTCGTCTCTTGGGTGGTTTGGTACCAAGGTGAATCATGATAATGGAATGGTCAATGCTATGAAAGGGATTACACACACCTATAAGTCAGGAAAATCATCATGGAAGTCTTGATTATGTAGGACTCTATTTATTTTTTTATTTTGTGTGCTTCTTTCTTTCCTGGTGATTATCCCACATGAAGAAAGGGCCTTTCGTATTTCTCTCATAGAGGGAAACACATGTGGCAACTTCATTGAATTCTTGCATTGATTTGTTGGAAGGGGGAGAGTGACCCATGCATTTAGATTCCATACAGATTGCATTAGAGTCCCCCATAAAAAACCATGGGTGGTTTACATTGCGGTTGATGTTGATGATTGATTTCCGGAGATTGCTTTTTTTGTTATCATCGTTGGCACCATAGATGGAAGTGTCTTCAAAGTATTTCTTGCCAATGGAAATGGAAAAATGGCATTGATCTGTGAAGGTGAGTGGGTGGATAGTTATACTTGGAGATTCCCACACTATAATAAGAAAAAATATATAATATATAAGAAGATAATCAATACCATATAAGAAGGCCCGCAAAGGGGGCTGCAATTTTCTCCAATATTTTTTTGGAATTCCATACTAGTCCTTGTGTGTATACACTTAACTTTTGTCTTTAATTTTTAAAATTATATATTGCACAAGAGGACTCATCTATACTATATAAGAAATCTAGTGAAGGGGTCCATGCAACTTTCTTCATCATTTTTGGAATTTGAAATTGGTCCTTGAGTGTGTACGCTACACTTTTGTGTTTAGTTTGTAAAATATTAACTGAATACGAAGACATGTCTATAGTATATAAGAAAGCCAATAGAGGTGGATTAATGCAATTTTCTCCATTATGTTTTTGAATTCCAAACTGGTTATTGTGTGTGTGCTCTACACTTTTTCCTATAATTTTAAAAAATATATGTATTGCATAAGAAATATCATCTATATAAGAAAGCCTGCAAAGGGAACTCAAGGCAATTTCTCCATTATTTTTTGGAATTACAAAATCATCTCTTTGTGTGTACACTACACTCTTGTCTTTAGTTTTGTAATTATGTATTGCAGATAATCATCTATATTATATCAAGAAGCTCACAGAAGGAGTTGGACATAATTTTCTCCATTAATTTCTAGAATTCCTAACCAATACTCATGTGTGCACACTATACTTGTCTTTAATTTTTAAAATTGTATATTACATAAGAAGACTCATTTATACCATATAAGAAAGCTTGCACTGGGGTTGAATGTAATTTTCCCCATTTTTTGAAATCCAAATTGGTCCCTATGTGTCTAGACTATACTTTTATTTTTAATTTATAAAATTATATATTACATAAGTAGACACATCTACACAATATAAGAAATCCCACGGAGGGGTTGAATGCAATTTTCTCCATTATCTTTTGGACTGGTCCATGTGTGTGTGCGATACACCTTGTGTTTAGTTTGTAACATTATATATTACATAAGAAGACTGATATATAATATATAAGAAAGCCCATAGAGAGGACTGAATGCATTTTTATCCATTACTTTTAGGAGTTCCAAACTAGTCCTTGTGTGTGTACACTACATTTTTATCCTTAGTTTTTAAATTACATATTACATAAGAGGACTCATCTATACTATATAAGAATGCCCGTAGAGGGGGATGAAATCAATTTTCTTCAATACTTTTTGAAATTACAAACTCATTCTTGTGTGTGCACACTAAACTTATGGTTTTTAATTTTTAAGATTATATATTGTAAAAGAAGAATCATCTATACTATATCAGAAAGCCTGCGGAGGGGGATGAATGCAATTTTCTCCATTATTTTTTGGAACTCCAAATTTGTCAATGTGTGTGTACACTACACTTTTATCCTTATTTTTAAAATTATATATCATAAGAAGACTCATATATGCTATATAAGAAATCCCTCAAAGGGTATTCAATGCAATTTCCTCCATTATTTTTTGGAATTCCAAAATGGTCCATGTGTATGTACACTATCCTTTTGTCTTTTATTTTTAAATTTATAAATTTCATAAGAAGACTCATCTATACTATACATGAAAGCCCACAAAGACGATTGAATGCACTTTTCTCCATTATTTTTTGAAATTCCAAATTGGTCCATGTATGCATACATTACATTTTTTCTTTAATTTTTAAAATTATATATTGCATAAGAAGACTCATCTATATTAAATAAGAAATCCCGTAGAGGGGGGTGAATGTAATTTTTCCCATTATTTATTTGGAATTCTAAATTGGTCCCTATGTTTGTACACTAGACTTTTGTTTATAAATTTTAAAATTATGTATTGCACACAAAGACTCATCTATCCTATATAAGAAATCACACTGCACTTTTGTCTTTAATTCCTGAGATTATATATTACATAAGAAGACACATCTATACTGTATAAGAAAACCTATATATGGAGATGAATAAATTTTTTTGCATTAGTTTTTAGAACTTCAATCCGGTCCCTATGTATGCACACTCCCTATTATCTTTAATATTTAAAATTATTTATTACATAAGAAGAATCATCTATACTATAATAGAAATCCCACAAAGGGGGATAAATGCACTTTTATCCATTATTTTTTGGAACTCCAAACTGGTCCTCTGTGTGTACACTACACTATTGTCTTTAATTTTTCAAAATTATATATTGCATAAGAACACTCATCTATACTATATAAGAAATCCAGAGGAGGGGACTGAATTACAAGTTGATATATATCTATTTTAATAAAATAAACATTGGTAATACTAGTTTATGCCTCGTATAGTAAAAAGATGGTGGAGAGTCCAAACACATTCTTTGAGTATAATCTTATGCACCAAGGAAGTTCTTTCAAATTCTTTGAAGAGATATAGCTCTAGGACTCTCTAGAAGCTCATAAAGTGGAAACTAATGTCAAAATCAGAATCTAGATGTCTTAATTAGTCCACATGTCAATTTCCATGTTGTTTGGGAAATAATTGCTTTCCCAATTTTCATAGGAGAGAAAAAGAACATCTATTTATAACACTTTATTCCAAATTATATCAAGACAAGGTTTCTCAGTTTGATATCTATCATGCTGGTTTGGATTTTTTGAAATTCTTTGACACCTATTAGATTCCAATCGAACGACATGGTTATTGTCTTCTACCTTCTATTTTTGACAACCCACCTTTGTGTACAATACTCCAATTCTTCCATTCTTATTTACTCCTTTCTTGATCCAGCTTTCCCCAAGACACTTTTGTGGTTATCTTTGTCTCTCTATCCCTCTCTCTCTCTGGAATAAATGAACCCTAACTTCTCTATGTTTCGTGGGTTATAAAACTCTAGCCTTCCCTTGCTCCCTATGGACCTCTAATTCATCTCTAACTCGACACATTCGCTACTCCGACGACCTCTTATCCTCGATACACTTTGGATACAATCCTTGGGATGTTAGGAATATCATGTTGTGGTATGTAACCCCTCGTTGTATCTAGAACCTATCATTCCTACTCGCATCACATGTGGTGGCCTCTCCAACTCTAGCGGAAAGGGCGGAGCCTTCAAAATCCCCACCAAGTATGCATTCACCCTCAATTGGTCCCCTATAAACCTTTTGTTCCCTTGGTTTCACAATATTCAAAGTAATACACTTTTCCACTCTTTTCTTCAATTCTGAGATATGTATGCAATACTGAGATTTTTAACGACTATCGTCATGATTTTTTCTTCAATGACTCCGCCGAAGATCCCTGAACTTTCCTACATTGGTTTTCAAGTTCGTTTCTTTTGTTTTGTCCTTCAATGATTGTCGTGTAGTCAGTTTTGGCGGAGGAGCTCTGACTTTGAGGGGGTCACCCTACGGTCTACCCAGAGGTTGGTCGTGGTTTCTAGAGTATGTGGAACTCACTGATATTGTCTTCTGAGGCTAGGGAAGTTAGTATATTTGATATAAGCTCAGGCTTTCAAGCTTCTAGGGTCCTTATTCTTGTGCAATGGAAGAGGAAGATCCCATGCACCATTTAGGTAACACTACCCTTGAATAAATTTGATATTCACCTACAATACTGACTTTTTACTCCCTCCACTTGGTTTTAATCATGTGACATCAGTTTGAGTTAATTACCCAATATGCCCTATCATGTGGATTTCTCTGTTGTGTTGATGTAGGGGTATATCAGTCCTTTATCTATTGTTTTATTTTGTAAAATCAGTACATGTTATTACTTTAATAATTCAAAATAATATATGAATAAGTAAGAACATAAAGACAAAATATATTTTGGAATCTTGGGAATTTTCACTCACAATGGTATTATTTGTATCATTGAATTATAATATTAGAAATATGTGATTTTTACGGAATTTTCTAGTACAACTTAAAGTAGAAAGTTATACTATTACATTTACATAAGAAACCTAAATCAAGATAAAGTAAAACACTATAAGAACCTCCCTCCTAGTACTCCCTAGTACAGGGACAACCTATACATATAACCTACAACAAGAAGAAAATTCTCCACCTCAGATGGTGAAGAAAAGATAACTACGGATGAGAACTTCTGTGTGAACTGAAGCTGAATAAATACTTGTAAAATTTAAACCACCACTTATCATCACACTGAGTGAGTGGAACAGGTTCAAGACAATACTAGAATTGAACTAATCCTTTTTAAACTAATCAAATATAAGTGTATTTTAGACTAAATCAAACAATTACAAATATCATGAAGATAATTATAGATATAAGACACATATAATGAACATGAAATAACATTTAGAACTAACATGTAATTGAATATATATAATCAAATCTTATATCTTGGATTATCAAGATTCATTGTTAGGTTTTCTGTGAAATTACTTGATCTGTACATGATCAAGTAAAAATTTCCACACCAGGTTCTCATGTCAACAACTCACTATCCACATCTTAGGGTTAACCTAAACCCCTAAGATAAGATACATACTCTAGTCTGTCTCAGAGTTGCCAAACACTGGCTAGGTAAGAGCATAAAGCCTCTCTACCTCACAGACCTCATCTCAGGTACATGAGACAAGCTTAATGGCATAAATGTCAAAGCTTGGGCATCATGTATGAGATAATAAACAAAGATATCCCTAATGATCCCTTTCACATCAAGATCACAATTTCCATAACCATGTTTCAAATACAATCCATTTCATTTACTCAACAACAAATAATTTAAGTTATCATCTCATCATGAAATCTTTGCTAAATAATGGCGACCTAGCCTTCAAGATCTAGAATAACACTCCGACATTCCTTTTCATAATCCAAGGACTATTAGAAGGAATTCTATTTCATTTCACCAAATGTAGACCTCCGGGGAAATCACAGTGTTTAAGGCTCCTATCTAGATGAGTTAGGTTATAATGGAAATTAAGTGCATTTATCCAATTTAAGGAAAATATGAGTTAATTATATGGCACATATGTGATTTCGCATTCTCATCCTAGAATATGTGGACTAGGGTTTCAGAGATACATTATATTTCAATTCAAATTAAAGATACCCTACATATCTTTTTCCATCATGTAAATTTGAATGAAACAATCATAGCTCAAGAATTCACATATTATGCACAATAATCCATATTTAACCATTATGCAACATTTGCAATGTATAGATCATAAGAATTGAATTTAAATAAATTTTTATTACATATGATCAATAAAATTTAACATCCACTTGATTCATTTGCAAGGTTCACTACAAGAATCATATCCAAGGTCAAAAAGCAAATAGTCCTATGCATTATTGAAGTTCTTAATTTCCACCAATTGTAGTTTAATGAGTAGATTTAGGGTTATAGTTCACTGATAGTTTTCAAATGAACTTACACCACTCACCTCAGGTGTGAAGCACCTAAAATTTGTAGCCCAACAACTACTAATTCTTGAATCAAGTCCTCGCTTTAAGAAATCAAAATTATCCTGCTCCTATTTACTCAAGAACCTAGAAGAAGAAGACATAAAGAAGAAAGAATGAAAGAAGAGATTGATTTGGTATCTTTTAATACAAATCATGGGAGTCATGAGTTCTATATATAGGAGAAAATGAATGCAAATAAACATAGCAAAGATTGATGATCTATATTGAATTACCCAAAAATTTGAAATTTCAACTTCAGATTCTCCAAACCCTAGAATCTCCTTTTCTCTCAAAATTTTGAAGCTCTAAAATGTAGGACGAAAATGAGAGGTACTTGGGTCGTAATAGTGTCCTATATACTCATTAAGGTGCTTGGAATAATTAATTATAAGCATTTTTAGTCCTTTTTTTATTTTTCTAGAAAATTTGGTCGGCTAGGTTTGTCTTGTTAGAAATTCGACCTACACTAGGTTCTGTTGTGACACAAAACTTCTTCAAAAATTTTGAAAATTTCATATGACATTGAAAATGGATTATACACTGCAGCTAAAATTTCAGCTTAATTGGAGAAGGCAATATATTATGAAAAATCAAATACTACACTGCTATACTTCAACATGTATAGCATGGTTGACAAGTTTGTCCTAGGGAAACTTAACCGACCAACATGTCAAAAAAACTCTAAAATTTCTAAACATTTTCACTAACACTCTTATTTGAGTTCTTCAATAGATATCCAAGATTAAAGGTAATATGAGTTACATACAAAATAATAAAATTAATTTACTAGAATATACTTAAAACTAAATTCATCATATTTCAACTGAGGATTTCATGCGACTAGGGTTTTCAATTTACAACCCTACAAACCTAATCATTAAAAACAATAACATAAAAATAAGATTAAATATTTCAATTAATTTTCAACCTAATTAGGATGAATTAACTCAATAACTATTGATTCTTAGGAAGATTGAACTAGGATTGATTGTAAATTAGGAATGGGTCCTTAAAAATCTCCCCTCCTTTTAGAGTTTCATCCCAAACTCTAGAAAAGTTTAGGATGTCATCTCCACATCTCATCTTCAAGTTCGCATGTTGCTTCTTCAACTCCATTATGTATCCATAAGACCTTCACCATGGGTATCTCACATCCACACAACCTTTTGATCTTCCTATCCATGCTCTGAAGTGGACCGTCCTCACAGGTCACGTCATCTTCTAAATGTACATCAGATGGATATAAGATCTTATCAGTATCAGGATGATACTTTCATAACATAAATGCATGGAATACATAATGTAGCTTATCTAACTCAGGTGGTAACTCAAGTCGGTAAGCTACTTTTCCAACCCATTGTAGAATAGGATATGGTCCCATATATCTAGGAGCTAACTTACCCCATTTCCCGAATATGAGAACACCTTTCCAAGGAGAAACCTTTAGATATACTAGATCCCCTATTTGAAACTCAAGAGGTCTATGCCTACTGTCTACATAGCTCTTCTGTCTATGCTATTCAACTTTCAATTGTTGGCGTATCACAGAGATCTTCTCAGAAGTTTTTTGTACTATCTCATGTCCCAACGTCTGTCTCTCACCAACCTTGTAAAGAAGCAAGATCACCACTTACTAAAATTTAAAGGAAAATACAAAAATACATCCACTTTTAGGGATTTAGGTTATGAAGGATGCATGCATCGTAATTCCATTTAAAAGCATGATTTAGATACAAAAATGTCAATAGTAACAATGATAAAAAGAAGACCAAGATAATATGTGACTTTATTCCAAGTTCACTACATGAGTTCATGAAAATAAACTAGAAAAGGAAACTATAGGACCTAGAAGCAACAACCTAGACAACTTGGCAATGAATATCTAGTTCTACTCCTGGGTTGGTCCTCCTTGTCCTAAAACTGGGTGATTGGGTTCACCCAACAAGAGGAGAAAACAAGATATGTGCTAGATCAAGGAACAACGATAAGCTAAGCATAACAAGGAAAACTTAGGGTATAGATTCATTAGAGTATTATGAAGGGAAAAAGGGAGTCAAGAGTATGAGGCATATATCAATAAGGTTCTTGCCATACTAAACAAATATTAAGGAATTGGCATGTATATTCTAGTTAGACTACATTAACTAAGTAGGGTTGAGGCACCTACCAAACCTCAACCAATAGGTGAGGCAAGAGTAACACATTCCCTATCACCTAAATATATTTGGCGGAGACTAACACATTCCCCTGGGAAAAATAACACATGCCCAACTATAGATGGTTGTACATAGTACCACTACAATAGCTAATAAGTCAAACAAGCTTAAAAGGGATTATATGGCAAGGCAATATTAAGAAACAAGTAATAATAACAGAGTAGGTGGGGTCCAAGACCCAAACAATGATTATTCTAGCAGGTATTGATGCAATTGTATCAAAAGGCACAATAATAAGAATTTCAAGTTTAGTTCATGCCACATTAGGAAACTAGGGTTTGGATTTTAAATATGGCACTTAAAGGGGTAATATGCACATACGTCAGTTCCGAGTCCTAGTAATTACTTTTCACCAACTAAGTTGTTTCCAAGATCTTTTTTTCCTAAGTAAAATTCATACACATGCAATAGGCTTTTTAATCCATACAAGTATAAAAGAAAACCCTAGTTTTAGACCCCTTTTTAAAAAACTTTAGATTTTGGTCATGAAACACATACCAAACGATTCCTTATTTTCTTGTGATCAAGAAAACATATTTATTTACTTTATTTGGAGTTTTTATGAATTTGTTTCATTTTTAGGATTTTTTATGTATTTATTAAATTACCTAAAAATTGACTTTCAAAACAATGGAAATAGACTGTGTAATCATTTTTATTGGATAGATGTTATTTCCATAATTCCAAAACATGTCCTAATTTACTTTGCGACTTATCAATTAATTGTTATGAATTTTACAAGTTATAACACTTTACAATATTTTTGAATACACTACTACAGAAATGGCTTATAACGTCACTTTTAAAGGCGTCGGTTGCATAAATACACCGACACCTAAACAATAAAGCGTCGGTGTATAAAATAAACCGACATCAATCTGTGAAGGGCGAACAGACACGGGTATCACTTTTATTCGATGTCGGTTCCTTAATAACAAACCGACGCTGAAAATTAACCGTCAAATCCAAAATTTCCAGCGAAAAAAATTACCTCCAAAAATTTAACATATGGCGTCGGTCATTAAGTAATAAACCAACGACTAAAGGTTATTCGTGAAACAGAAATTGGGCACATTTTGATTGTCAGTTTTACAACAATGACCGACACTTATGGGTTTTCCCGCGCTGTTCGCGGGAAATGTTTCACACCCTTTGAGCGTCGGATTTAAAAAAAAACCGACGACTATGGTCATTAATCGAGAACCAATTTTTTAATCGGCATATGTAGATAGACGTCGGTCTTTTTCTAGTTAAAACTGACGATTATCATTGAGAACAGGTGTCAGTTTTTGTTGTTAACTGACACCGTTAGTGTTATGTGTCGGTTTTGTTGAATAACTGACACCGAATGTTAACTTAATAGCGCGCGAACAAGCCCGACTCTTCCCCTTTCTCTCTGTGTTGCAATCGGCTTAGGGTCTGACGATTTCGGTGAGCAAGCAGACTCCCTCCGCGTCGCCGCCCACCGCCGCCGTTCTCCTTGCTCGCCGCCACCGTTCTCCTTGCTCGCCGCCAGCCACCTGCTGCCTGCCACTTGCTAGTCTCTGCTCCTCTGCCGCCGCCGCTCGCTACTCCAGCGGCCTGGTCTCCTGCTCTCCGACGGCTTGCTCTCTTGCTGGTCCGGCGCCTCCGACGACCTACTCTCTTACTGCTCCGGCCAACTCCGGTGACCTGCTCTCTAACTGCTCTCTTGCCAACTCCGGTGGCCTGCTCTCTTGCTGCTCCGGTGCCTCCAACGGCCTACTCTCTTACTACTCCAGCCAACTCCGGCGGCCTTCTCTCTAACTGCTCCAACTCCGGTTCCGCCTTCCTGCTGCCTTCCGCCGCCGCCACTACTTCCGCTGCTGCTCCGACCAATTAAAGATAATGGAACCATCTCCGTTTCTACGTGTGTGCTATGTGTGTGACCTGTAGGAGTACCTTATAGTCTAGTCTCCATCTCTGTTTCTACTGTGGTTGATCAACTGATTTCTATGTGTGTGCTATTGCAACTAGGAGTACCATACAGTCTGGTCTCCATCTTCATTTATTGTATCTAATGTTGATTTCTGTAGGATTCTTGTCTGACCCGACTCTAGTATTGGTGTCATTTTTACTTGATTAGTCCTTTAATACATTGTTAAGAGTGGATTTGATGTCTACCTGCATGGGAGTTGTGATCTTGAATCAATATATATTTTTCCAGAGTATTTAAGACATGACATTATGCCTAATATTAGATCCTCTAAGGGAGTGTTTATTTAAATTGAACATTGTATATGAAACAAAATATGATTGTCTAATATTTTGTCAATGATCACTTCCATTACGGTTCAGGAGCTCGCCGGCCTTCTGCCTACTCCAGAGCTCATCGCCTGCTCCAGAGCTCACCGCCTACTGCCTACTCAGCGCCGCCCTTCTCCCTCCTCCTTGCTCACTTGCTGGATGTCTGCTCACCGCTCAAACAGAGGTAAACATCCCCAAAAACCCTCTGTCTCACCCTCTCTCCCAGATCCAGAGCAAGACACTCTGATTTATATTTACTTAAATACTGATTTGTATTTACTTATCTACTCATTTGTTCATATAATGATTTTTTATTCATCACATTATTTAAATTTAGGGCTTTATATTCATTCATATACTTTTTAAAATTATTTAATCATCTCTTGATTTATATTTGTTTATCAACTGAGTTGTACTTTTTTATCTATTGCTTTGTATTTGTTTATCTACTGATTATATTTATTTATCTAATGTTTTGAGTTTACTTATTTAGATGTTGCTATTGTAAATCAACCTAGGATATGAATAAATCTTGTGCTTGCATATATTTGTGCATCTAAACATTCATAAGCTATTAATGTTGATTAATTTAGGAAGCATTGATATGTTGTTATGGCTGTCCACAAATGTTTTTATAAGAAATTGTGTGTTGAATGGGGTTGTGAACAAGGAACTGGTGTTGTATTTGTTGGCCTAGAAACCCATCCAAGATTTACTCATTAGGAGTAAATCTTGAATAGTCCCCAGTTTGGGACTGTTCTTGAAAACCTAATCTCACTTAGGATGTAAGTGTATAATGTGTATTGGGTTTTCAAGAAAATTTCAGCAGCATTTCCCCACTGTTCTCCAAGTACATATGTACTTGGAGAACAGTGGGGAAATGCTGCCAAAATTTTCTTGAAAACCCAATATACATTATACACTTACTAGTGAGATTAGGTGTTCAAGAATGAGATAGGTGGTACACATTTATTATATATAAGAATGACATCACATGTATAAACCCTAAAGTTTTAACCATAAACTCTAATCTGTTTACCCTAGACCCTAATCTTGTTGTAATATATACTTATTTTCTCTTTGATCATAGAATGGATAGATCATGGATGTCCATTTGCAATCGCTGTACCCCATAGTTTATTTTTGGTCTTGATCAGTTTATTAGATTTTCCGAGGAACATAGGAAACAACCTAGAGATAGGTTCTACTGTCCATGTAGGCATTGCAGTAACAACTTGAAAGTCAGTACTGGTGACGAAATCAGAAGTCATGTCATGTGCAACGGGATTGTGCAAGGCTATACAGAATGGCACTGGCATGGAGAGATTTCAAACTTGAAACCAGTGGATGTCGATAACAATGCTTGTGTGGAAGAAGAAATTGCCTCTGATGATGTAGATGTGAATGAACCAGTTCCAGTAGACATCGTTGATGTGATGCTGGATAGTTGTGGGGTAGAGCACTCCGATCCACCTCCCACGTTTAGAAACATTGTGCATGATGCTGAGATACCATTATACATGGGTTGTAAGTTTACGAAGCTTAGCACTGTGTTGAGATTGTATAAACTAAAAGCTAACAATCGATGGAGCGACAAAAGCTTCACGTCATTGTTGTCTTTGTTGAAAGAAATTCTTCCTGAAGGAAACGAGCTGCCGATCTCAACATACCGGTTAAAGAAATTGTTGTGCCCAATGGGAATGGAGGCCAAGAAGATACACACATGCAAGAATGATTGTGTATTATTTCAAAAGGACTATGTGGATTTGAAAGATTGTCCGAAATGTGGTGCGTCAAGGTATAAATTGACGACTTCGGGGGAGTCCAAAACTGGTTCTCCCACCATGGTGATGTGGTATCTACCTATAATACCACAGTTTCAACGCTTGTTTTCCAATCCTATAGATGTGAAGAATTTGAGGTGGCATGCAGATGTTAAGAAAAATAATGATGGGATCCTACGACATGCATCTGATTCCCCAGAGTGGAAGAAGATTGATTTATTGTACCCTGAATTCGGTGAAGAGGATAGGAATCTAAGACTTGGGCTTTGTACAGATGGGATGAATCTGTACGGGACATTGAGCAGCCAACATAGCACTTGGCCAGTCATGCTTGTTATATACAATCTTCCTCCTTGGTTGTGTATGAAAAATAAGTACGTTATGCTGTCGTTGTTGATATCGGGCCCTAAACAACCTGGAAATGATATCGATGTTTATCTTGAACCTCTGATTGATGACTTAAAGAAACTATGGGGTGAAGGTGTGATGACCTATGATGCTTCACGAAGAGAGACATTTTGTTTGCACGCTATGTTGTTTTGCACTGTGAATGACTTTCCAGCATATGGGAATTTGTCTGGATATAGTGTCAAAGGATCTAAAGTGTGTCCTATATGTGAAGAGAACACTGATTCAATACGACTAAAACATGGCAGCAAGACTGTATATCTTGCTCATCGAAGGTTTCTTCCAAAATTTCATCTGTATCGTAGGTTGTGCAAAGCATTCAATGGACGGAATGAGGAACATAATGCACCTAAACCTATATCAGGGGAGGATGTTTATGAAAGAGTGAAAGACATCGCCAATAAATTTGGTAAGAGATCACAATGTAGGATGGCCACAAGGAGTGACAAGTCTTTATTCAAGAAGAAGTCGATATTTTGGGATCTTCCTTATTGGAGTTCTTTGACAATCAGGCATTGTATCGATGTCATGCACGTTGAGAAAAATGTATGTGATAGCGTCATCGATACTCTGTTGAATATACCAGGTAAGACTAAAGATGGGATAAAATCCAGAATGGACCTACGTGAAATGGGAATAAGGACAAAATTAACAGAAGTAGTTAGTAGCGATTAGAGAACATACTTACCTCCCGCTTGTTACATGTTGTCTAGAAAGGAGAAGAAAGCATTTTGTGAATGCTTGGTAAATGTTAAGGTGCCACATGGTTACTCATCCAACATCCATACATTGGTATCAATGAAAGATCTAAAGTTGATAGGTCTTAAATTTCATAATTGTCACATTCTAATGCAACAAATATTGCTTGTGACAATTAGATCTATATTGCCGAAGCATGTAAGGTTTGCAATCAGCAGACTTTATTTCTTTTTCAACAGTCTGTGCAGCAAAGTTATTGACCCTGATACTCTCGATAATTTTCAAAGAGAAGTGGTTGTTACCCTATGTCACCTTGGGATGTATTTTCCTCCGTCGTTCTTTGATATCATGGTACATCTTGTTGTCCACTTGACTAGGGAAGTGAAAATGTTGGGACCAGTTTTCTTGCATTGGATGTATCCCTTTGAACGATACATGAGCATTTTTAAAGGTGATGTTCGAAACCGTTATCGGCCTGAAGGGAGTATTATTGAGGGTTATGTAGCGAGAGAGGTTATGGATTTTTGCAATGACTTTCTGAGTGGTAATGATGCTCCCGTGAATGACAAGAATATTGAGGAGCATTTTGGCAAAGGAGTTTTGGGATCACGGGTGAAAGTAATCAGCCGTGAGCAGTTGGAGCAAGGTCACTTGTATATTTTACACAACATCGACGAAGTGAGTGTTTATATTGAGGAACATACCAATTTCATCAAGAGACAATATCCTCGATCCAATTCAATGTGGCTTGCTAGAGAGCATAACAAGACATTTATTAAGTGGTTTGAAGATAACGTCTTACATCAACTATCTCAAACACCAGATAATGTTACTGAAACCATCAAATGCCTCGCCTTTAAACCAAAATTGAATGTTATGTCTTATGAAGGGTTTGACATAAATGGTTTCTCATATTACACAAAGCGTCAAGATGATAAGAGTGTCGTCCAAAATAGTGGGGTCACCCTTCAAGTGTCTTCATTGTTTTTTGCAAGTGCAAAGGATAAAAGTCCACGTGAAGCTAAAATGTCATATTACAGTGTCATTGAAGACATATGGGAGTTTGACTATGTAGATTTCAGAATTCCTCTCTTTAAATGTAATTGGGTTGACAACAACAAAGGAGTTATAGTGGATGAATTGGGTTTCACGTTAGTGAACTTTGAAAAGATTGGCGAGAAGGGTGAACCATTCATATTGGCATCACAGGCAAAACAAGTATTTTATATCGATGATCCTGCAAATGATAAATGGTCGGTTGTTCTTCATGGTAAAAGATAGTTCATTGAAGATCCTATAGATGAAGAAGAGTACTATGATAAGTATGATGCCTCCAATCCATTCTCAGTTGGGTTGCCAGCACCACCAAACATTGAAGCTGGGGATCACAATGACTTGTATGTTCGCGGGGATCATAATGAAGGATTGTTAATTGATAAAAGATCACAATATTAGAGGCATGGATGTTTATATTTTTATTATGTTCCCATGATGACCGTGCTGATGATCACCGTGAGGGTGAGGACGTGCTTGCACTTCCTGACAATGTAAGTTTTAAGAATATATCGCTGAGGTTTCTATCTATATGTTCATTTATAATTGTATTATGTAAGTGTGTTTTTTTATCAAATTTTTAGGATAATAGTTAATAGCAATTCTATTTAATTTGCAGGCGTTCGCCAAAGACTACAGGCTATGCAGGACGGCCATGACATAGCTATGCAAGCCATCGACATTGCTTTGTAAATCCAAAGCGCAACAGTCGGAGAGAAAGCAATCATCCCACACTAAGGTTATATAGATATATAGTGGGACTAAGGTGAAGATCCCACCTGCTAAAACATGTTACCGACAACTACATGTTACGACTGGGAGGTCGTGATTCAGCAACCGTATGCATTAGCAGGAGGACAAACAGATTTCACCACGAGTTAACATTGAAGAAGGTCTACTAACCTACACTGAGCTAAACAAGTTTATCAGTACTGATAAACTTGTTTAGCTCAGTGTAGGTTAGTAGACCTTCTTCAATGTTAACTCGTGGTGAAATCTGTTTGTCCTCCTGCTAATGCATACGGTTGCTGAATCACGACCTCCCAGTCGTAACATGTAGTTGTCGATAACCTATTTTAGCAGGTGGGATCATCACCTTAGTCCCACTATATATGTACTAAGCTATATTGTTGTATGTAATTTTGGCGCTGCTGTTGTTATGCACTATATATGTGTTAGTCTGTCATGTTGTTATATGAATCTGAAACACTTGTGCGTGCTGCACTTTATGTATTGTATCTGTATCATGCTTCCCTTCATTGTGGCTTCTTTTGCTGTTTCATGGCTCTTTCAATATGATTTTGTTGACAATGATGACAATGATGAATAAAGAATAACTTTGTTCTCATAATTAATTTTGTGTGAATGTGAATGAATTTTTATGAATTGTGTGTGAAAATCATCAATACATGAATGTTTCTACATGTGTCTGAATGTGAAAAGAGATGAAATAAATGGAACTGCAGGTTGCTACTGGTTTCTACATGTGTGTGATGAAAAAAAATAATATGAATTAAATGTTCTTATACATGAGTGTGAATCACATATATATAATATTGTCCATCATGTTAATTTTGCAGGTTTGTGGCCTGTTGTTGGCTGATATCAATGGATGTCATAAAATATGTAGTTCATAACTGAACTGCAGGTTTCTCATCATGCGACCAGCCACAACAGGTCTGTAGACTGACAGAAAAAAAACATAGGTGTTAGTTATTTGAACAAAACCGACGACATATGGTTACAATGTTGGTTTCCATACTAGTAACCAACGTCTATTTCCCTAATGAGGCCAGACACCATGGCCGTGCTGGCCAGCACGGCCGTGGCAGCGGATCAGACATAAAACAGGCGTCGAATATTTGTATAAAACCGACGACATATGGTAACAGTGTCAGTTGCCCTACTAGTAACCGACGTCGATTTCCCTAGAGGCCAGACACCACGACCATGCTGGTCAGCACGACCGTGGCAGCGGGTGAGATGGCATCGGTTATCACTAATAAACCGACGCCGATAGTTCCCCAGATGGCGCCCTTTCTGTGGTGCGAAGGTATATGACGTCGATTTCGAAGCTAATAACCGACGCCTATACCCCCTGCTGGCGTGTTTTCGACGCGTTTTCAGTGGCGCATGAAGGGTTGTGGCGTCGGTTTGAGAACCGACGCGTAACGGTTGGGCTTTTAGCGGCGCCCACATAGGTGTCGCTTAAAAACTGACACTAAAGGCCTTAAAAACTGACACTAAAGGCCAGTTATGTACTAGTGATAATATATAAAAGCAAAGTACTAGATTGCCCTTACATCATGCATAATTATCTTGATGCGTGACAGGAGAGACTCATAAAACTGACCCACATGAATTCACCCGTGACATGAAATTAAATAGATCATGAAAAGATAGAAAATCCCATGGAAGGCATGACAAATTAAAATCAACATAAGGGCACACTAGGGAATTCATCGCGAGAATTGTTTCTCAACCTCCTTCCCTACCATTTCCAACACACGGTCAGATTTGAAAGGACCTAGCTCGCACCCTAGGCATGCTCGACCTTAGGTAAAGAGCTGACGAGCTTCATGACGTCCAATCTGAGCCAACGAGCCCTAAACTATGTCTTGGGTGCATTGAGGCACCGGGTCGACGAACCTCATCGGAGGCCAAGGGCACTGAAGATTCAACACAACACAGGGTATGGTTTTGGGAAAACCAAACACATAGAGACACTCAACTAGGGTCAATGAAACCAAGCGAATAGGAATAAAGAGTGTGGGCTCAAAGGTGCGGCGACGGTGTTTGAAAAAATCACAAAACAGACACAAAGCACAATGGTATCTTGTTAATAAATTAAACCAGACCATCACATGACTAAATGAAGGTATATGTTGATAAAGGGGTTATCTAGATGGTTTGGAAGTTCCCAATTGAAACCTTTCTTCATCTTCTACCCGCGGAGGTCGTCAGAGTCCCAAAACTCATCGTTGATGTGCTAGGATTTTGGGTATTGCTACAATCTAATTGAGTGTGGAGGTGGTGCTATAGGGCATGAGGGAGATACTGGGCTCCTATTTATAGGTGTGGGTTCAGAGTTTTAGGGTATACCTATGTTGATGGAGAGTCCTAACTTTGGGGATATTGGGGGTTTCCTGTGTAACAAGAATTAGGGTTAGTTTTCTAGAATATTTGATGTTCCTTGCGATAATGAAATAGTAGGCAAAATAATTTTGCAATTTCGTCCACCAGAGAGAGGGAGAGAGAGAGAGAGAACAAGGTGAAGAGGGGGAAGGACTAGAGTTCAACACTTACCCGTCTCTGATTTAAGGTATACGATGACACTGGTCTGTTGGATGGCGATCGCACAATCGTGGTAAAATCTAGATTATCAACTCCTGTGACAGGCAGACTGAATGAAAACTAAGATAATTTTTGTGTGACATTTAGATAATTAAACTTTATCTAAATCAATTAAGATAGCTAATATTTCTGATATTCTTCTTCTCTCCTTTATTTAGGTTAAATAGGATTATCTAAATTAAATGATAATTTACTCCTAGGGCAATAGGGACCCAAGGGACCTGAATATGAAGTTAGATTTATTAAGAAACAAGTAATGATAACAAATCAAGTGGGGTCTAAGACCCAAGTAATGATTATTCTAGTAGGTATTGAAGCAATTGTATCAAAAGGAGCAATAATAATAATTTCAAGTTTGGTTCATGCCTCATTAGAAAATTAGGATTTGGATTTTAAACATGCACAACTTAAAGGGGTAAGATGAACATACCTCACTTTAGAGTCCTAGTAATTACTTTTCACAAACTAAGTTTTTTCCAAGATCTCTTTTTCCTAAGTTAAAGTCATACACATGCATTAGGGTTTTTAACCCATACAAGTATAAAGGGAATTCCTAGTTTTAGACCCCTTTTTGGAAAACTTTAGATTTTGGTCAAGAAACCCATACCAAATCATTCCTTATTTTCTCGTTATCAAGAAAACATATTTATTTACTTTATTTGGAGTATATATGAATTAGTTGCATTTTTAGGACTTTTTATGTATTTATTAAATTCCCCAAAAATTGACTTTAAAAAATAATGGAATTAGACTATGGGATCATTTTTATTGGATATATCTTATTTTTTATTCCAAAACATGTCTCACTTTAATTTTCTGACTTACCAATTAATTGTTATGAATTTTACAAGTTATAGCACTTTACTAGAATACTTGAATAATAAATAAAAGCAAAGTACAAGATTGCCCTTGCATCACACATCATTATCTTTATGCATGACATGATATACTCCACAACATATGAATTCACCCATATGAATTCACCCACAACATAAAATTAAATAGAACATGAAAAGATAGAAAAGCCCATGGAAGGCATGACCAATTAAAATCAACACAAGGGCACGCTGGAGAATTCATCGTGAGGATTTTTTCTCCTTCTCCTTCCCTTCCATTGACGAGGCATGGTCAGCTTGGATCAGACCTAGCTCGCACCCCAAGCGTGCTCGACGTTAGGTGATGACCTCACGAGTTTCGCAGCGTCCAGCCAGAGCCAACAAGCCCTGAACTATGGCTTGGGGTTCACTAAGGAACCAGATCGACGAACCTCCTCACTGGCAAGTGTCATCGAAGGTTCAAATAACCACAAGCTATGGTTTTAGGCATACCAAACACACAAAGACACTCAATGAGGGTCAATGAACGAACATGATTCACAGGTGCGGGCTCAAAGGTGCAGTAGTGGTGTCAAAAAAATAAAAAAATAGACACAAAACACGGTGATATCTCGTCGATATATTAAACTAGGCCATCACATGAATAGATGAAGATAAATGTTGGAAATGGGGTTAACTAGATGGGGAGGAAATGCCCAATTGAACACTTTCTTCATCTACTACCCATGGAGGTCACCAAAGTCCTAAAACTCATCTCCGACGTGCTAGGACCATGGGTGTTTCTATGGTCTAATTGAGTGGTGGAGGTGGCACTATAGGGTACGAGGGAGAGATTGGGCTCCTATTTATAGGTGAGGGTATAGAGTTTTAGGGTATACCTATGCTGGTGGAGAGTCCTAACTTTGGGGATATTGGGGGTTTTGTGTATAGCAAGCATTAGGGTTAGTTTTCTATATTGTTCAACACGTCTCGTGATAACAAAGCCATTGGTGAGAGAAGTTTACAATTTCATCCACTAGAGAGACAGAGAATGAGGCGAAGAGGAGGAAGTACCAAAGTCTGGTGCTTAATCGTGTCCGATTCAAGGTAGACGATGACACAGGTCCGTTGGATGGCGATTGTGGGATCACAGTAAAATTCAGGTTATAAAATCCTATGATAGGTAGATTGTATGAAATTCAAGATAATGTTCGTGTGACATTTAGATAGTCCAAATTTAATTAAATTGATTAAGATAGTTAATATTTTTGATAATCTTATTCTATCATTTATTTAGGTTAAATAGAATTATCTAAATTAAGTAAAATTTTACTCCTAGGGTTATAGGGACCAAGGAATCCAAACTTGAAGTTAGATTTATCATTTTGGGTTTTCTTTTTATGAGTTTTAGCTCAATTAGGGTTAAAGGCATTATCCTTCATATATTTTAGTATTTAATTTCTCTTTCCTCCAAACTTCTAAATTAAGCTTAATTTTATCTTAACTAGCTATAGCCAAAAGTATATTAAATTATCTTGCACAAATAAGGATATTTAGCTAGTTTACTTTTCATTATCACTAAGTGTCACATTAAGTTATATAATGCCACATTATCATGTTGAAGCTCTATTATTTATCCCATTTTCATTCCATGAGGCTATGGAAGGTTCTGGGACGAATTATTTTATCAATATCTCACTAAGTGCTAAATTTTACATCTTAGACCTTGATTGAAATCCTAACTGAGGTATTTGTGCATAAACCCATACTTTGGCATGATAAGTGAACAAATTACTTCCAAACCACTAATGATTTTGAAAAATTTGAATTTAAGGCCTAAAAGGATAAAAAGAAAAGGAAATACTTGGAAAAGGGATAAATTGAGAATGTAACTAAATTTTAGTATGTTACAAACCTCGTACAAAAATATTAGTGATCAACACTTCTTGTCATATATAGATTCATAAGGTACCATTTCAAGACTAGATTGGTAACCATTATTATATGAAAATTCAATCAGACTAACATGTGAGTCCCAACTTCCAAGGAATTGTAGAATACATGGCTAGAATAATATCAAAGCTATTTACTTCAAGAGGTAATAAGTCCACTTGTATGCATTGTTTATTAAATCTTAGAACACATCCTGGACAAACCTCGGTCACAACTATAGGTAGTACAATAGGTATCTCCAACAAGAAATCATAAGGTAGCTGCACAATAGAAAGTTGACCTCTAGCTATGACATCCTGAGTCATGAAAAAATGTGTAGCACCAGGGTCAATCAACACTGTAACATGTATAAGAATGAATGTAACTAAAATTTTTGACATGTCACAACATGCGGAGAAACTACTCCCTCCTATTGAGTGAAACCATAAGCACAAGATGTGTCCTACTTCCTACCTCAACCTCATCCTCTACCCTAATGTATTGTGGCTCCTTGAGTGCTGGAACATGCCTATCATGCATACCCTCTGCCTAAGCTTTGTGGTGCTGACGGTCTCTGCACTCTAGTCATTGAATGTTGCTGAGTTCTCTGTGAACAATCACTGATAGAATGTCCTTCCCGACCACATATAAAACAACCCTTGAAATCAGGGTCCCTACATGAACCTTTATGAAATATGTTGCAATATGTATACTATGGTGGTGTCGAGTGATAGCTCAACCTATGATGTTTTGTCATAGATCCTTTACTCTATGTCCTATGTGGTGTTGGTCGTCTAGATGCAAAAGAAGAAGTACCCCTACCATATGGAATATGTGGCAGTGCACTAGCTGGCACGTTTGGTCTCCTATAAGGATATGTAGGCGGCCTAGTCATTCTCGACTGTGTACTAGGTCCTAGCCTTCTCAACTCACCAACTGCCCTCTTATGGGTCTCAAACTCCCGCCTCTGCTGGATGACATGCTCTAGAAGCCTGACTGTATCAACAAAGGCATGAAAATATGTCCTAGATTCTATCACAACTATCCTCTCTTATAGATCATAGTTCAGACCTTGTTCAAAATACCTGATCTTATCCTCATTTGTGGCACATAGATGAGGAAAAAACCATAAGAAAATCTAGAAATTTATATTCAGTCATTGTCATTTGTCTCTGCTCAAAGTCTCAAATTGATGGATCTTGTCCCATATGTATGTGGTATGATAATGTTGGGACTCAAACCTCTTCCTAAATTCAGCTCATGTTAGACTCTATTCATCCAGGTGTGTCTCTTCCATGCTCTACCAATGAATTACATTGCCTTTTAGAAGATAAGTAGCATGTTTCACCTTCTCCTCATCAAATACATGAACTATTTTAAACACTTTTTCAGTTTCATATAGCTAAGCATCCTCTTCTGTAGGATCAACAGTGCCATAGAAGTCATAGGCACCCATTTTGTCAACCTCTCATAAGACCTGCTAATATCACACAATGGATCATGAACACTTGGAGGTGATGGAGGGACTTCCCCTATTACTGAATGAGCCATAATTGACACTAGTCTCTGTGTCATAACATACAGAGATCAGTGGTAGACAATGTAGTCACTACATGATGTTGATCCATTACTTCAACATGAGGCTCTTTTTTCCTTGGTTTACCCCTATCACCACCTAATGGAGGTGCCAAATATCGACTCTCCACTTGTTCTTAACCTATGCCAACCATAATCTAAAAGAAAATAGAATATAACATATATCATTAAATAATTTGAAGGACCCAATAAGACTCATAGACTCATCTATTGTCCCTATGCATAGGCACTAACAAAAACCTAGGATTTGTTACCACTATTTGTGGAACCCCACCTCTAAGACCCCACAGTTTTATCCAAACTCCCACACTAATCCTTACATTAACACATAAATCATGAAATCAAAACATTTGATTATATGAAAAACACAAATAACTTTTCCCATTTTCAAAACTGGCACAAGCAATTAAAGTTATATGTATTTCACCAAACCATATATAAGCAAACCCTAGATGTAAGTATTGCTCAAGATAAAATTCTAGTACAACTTGTAGTAGAAAGTTATACTATTACATTTACATAAGAAAACTAGATCAAGATAAAGTACATCACTACGAGCACACACACCCTCCCAGGACTCCCTAGTATAGGGATGGCCTATACATATAACCTACAACAAGAAGAGAATTCTCTAGAGAATTGGTGCTCGATCAAGTTGGGTAAGGATTCTCTACAATGAGATTTCCAGGATTCAATAAATAGTAAAAAATATGGCTGGACGGGACTTCTACTTGCTTGTTGAAGTTTTCATGTTCGTTGCCCTTAGCGTATCATTTGGTCATTTTGGAGAGATGGGATCGACATTCTGAATCAGATGATGAAGAAAAATCACTGTAGACGAGAAACTCATGGGTGAACTGAAGCTGAATCAGAATCTATAAAATTTAGACCATCATTTATCAACACACGGAGTGAGTGGAATAGGTTCAAGATAAAACTAGCATTGAACTAATCCTTTTTAAACTGATCAGACATAAGTATATTTCAGACTAAATCAAACAATTACAAATATCATGCAGATAATGGTAGATATAAGCCACATAGAATGAACATGAAATAACAATTAGAACTAACATGTAATTGAGGATAGATAATCAAATATTATATCTCAGCTTGTTAAGATTCATTGTTAGGTTTCCCCTAAAATTACTTGATATGTACTTGATCAAGTAAAATTCGCCACGCCAGGTTCTCGTGTCAAAAAATCACTATACACATCTTAGGGTTAACCAGAAACCATAAGATAAGCTACAAGCTTTGGCGTGCCTCAGAGTTGCCAAACACTGGCTAGGTAAGAGCATAAAGCCTCTCTACCTTACATACCTCATTTCAGGTACATAAGACAAGGTTAATAAGATAAATGTCAAACATAGGGCATCATGTAAGAGACTGTGATCACCCCTTTACTAAAAATTTGAAGAATTGACATCCATTCCAAACATTCTCAGAGGTATGATGGAATGGGCATAAATTTTTCCAAATTTATTAAACATTGGTATACAAAAGACCATTAGAAAGCAGTGGAATAAAAAAATTAACTAACTATATTCAATTTCATAAAAGGTTTACAAAAATTCATCAAATTCTCCCATGAGGGTTTACATCAAGACACACAATCAGGATCTAGATAGAGGGAAGTCTAGACTACTACAATCTTTTCTCCAAGCAACATATCCATCAACTGAGTCCAAGCCAAAAGCTATATACTCCTTGTCTTGTTCATCACCTTGCTCATCACCTGGGTGGTTGGGAAAGCACCCAGCAAAAGGGAGAGGAGAACAAGGTATGCGTCAAATAATGAATAAGTACAAGAGAAAAGGAAATCATATGAAACATAAATATATTGAATCATCATAAGATGAGAGGGCCAAGAGAATGAGACACATAAAAAATAGATTCTTACCATTACAAAACATATAAGAAGTAGCATGCATGATATTAATTGGACTACATTAACTAAGTAGGGTTGAGGCACCTACCGAACCTCAACCTATAGGTGAGGGGAGAATTCATACATTCCCAGTCACCAATCAAATTTTATAGGGGAGGAATAACACATTCCCCAGGGGGAGAATAAGACATTCCCCAGGCAAATTATTTACATACCGTCTGTGGGTGGTTGTACATAAGTACCACTACTATAGCTAAATAGCCAAATAAACCATCATGCTCAAGAAATAGTAAAGTGGCAAGATAAATCATCATATAATTACAACTTGGTGGTGGGGTTCCAAGACCCAAGAATAATGTTTTGAAACTGATTTATGAGGCAAGTATAGCAAAAGATTCAAGAGTATATGAAATAGGGTTTAATAAAGCCTCATTATAGAAAAATAGGTTAAGGCACAATTATTCCCAACTTAAGGTGTAAATGCACATACATAAATAGGGATTGCACATACATAGAACATACATAAATAGGGAATTTCACATACATAGCACATACCTTTCATTATGATTCATATTACCCACTTTCATCACTTGATTGAGTCCATGATCAATTTTTCCTATTTTCAATTCGTATACATGTATTAGAATGATATATATGCATTAAGGTAGAGAAAACCCATATTTTTACTTTTTATAGAAAACATCGATTTATACTATGAAAACATCACCATAGACTTAGTTAGGTTCTTCTGATTAAGAAAACATATAATTTTGCATATTTTGGAGTTACGATGATTAGAGTGTATTTTTGGTGATTTTTAAGTGATTAAATCATTTTCTAGAAAACCACCATTGACAAAACTCAAAACCAATACTTGGAAATATTATTATTGAAAATAAAATGTTTTTATGATTTTAGGACATATTTTACTTTAGTTTTTGGACAAAGGAATCAAAAGTTATGAATTATTGAAATTCGACCAATCAAAATCCGACACATCATCAAACAAAACGAGATAAGCAAAGAGAGAGAGGGAGGGAAAACACCATTTGACCTAATATCGTGGTTTTAGATTAATAGTTATCCAAACTAGATCTTCTGGAGAAGGTAAACTGGTAAGAAACCAAAACCCTAGATGAACATGGTAAATATAGATGGAAATCATCGATTTTAAACATAGATGCATGAATTTTAAGCATGTAGCAAGAAATATATGAGAAGTGGGTTATGAAACTCGCCTCTAGGGAAGATAAGAAGGTCCAAACAGCAAGGATCTGATCTTAGAAGGTCTGGTTACTCCAAGCTTAGCTCCTTTCTTGGACAAAGATCACCTTCTCAACTTAGAGGTGATAAACCCTAGCAAAAGAGCATAGAGATGAGGTGTTTTAGGGTTCTAGGTGGGGTTTCACCATGTAATTCCATGGTTACGACCTGTAATAGGGTGTAAGGAATATTAAAAGTATGAAAATAGGGAAGGAAGGGAGGCAACTTACTAGTTTTGGTCAAAATTACCAAGGAGGAACTTTAGAAACCCTAATAGAGCAATTTGGAAGCCCTAGGAGCCTTCTTCACCAAGGTAGGCTCCCTCTATTACCTTGGGACAGCAACTTTGTGGCCAAATACAGAAGGAACTATTATATAAGCTAGAGGAAAGAAAATGGGAACAAGAGTTTTCGAATTGTGAGTTGGGAAGGGGTATACATGGCTATATATAAAAAGAGGTGAAGCATGAGGTGTCTTAAGGGACTTTCCATGTGTCTTTAGCCTAGGGCTTGATGGCCATGCAAGAGGACATCTCATGGACTCTTCTTGGATATAAAAATTCGGTCCTAAGAGCCCAAAGATATTTCAAGGCCATCCCCACCATTTTTCAAGAAAGAAATAACCTCATTGGTTGATAGCTTTTAAAGATAAGCACCTTTATAAAGAGGGTAATCCCTATAATGCCCTTAGAAAGAAATACCATCAAACCAAGGTGAAACTAGGTTCTCCAATGGTTTAAAATCTCTTTAATGGTAAGGGAATATCTAAGGATTAAAATTCAGTTGATAATTTGCAAAGAAAACCTCCCAATTGGGTAAATTGCATAAAAGTCCAAAATGTACCTAAAATTGCATAACTTGCACAAACAACATCCAAATTGGACCAAACTTCATCCACAAGTTATATTTGATGTGTAGAATATGAATTTTACATTATTTGCATATTTTTAATTTATAAAATCACATTATTAATTACTTATGCCTTTTATTGATTTTCTCTCTCCTAAACTTATCCTAATATTTCAAGGTTGTCCAAATTAGATGAAATTTGACATGTAGGCTAATTTTGATATTTAGATTTCGAATTTGAAGTTTGTTTTCCTCTTTTGAGACATATTTTTATGAGATATGTCATATGGCCCATTAACGACCCATTATCTAAATTGTTCATCCGATTAAGTTTCTTATCTTCATATTACCACTAAAATGAGTTATGTGGCATATGTTATGTTTTCAAATCACATCAAAAAGTTAGATTAAGGTTTAGAGAACTTAATCATGGTAATTAAGCTTTCACTGAGGTATTTTAGCATAAACTGTTCCATTGGTATAATTAGTGAATAAATGTTCACTAAACCACTATAAATTCCACTAATTAAATAGAAAGGCCAATAAGGATAGAAATGAAAGGAAAAGATGGGAAAGAGGGTCAAAAGCCAAAATTTCCAGAATTCGGTATGTTACACATCATGTATAAGATACTAAACAAAGCTATCCCTATTGATCCCTTCCACATCAAGATCACAATTTTCATAAAAATGTTTCAAATACAATTCATTTCATTTACTCAACAACATAAAATTTAGCTTAGCATCTCATCTTGAAATCTTTCCTAAATTTTGCTAACCTAGCCTTCAAGGTCTAGAATCACACTCTACCATTCTTTTTCATAATCCAAGGATTATTAGAAGGAATTCTATTTCATTTCCCGATGCAAACCTTGGGGGAAAATCACATTATTTAAGGTTCCTATCTAGATGAGTTAGGTTATAATGGATATCAAGTGCATCTACTCACTTTAAGGAGAATATGAGTTAATTATATGTATGTGATTTTACATTCTAATCCTAGAATATGTGGATTATGGTTTCAGACATACATTATGTTTCAAATCATATTACAGATACCCTACATATCTTTTTCTATCATATAAATTCCAATGAAACAATCATAACTCAAGAGTTCACATATTATGCAGAATACTCCATATTTAACCAATATGCGACATTTGCAATGTATAGACATTAAGAATGTGGAAATTGAATTCAAATAAATTCTTATTGCTCATGGTCAATAAAATATAACATCCACTTGATTCATTTGCAAGGTTCACTACAAGGTCAAATAAGCAAAATAGTCCTATGCATTATTGGAGTTCTAAATTTCCACCAATTGTAGTATAATGAGTAGATTTAGGGTTATAATTCACTAATATTTTTCAAATGAACTTACACCACTACCCTCAGGTGTGAAGCACTTGAAATTCGTAGCCCAACAACTACTAATTCTTGAATCAAGTCCTCGCTTTAAGAAATCACAATTTTCCTACTCCTCGTTACTCAAGACCTTAGAAGAATAAGACATGAAGAATAAAGAAAGAAAGAAGAGATTTATTTGGTATATTTTGATAAAAATAATGGGAGTGACGATTTCTATATATAGGAGAGAATGAATGCAAATAAACATAGAAAAGATTGACGATCTATATAGAATTTACCAACCTTGGAAACAAAAAACCTAGAAATCTAAAATTTCAACTTCAGATTCTCCAAGCCCTAGAATGTCCTTTTTTCTCAAGAATTCTAAAGCTATAAACTATAGGACGGAAATGAGTGGTTTGTGGGTCATAATATTTTCCTAAATACTCATCAAAGTGCTTGGAATAATGAATTATAAGCATGTTTAGTCCTTTTTTATTTTTCCAGAAAATCTTGGTCAACTGAGTTTGTCTTGTTAGAAACTTGACCGACACTAGGTTCTATTGTGACAAAAAATTTCTCCAATTTTTTTGAAAATTTCGTATGTTATTGAAAATGGAGTATACAAATTGTACTTAGAATTTCAGCTTAATTGGATAAGTCAATAAAGTTCTAAAAATCAAATACTACACTGCTATACTTCAACCTGTATAACATGGTTGGCTGAGTTTGTCTTGGGGAAACTCGACCTACCAATAGGTCAAGAAATTCTAAAAATTCTAAAAATTTTCAATAACACTTGTATTTGAGTTATCCAATACATATATAAATTTCAAAGTAATATGAGTTACATACAAAATAATAAAAATCTTTTACTAAACTATTATACTTAATAATAAATTCATTATATTTATATTGAGGATTTCATGCGACTAGGGTTTTCAATTTACAACCCTACAACCCCAATCATCAAAAATAACAATCTAACACATAAGGTTTAATATTTCAATTAATATTCAACTATTAGGAGAAAACTAACTCAATAACTATTGATTCTTAGGAAGATTGAACTAGAATTTAATGTAATTTAGAAATGAGTCCTTACAGTTTTGGTCCTCCTACAAATGCATAGAGGTTTTAGTCCTCCTTCAGAATCTATATTTATTTGGCATTGAAGTCTTAGTCCTCCCACCCTTTGTTTGAAATATATGGGCTACTTTTTAGTATATGCTAGTCTGTTGACTACTCACTATGCAAGTGTTTTAT
The DNA here is from genome assembly GCA_963693085.1 of Alisma plantago-aquatica. Lineage (NCBI taxonomy): Eukaryota > Viridiplantae > Streptophyta > Magnoliopsida > Alismatales > Alismataceae > Alisma > Alisma plantago-aquatica. The sequence goes on from OY856409.1 coordinate 1,353,843,129, forward strand.
ATTTAATGATATTATTTGATGTGACATTGTTTAAAAGATAAGAAATCTGTTATTGAATATCTTATTCACAATATTCTCTTTGATATCCACTTGGATATCTTTTTTTCCTCTTGAAATGATAATCCTTGATAATGTTTAATTGTTGTCCTCTTTTTGTAAAGTTGCTCAATCCATATTTCTATTGACATACAAACTTTTATCTTGAAAATATTTAATTTATCTTCTCTTGTGGGGTATGCTTCCAACTCCTTAGTAAATAATACGGTGGACTTGATATGATGACATGAACCTGACTTAGTAGATCTGACTCTTGGGAGATAGACTTGAGATGGTTTGGATATCCCCATACTTAGATTATGAAGTTGTATCTTTTATATAAACTCAAATGAGAAATTTTTATGTAATCTTGTAAAATTCAATATAGTCACTTTATTTCCGTGGTCACACTTTGGTCTTTTATATCATTCATTTTAGAAAAAGTATACACATGTTCCACCATATTTATTTCTATATTTGGATTATATGAGTTTATTCCTCAAAACTGAGTAAAAGAGTGAATCTGCTCTCGAGTCCCAGTTGTCAAAAGTCTATTTTATACAATACAAAACAATAAAAATTATAGTGCATATAACTACTTTGTAAAAGGATATATTGATACCGTAGTATTATAGTAATCTAAGGTTCCACAACTGTAGAGAAATGCTTAATTATTTACAATAAATACATATTATATCTACACATATGTTAAAAAATACATGTTTATAAATAATCAATTACATAGATATTGAAATAATACACTAAAAGATGTGTCCATGCTACCACCTTTCCGTATGCTTTGTCTATGCTTAATTAGGAGGGAGCGCCCCATCCAAGAGGAGTGCGATAGTTCGTGTCAAGAGATGGAAGAAAAGAAGGAAAATAATCAAAACATAACATCCATGAGAGAGAGTAAAGAGAGAGTAGAAATAATTCGAGGTAGGAAAGGATGCTCAATATCTTGATGTTTGTATATATTTTAAGAGAGACATGTGATATAATAATCATATATTTCTAACTATTAAAAAAAGATATATTGATGAATACCACATTTTAGTATATTATAGTTCTTATAACTATAGAGAAAAATGATATTACTACTGACAATACCTAAGAATAAAAATTATAGTGTATATAACTACTGAAAAAGGATATATTGATGAATACCATATTATTATAAAAATTTATAGTTCCATAATTATCGTGAAATGCTCAAATTTTTACAATAAAAAAGTATTATATCCACAAATATGTTAAAATATACATTTTTAAAATTATTCTATTACATAAAAAGAGTTCTATCTATTACATAAAAAGAATCTATTACATAAATGTCAAAATAATGCACTAAAAGTTTTGTCTATGTATATATAAGTTATTCTCACCACCTTCGCGTATGCTTTTGTCCATGCTTAATTAGGAGGGAGCATTCCATTCGAGAGGAGTGTGGTAGTTCGTTCTAGAGTTGGAAGAGAAGAAGGAAAATAATCAAAACATAACATCCATGAGAGTGGAGAGAGAAAGAAAGATAGAAGTAATACGAGGTACGAAAGCATAATCAATATCTTGACATTTGCATAATAATCATATATTTCTAACAATATCTCAGTATAAAATTTATAGTGCATAGAACCACTCAAAAAAGGATATATTGATGAATATGATAGTATTATAAATATTTATAGTACCAAAATTATAGAGAAATGCTCAACTTTTTACAGTAAATGAATATGATATCCAAATATATGTTAAAATATACATGTATATAAATAGTCTATTACTTTAATGTTGAAATAATATTCTAAAAGTTTTTTGCATGTTTATGAAAGTTCTTCCCACCACCTTTTGTATGCTTTTGTCCATGGTTAATTAGGAGGGAGCGCCCCATTCAAGAGGTGCGTGGCAATTGGTCTCAAGAGATGGAAGAAAAGAAGGAAGCTAATTAAAACATAACATCCATGAGAGAGGAGAAAGAAATATAGAAACAATATAAGGTAAAAAGAAATAATCAATATGTTGATATTTTTATATATTTTAAGAGAGAAATGGGATACAATAATCATATATATACGATAATACCTAAGAATAAAAATTATAGTGCATATAACTACTCAAAGGATACATTGATTAATGCCAAGGAATTATAAAAATTTATGTTCCACAATTGTTGAGAAATACTCAACTTTTTACAATAAATAAATATTATAATCACAAATATGTTGAAAAGCACATGTTTATAAATAGTCTTTTACATTGATGTTGAAACAATACATGTTTAGATGGTTGCTCGATGCTTTATATTGGAATCTACACCGCCAGCATGATAATTTATTGCAGAATGAATAGTTATTCCCAGTTCCCACCACCTTTTAGTATGCTTTTGTTCATGTTTGATTGGGAGGGAGCGAAACATTCACGAAGAGTGTGGCGTTTCGTGTCAAGAGATAGACAAAAAGAAGGAAAATAATTAAAACATAAAATCCATGATAGAGGAAAGAGAAACATAGAAATAATATGAGAAGGGAAAGGGATAATCAATATATTGGCACTTGTATTTTAAGAGAGAATTGGGATTTAACAAGCATATATTTTCTAGAATATCTAAGAATAAAAATTATAGTACATAGAACTAGTAAAAAAAGGATATATTGATGAATATCATTGTTTTGTAAAAACTTACAATTAAAAACAATAGAGAAATGCTCAACTTTCTACAATAAGTAAATATTATATCCACAAACATGTTAAAAAGTACATTTTTATAAATAGTCTATTACATAAATTTTGGAAAAATATACTAAAAGTTTTTTTTATCAAAATTTTATTTCAAAAATTTATTCTCTAAAGTTTTGTTTTATCAAACAATACACGTGGTTGAACATATCAGTAGATAATAGAATAGTTTTTTCTATGTGTTATTTCAGACAAAAAATACACACAGAAAAACTATTTTGTTATCTACTAATATTTTTAACTTCATGTATTGTTTGTAATTATAGTTAGTGTTACTATTTATCATAACATGCATTTCTAAAACAAAACTTCTATTTATACAGATAAATTTACTTCAAAAACTAGATTTTGGTATAAAACCTAGATTGATGGGAGGAACGGAGACTAGTCAACCTCATTGTACATCTAACCATGACTGCCAATTTTATATTCTTGCTTCTTCTCTTTTCTCTCCCTCATTTTCTACTCCTAGACTAGTTTCGTTAGCTTTTTACTATTGTACAATCAATAGTTGAAATTTAATTTCTAAAAATTAATTAAAATTGTGTCTCTAAAAAGAAATTGAAATCAAATTTTAGAAAAGAAATTAAGGTGTTTCACTTCATTCACCCCCGATACTTCTTTCCCATTGTTTCATCAGTTCTTCTACCTGAAATCATATTTAGCATTTTCATATTACCAAGTAGCCTAATCCTAGTCCAAATTCAGTCAAATCCTTAGATAACGAATATGGGTGGTCAATGGGGAAAGTATGGGGAGAATAAGGGCTTATCCTTACTCTTACTCACCTAGTGTGGTGGGCAAGGGTAAGAGTAATTTCCCACTTCACCACTATTCCTACCCTCCTCTTACTCTTACCCTCTTATCCACAGGATAAAGGAAAGTGTAATCATGAACTGGTGAATTTATATGTCTTTCAAAAAAGTATACTAATATGAATAACAATTTCATGTCTAATACATTTATACATTTAAGTGAAATATGAATATGCTCCAAAATGTCTTTTAACTATTCAAAATATCTAATTGTAATCTTCTACAATAATATACACATGGTTTTTATTTAAAAAACTATAAAATCTAGTTATTTCTTACACATGTGTCTTACACCTCCAAAATGATGTTGTATACACAAACAAATTAGCTACATAAGAAGTAGATAAGAAAATTATGTATTGTGTTAAATGATGGTCATATTGTAACGTACTAGATCTCGGACCCTACCCTGGAAGTTGACATTTTGGACGTAGCCAAACAAGGTTGAGGGTTAGACCTAAATAGATGTTTAGTATAACCCCAATGAGCTAATGCATGTATAGATCACCTTCATATAACCTAATGTTCTAACATTAATCTTAGGTTTATAATGGATACATAAAATATGCCACATAACTCATTTTGGTGGTAATATGAAGATAAGGAACTTCATTAGATCAATAATTTAGATAATGGACCGTTAATGGGCCATATGACATATCTCAGAAAAATAAGTCTCAAAATGTAAACAAACTTCAAATTTGAAATCTACATATCAAAATTAGCATGCATGTCAAATTTCATCTAATTTGGACAACCTTGAAATATTAGGATAAGTTTAGGAGAGAGAAAATGAGTAGAAGGTATAAGTAATGAATAATGTGATTATATAACTTCAAAATATGTAAATAATGGAAAATTCATATTCAACACATCAAAGTTAACTTGTGGATGAAGTTTGGTCCAATTTGGATGCTGTTTGGTGAAGTTATGCAATTTTAGGTACATTCTGGACTTTTCTACAATTTACCCAATTGGGAGGTTTTCTTTGCAAATTTTCATATGAATTATAATTCTTATATATTCTCTTACCATTCAAAATTTTTTGAACCATAGGGTTCCTAGTTTCACCTTGGTTTGAAGGTGTTTCTTTCCAAGGGCATTTTAGGGATTACACTCTTTATAAATGAGCTTATCTTTAGAAGCTATCAACCAATGGGGTTATATTTTTGATTTGAGGCCGGTTGGGATGGAATATAAGTGTCCATAAATTGAAATTTTATATTCAAGAAGCCTCTATGAGCTGTCCTCTTTAATGGCCATGAAATCCCTAGCCTAAGGACACATGGAAAGCTCCATGGACACCTCATGCTTGACTTCTTCCTTATCCATAAAGGTTTGCATGTCTGTAGGCACCCTTAGCATTGGACACATGGAAAGTAACTTGAAACCTCGTGCTTGAATTCTTCCTTATCCATAAAGTCTTGTATGTCCATGGACACACTCATACATGACACATGGAAAGTCTCATAGATACTTCATACTTGACCTCTTTCTTTATATATAGCCATGTCTACCCCTTTCCAACTCCAAATTTGAAAACTCTTGCTATTCTTTCTTTCCTCTAGATTAGAGCATAACTCCTACTCTATTTGGCCACGAAGGTGTTGTCCCAAGTTAAAATAAGGTGCTAACCTTGGTGAAGAAGTCTCCTAGGGTTCCAAATTTGCACTATTTAGGGTTTCTAAAGCTCCTCCTTGGTTATTTTGACCAAAACTAGTAAGTTTTCTCCTTTCCCTCCCTATTTTCAGGTTGTTAGTCTTCCTTCCACCTTCCTCCAGGTCGGAACCATGGCCTTCCATGGTGAAACCCCACCTATAATCCATAAACCCTCATCTCCATGTTCTTTTGTTAGGGTTTTTCACCTCTAAAGTGGAGAAAGTGTTTCTTGCTCGAGATAGGAGCTTTGTTGGAGAAACTAGCCTCTCTAAGCTTGGAAACCTTACTTATTGGACCTGTCCACCTTCCCTATAGGTTATTTGGAGGCCTAGGCTTGGATCTAGGCTTGACTTGGACTTTTTAGATTCTAAAGTTGAGGTATGATGTATCCCCTATTCTTCTATGTTGAGCAATTCACCTATGCTTATTCATTCTGTTTGTCCTATGGACATTAGCCTATGCTTATTCATTTTGTTTGTCCTATGGACATTAGCCTATACACAATGTATTTTCTTTTGAAAATCATGGTTCATGTGAACTACCTTATTTGATATTGATCATGTGATCATGGATATTCTTTTGAACTCTTATCTTATGCTTTGTTCATGATGGAACTCTAAAAGATGACATGTGATGTCTTTTTCCCACTTATGAGGTGGATGTATATGTTGGTCACTTATGTGGTGACTAGTTTATATATTCTGACTATACTTTCTACTTGCCTCTACATTTAACATGCTATGTGATTCAGTAGCACTAGAGTAGTGTAATTGCATTGGTTTTTATGGTAGATGTGTTATTTCCTGCCGAGCAATGTGATATTTCCTGTTCTTTTGGGATGGAAAGGAACCTCATACCCAGGGCAAGATGTGTGATTCTTGGCCCATGTTTTATATATTTGGGAGATTGGTAGTATTTCTTTCTCTATCAGGTTTCCAGTTTATGAGACTTGGCCGCCTTTGTGTTTATATTGGTCTAGGTCTATGTTTATCTCACATGTATGCAGGTTGATGATGATTGTAGGGGTGTGTGCCCTACTTTCTTTACATGTGCTAGTATGGCACAACTTTATTGTTTTAATTATGGCAAGTATCTCTTTTTTTATTGAAAATCATTTCTCTTTATACCCACTTGGGTTGTCCTTATCTTTTTCATGGGAAGCCTTTACACTTTGATGTCCTTTATTCCATATATTGCTCAATTTCCTATTTAGTATGAACATACCAGCCTTTGCTGATGTGTCATCTATTTTCTCTTCTTGCTGGGGTATGCTTCTAACCCTAGGTGAAGGACTTGGATGATAAGGCATGAAGTTTTGGACTAGTTTAAGGAGTTAAAGCTTGGAGACAAAGTTGTTATGGTTTAGATTTCCCTCTACTTAGATCCTTATGTTGTATCATACATGTAAACCCTTATGGGATATTATGATGTACTTTATTAATCTTTTGTGAAAATTGGATATAGTCATTATTTTTATTCCTCTACTACACTTTGGTCTTTTGCATAGCATTATAATAAATTTGGAAAATTTATACCTATTCCAACATACATTTGAGTGTGCTTGGAATGTATGTTAATTCTTCAAATTTTTATTTTAGTAAGGGGGTGATCCCGTCTCCTTACACATATAATGTTGAATAATCCATTGACTAGAGAAACATAATTGAATGTATATTTAATATACTATGCATAAATATTAGCGGGTAGCGGATTAGAGGGTATGGATAATGACTTAACCTTACCCTTACCCACTAAGGTAGTGGGTTAGATTGTCTTGGGTAGGTGGGTAAAAGGTAAGAAAATCCTTTACCCTCATCTTTCTCCTACAGTGTATGGGTAAAAGGTAAATAGGTTTAGCCTTACCCATTGATGACCCTAATGATAATATGCGTAAAACATTTCTAGAAAAAGGTGAATATTGCAAATATGATAACCCAAAAATCTAATTTCTTCCTCCAAACCTATGGATTTGTGGTAAATGAAGGAGTATATGTATAGCATTAGTGATTCCTTCCTAAAGACAAAAATGATATTTTTCATTTTAAGGTCTTTCAGAAAGGGTAATCTTCGTGGTTTCTAGACATAATGATGTGGTTACAAATCTCAGTTTCATGTGCACTTGTTGTGCTAAAATAATTTTTTTAACCTTGAGACTTCTGAAAGGCATGCAAGATTCTTTTCAACATTATTTTGTGTCGTATTTGATGAAGTGAAGGGTTCCATTCACATACAAAAGATTGCAGGGAGTCACATATATTTCTCTTTAGATAATATGATATGCCATTTGAAGAGGCGAGTTAGTGATTATGAAAATAATGGAAGAAACTCAGTCTCCTTGATGTTGATCATGTGCGATTGAAGTGTCATTGGTTGGAGTGAGAAAGAGGAGTCATTTGGATCCCAGAATAGAAGTAACATGATATTAGTGTTGTTAATGCTCAATAAAACTAGGAATTTATCTTGAAGCTTATTTGTGGGCACATGGAATACAAAGAACATGAACCCCTATTACAATAAATTATGTATTTGGAAATCAAATTGTGAAATAATTACTTCATGATAGACTTAACACACTAACTCATAAATAAGAAGTTACTAAATTTGTTACTAGTAATGGATTGTTTAGAAAGATCATAATATAGAAAAGGAGGTTGAGGCTAGGACACCTTCTAGCAGGATAGAATGATTATCTTTAGAAGGGTTCATATACTAATCAAATATCTTTTTGATCCAAAATGAATCATATGCATGTTACATTTTTCAATGTTCTTCCATTGCTCATAATCCTTGCATGTCATATAAAATTCCCTTGCTTGTAATCCTTGCATGTCATATACAATGCAAACACCATAATTGTAAAGTAATGGAAGTAACTTAATTATACTACAAACCTAATGGTTCAGGTTTTTAAGTACTACTAAGGATGCACACAAAATTGTTGTAGAAGATTGCTAATACATATTGCTATAAAACACTCTTGACCAATGGACTATCTTACAAAAGTCCATAGAAACTACAAGAAACTATTGCACAATGAATACATAGGATTTTTTATGTTTAAATATGCAAAATATAAAAAGGATTATTGATTCATAGCATATTGACTCATGGTATGATGCTTCACTGTCACAAATCTAGATTTCTTAAAACAAACCTTGAATAAAACCAATCAAACATTATTATAAAAATCTTAAGACATCACATCATGGAATTAAAATTTCAAAACAACAACATAAGAATATTTTTGGGGAATAGGGATCGAAGAGAAGACAATGCAAATATTTTTTTTGTCCATATTCCTTTACTAGAAGATCACACCAAACATTGTATCCAGGAAAGAGGGTAACAAAAGGTATGCCTAGTTCTGGAACAAGTACAATGACTACTTTTTCTTGGTGATGTATACTCTTCGCAAGATGCATATGGACAACTGTCAACAAGGACCTCCTGGTGCAATGTCATAGAGGACAATGGTTGTTGTCCTCCTAGCTTGGTAGAAATGGCCTCCATGCCTCTATATAGTCTGCACAGACCACTAGAAACTCCATGTTGCGCTAGCGTAGCCAACTAGAAGGATTCCTCCCTTCGATGTCAATGTGCTAACATTCACTGCTCTCTCTTGTTGTCTCTCCCTTTTATGGGTAAGACTTACTTGGCCTCTCACATTATCACAACCGTGAGGGGACAAAAATTATCATAGCTTATTACTATATCTTTTGAAAGCCTTGACTTCCCTCTATTTATAGGAGAGACAAGGTCATGGTTTCTAGATCAGATGGGAGTCGAAGAGACAATTTGTTTTCAAATTTGTGGTTTTTGTGGATCACAAACCAATTGGTTCACTTATAAATAGGTTGGTTCATTTCTAAACTAGTTGATTGATATTTTAGACTGGCCGGTTCACATGTGAATCATTCAATTTAACACTTGAATCAATCAGCTCACTATATTTCCTATTCACAAACACAATGACTTTAAATGTGACAATTAGTGCACACCATGATGTCAACATCAATCCTCGATCCAGTCTTACTAGTTTATCAACCAGTCGATTCATATTTTGAACCAATCAGTTCAATTCTGAATTGGGTGATTCATATTCTAATTGGGTGGTTCATTTATGAATCAAACGATTTGGGTTCCTAGTTCAGCCAATGTACAACCAATGTTGTTCAAATTGAGTCCCTAAACACTTTAGTAATCAAGTTGTCATATTCACAATTAAACTCCTTTTCCAGGTGCATCCTTATAGGTCCCAAATTACATTAGTAGCGAATCTCCATAACTAATTAATAACATCAAAAGAAATGAGCGATATCTAGCAACACATCATTTCTACTCAAGTAATTGGAAAGTTTGAGAACAACTTCAACCTATAATTTGTGATTAGTTTTACAATGATAATATAGTTCCTTTGTCTCTGATATCTAGATCAAACTCGAGGCATGGAATCATCATCCTCTAAACATTCAATTCATGTTTCTTGAACTAGAGCATACTATTGAGATACACATGACCTCAATATCATATATTGACTCACATGGACATGGCCATGCATTTCTCAGTCTCACTTATCAAGTAATTAGAATATCATGTCTAGTAGGAGGGACAAATCCTAACTACATCACTCACAGTCAATCCCAATGTGTCACAATGTACCTGAGCACTACCTTTATGGCAACCATTATTCAAGGTCGCATTGGATGGTGTCAATATTCATTGAAGGACATGTGATAAGTGTAGTGACTTTAGGTCTAAGTACCACAATCACCACTATCTCTAAGAGAACTGATTCTAACTGCCATTCCATGGTCTCCATGTATCACTCTCAGGGTGGGTTTGTCTGGTATACTATTCTCTAACAAGTACTTATGTGCTTGGTTTTATATCACTTATCACGATCGATGAGATTCTGTCATCAATAAATACATACTCTAGTCTTGTTTGTTATTGTTGTCTATTTTTCTTCCATAGTAATATTGGACTAGGGACATAACAAGAATGTATGTAATCTTATCATACATATGATCTCATTGTCCATGTCCTCAACTTGAAGACATATGTCATTTAGTAGCATCATTCTTTAGACATTTATTATGTTACATTATTATCTCAAAACTAAATATAACAAAATAAACATAATTTCCTTTTAATATTATCTAATCAATTAGATCACGCCTACAACCATCATGTTATTAGCTCTCTAGGCATACATACCAACATACTCCCACATGCACTTAGAGCCAATCACTCATGAATATAGTTCCAGGTGATATAACATGTCCATCATGCTTATGTTGTGAAAGTGCGTTTGCTAATGGATCAACAACATTGCCTTTAGTCGGTATTCTGCAAATCCTCACATCTCCTTGTTGTACAATCTCTCACATGAGATGGAACCACTATAGTATGTTCTTGGAATGCTGATGCAATCTGGGTTCCTTATCATGTGCAATAGCTCCATTCTTTTCACAATACCACTCTATTACATCTCTAATGCTTGGAACCACCCTAAGTTCATTGATGAACTTCTTGATCCAGACAACTTCCTTTGTTGCATTGGATGGAGCAATATACTCAACCTCTATTGTAGAATCAACAACTATCTCTTTCTTGGAACTCTTGCAGCTATAGCTCCGTTGTAGAGGCAAAACACAAGCCTGATTGCAATCAATAATCATCTTTTTCTATTTGGAAGCTTGTATCAGTTTTAACCCCTTACACCCAACTCTTCCTCCCCATGATAAATAAGAAACCGATCCTTGGTTCTTCTCAAGTACTTAAGGATGTTCTTTATGGCAGTCTAGTTACTCTCACCGGGATTTGACTAAAATCTGTTTGCTATTCTCAAGGCATATAAGGCATCGAGACAAGTGCATAACATTTCATACATGATAGATCTAATTACAAACACATATGGAATCTTACTCATGCATTTGTATTCTTCGCAATAGCTGGGACGTTGGGCTTTATAGAGGCTAATTCCATGTAACATGGGAAAATTCCCTCTTTTTCTATCCTCCATGCTGAACCTCTTTAACATTTTATCAATGTATGAACTATGACTTCGGATAAGAAGCCTTCTAGATCTATCTCTATAGATCTTGATTCCTAAGATATAGGATGCTTTTCCTAAATCCCTCATAAAGAGGGTAGTTCTCAACAAGTTCTTTACATCATTCCCCATCAATTGTATGTCATCCATATATAATATGAGGAATGCAATTATGCTCCCACTAACCTTCTTGCACACACAAGGTTCATCTTCATTTTGACAAAAGTCAAACTCTTTTATGTCTTGTCAAATTCAAGATTCCATCTCTAAGATGCTTAGTTTAATCTATTGATTGACCTTAGTAGCTTACATAATTTATTAGCTTCCATTAGATTTATAAAACCCTCAAGTTGTGTCATGTACACATCCTGAAGAAGATTCCTATTAAGGAAAGAAATGTTAACATCCATTTTCCAGATCTCATAGTCACGATAAGCTGCAATGGAAAGCATGATCCCGAAGGACGTGACCATGACAACTGGTGAAAAAGTTTCATCATAGTCAACACTATGAACTTGTTTGAAACCTTTGCAACCAATCTACCCTTATATGTCTATACATTACCATCCATGTCAATCTTCTTCTTGAAGACCCACTTGCATCCTATGGGGTTTACCCCTTTAGGTGGATACACCAAGGTCCATATCTTGTTGGTATACATGGATTCCATCTCAGATCTCATGGTCTTAAGCCGTTTCTTAGACTTTGGTCCTTCAATAACCTCTACATAGGTTGTTGGATAATCATCTACGACTAACTCTCTGCCTTCTTGAGTCACGAGATAACCAAATCTTTCAAGATTAAGGCATCTCCTACTAGATCTGGTAGGTTCTTGTTTTACATGAGGAACTTGAGATTCCACAACAATTTGTTAGTTTGCTTGCTCCTCCTCCTATACCTCTGTAGGTTCAATGTTTTCTTTTTGATCTCGAACATCTTCGAGTTCGACTTTTCTTGCACTGATTCCTTTGGAAATAAATTTCTTTTTAAGGAATACACCAGTTCTGGAAGTAAACACTTTGTTGTCAAATGGAGTATATAAATATAATATTCCCTATTTTCTTGGGATTTCCAACAAAATTACATTTGTCTGATTTGGGTCTGAAATTTTTAGGAAACATTTTCTTGGCATAAGCTTCACATCCCCAAATCTTCATAAAAGGCACATGGGGACGCTTCCCACACCATATCTAATATGGTGTCTTTTGAACCGATTTAGATGGTAGATACTTAAGTGTAAACACTACAATTTCTATAACATAACCCCAGATGGAAGTCAGAGGATCAATAAAACTTATCATTGATCACACCATATCTAGTAATTTGTGATTCCTTCTTTTTGATAAACCCTTGTGCTGTGGTGTTCCAGGTGGAGTCCATTGTGATATGATACCACAGTCATGCAGAAGGTCCTCAAACTCTTGTCTTAAGTATTCTCTACCTCGATCAGAATGAATTGCCTTAATAATTTTACCAAGTTGGTGTTGTACTTCATTCATGAAATCATTGAACTTTTCAAGGGTTTTTGACTTATGTTTCATCAAGTAAACATAACCATATCTACTGAAGTCATCAATAAAGGTAATGAAGTATTGACAACCACCTCTAGCATTTGTTCTAAAAGGGCCACATACATCAATATGTATGATTCCTAATTGATCACTTACCCTCTCACTGTTTCCAGTGAAGGGTGTCTTTGTCATCTTTTCCAACAAACAAGATTCACATGTCTCTATTGATTCAAAATCAAAACAATCTAGATAACCATCTTTATGGAGTATGGAGATGCGTTTCTCATTTATGTGCCCTAGATGAAAAATTAATAAGTACATTTGGTTTGAGTTATTGAGTTTTTGTATTTTGTTATTTATGTTATATACACTTGTCTCTAGATCTATCAAGTATAGACCATAAGATGTTGGGGTACTTCCATAAAAGATCCCACCTTTACTAATATAACATCAACCATTCTTTATAAGAAATTTGAATCTGTTCTTGTCCAAACAAGATACATATATGATGTTTCTATTAATGGAAGGTACATAATAGAAGTTCTCCAACTCTGTTACAAGCCCACTTGGTAGAGATAACTCATAGGTTTCAACAACACTAGTAGTAACTCTTGCTCCATTAGCAACACAAAGTTCAAATCACCTTTCCTCAAAGGTCCACTTCTTTTTAGACCGTTCACATTTGAGAAAATATGTGATCCACATCCAGTACCCAAGATAAATAAGCAGTGAAGTTCATCTCAGCTACATATATACCAGAAGTAGAAATGTCTATCCCTTGCTTCATGTTCCTAGGCTTCTTACCCCTCTCCTTATTTTGAGTGCAAAAGACTTGGACTTCAGCTTAGCTTCAGAACACTTCTTGGCCCTGCTTTTCTCCTTAAACTCTGTTCCACTAATCACCATCACAGATTTGTCCCTCTTCATTTATCCTTTGACATTTACGAAGATGCTGAAAACTTAGACAGTGGTTTAGCCAAATTACTCAAGTGATAACACTCGATAAACTGGTTGTATGATTCAAGCAATGATTTCAAAATCATACATGTGGACAACTATTGACCTAAAGGAAATCCCAATCTCATTAGATTTTGCACATGCCCAATCATATTGATTACATGGGGCTCTATTGGATTTCCCTCTGTCAGTTTACACTCAAACAATGCCATAAAGATAGTATACCTTTCTTGCCTTTCATGCTTGTTTATGCAACTCATAGTTCATACAACCCAACATATAATTTTTGATGTCTATGACATCATTGACATACTTCAAGTAAGCATCCGTTTCAGCCTTATGTGCATAAGGAGTGAGTTCCACTAGTACTAGTGTTTCAAGGACATAGACAAAACTTCTCAAAGTCCTAAAGAAGTTATGGGATTTTATCCCATTTAGATTGTCCTTTTCAAGGGCCAATCACAATGATAGTGTGTTTTCCATTTATATATACAAGAATAAAATTTGCATTTTGTTAAAATATTTTTGATTTGATTTGATAATATTGACAATTTTAATTAAGGATTTAGTTAATTATCATTCCCACTATATTTTTCAAATTGACAACACTCACTACCAATTTGGAAGATTGTAGCAAACAATCTTCTAGTGATCTAAGATAAAAAACAATTAACTCAATACCCAGCCAATGCTGGCACTCATAACCAATTATTAAGGTAGGCAACATTATCCAATTGCATCTCATGCTATTCTTGGATAGATAGTATGCACAAATCCTTGAAATAGTCTATCTATATGATTCTAGGCACTTAATCCTATTAGGGTCGCCTAGTCAAGTCTTACCCATAAGCCAATATTATAGAATATGCACCCGACTAGGGCATACCCACATATCTACCATCACACTTCTATGAGATAGATGAAATGCCATGTTAGAACGTGCCCACACTTAGTCGATCAAGCTTTTCATGTGTGCTACTTACAACAATCATCTTAAACTTAATATTTATGGAGGGATTTTATATATAAATGCATATACATATCCAATCACTACATACTTATAGTATGTATCATATACATGATATATCAACAAATAAAACATGTAATCATCAAACAGACGAGCGATGGTTATAGCCATACAGATGGAATTCTTTGGAGCCATAAAGAGTTACTGAACCTAAGCTCATATATCTCATGTATCAACATGTATTGGAAAACTTGTGCTGACCCGATCTGTCTTCTGAACCCTTCAACTGATCGGTTGGTCTTCCGGTCGGTCGATTGGCATCCTGGGTCAAGCTATTAGTTGGATTCTTTCATTAGATTGGTTGGCTGTCTGTTGGCCTCCATGGCCCTCCAGTCAATCAAATCAACTCATTCAGAACATTTTCTCTTTCCAAAATATAAATTAAAACTATCCTATTTTATTACATTGTAAAAGGGAAAACCTGGAGTTACATTCGAGGGAAATATAGGAAGAAGAGAATTAATTTACATTTGGAAAGGAGGGAAGAGGCTTGGTACGAAAATTTAGTAACAATAAAAAAGAAAACCAAACAATGATGCACATACATCCACATGGATTTTAGCAATAATCACACATACATCCACCATCAAAATACTTTTAGGGTTATGATGCATATATGTATGTATGTATGTATGTATGTATGTATATATATATATATATACATATATATATATATATATATAGGAATTATATGTGGTATGTAAGTGGATATGCACATTAATTATTATAATATTCATATTGTATGCAATAAAATGAATCCGATCTCATTAATTTAGATCCCCAATTAACTATAAATTAACTTGGGTTAGATGCCACTGTTGGGGAATAGGCACGACAGAGAACAGAATGGAAATAAAAAATTTGTCCCTATTCCTGCACTAGCAGATCATGTTAACAATGATGTATCTAGAAAAGAGGGTAGAAAGAGGTATACTTAGTCCGGAGCAAGTCCATTGATTACTATTTCTTGGTGATGTGAAATCTTCACAAAATGCATACAAAAAGCTATCAACAATGACCTCCTAGTACAACATCACAAACGACGATGGTTGTTGTCCTCCTAGCATAGTGGTAACAACCTCCATGCCTCTACATAGTCCATGCAGATGACTGAGAACTCCACATTCCACTACCAGAGCCAACAAGAAGGACTCATCCCTTCAATGTCAACGTACTAGCATTGACTCCTCTCCCTTATTGTCTCTCTTTTTCACAGTCAAGACTTGCTCGCACTCTCACGTTATCACAACTGTGAGAGGACAACAATTATCAGAGCTTATTTTTGTATTTTCTAAAACCCTTGATTGCCCTTCTATTTATAGGAGGGCCAGGGTCAGGGTTTCTAGATCAAGTGGAGTGGAAGAGATGGATTTTCACAAATTTTTTATTGCTGCAAATCACAAATCGGTCGATTCAATTCTAAATTAGTAGGTTCATTTCTAAACTAATCAATTCATATTCTAAATTGGTTGGTTCACATGTGAATCAGTCAATTCAACACTTGAATCTATCGGCTCACCACATCGTCTATTTGCAAATGTATTAACTTTCAATGTGAAGATTAATGCACAACATGCCATCAACATTAATCCTTGATCCAGTCTTACTGATTTCTCAACTAATTGATTCATAATCTAAATTGGTCAATTAATATTTTAAATAGGTCGGTTCACTTATAAACCAGACAACTTATATTCTGAACCTGACAGTTCATTTATGAATTGGGCGATTCAAATCAAATTCAACCAATGTTGTTTAGATTGAATATCTAAACACTCTAGTAATCAAGTTAGACCATATTCATAAGTAAACTCCTTTTCCAGGTGCATACTATGTGTGTGACCCTATATGTAACATCCCTGACCTGGGTTATGAGTTAACCCTAGGTGTTTTGCCTAAATATGTAATTAAATCCTTGTGATTAACTTTGGGCATGTAATTAAGTTTCTCAGAAAAATATATTTCAGTTTTTGCTCCTTTTTATATAAAGTTGTAGCATTGTTTTGTAATACAGGGACCTATGTGCAAATTACCCAGTTAGAAGGGTTAACTTGCAAATTGCACATGTTGAGATGTTCCTCTGATGTTGAGACATCATGAGAATGATGATGGTAAGGTTTGAGGGATTTCCCAAGCTTGGGCACCAAGGTGCAGCTGTGGAAGCAATCTCGGTGCTTGAAAACCCTAAATTGGAGAAAAGTGCAATTTACCCAATTTGAGGGGTGCAACTTGTAAAATACATCATATAAAATATCTTTTAAGACTATTGTCATCATTTATAGAAGAAATGATGAAAGGTCATTTCAATTGATTAATCAAGTTATGAAAAAAACACCTTTGTGATTGAATAATCAAGGTGTATGTGCTATAGCCCTTTTATGTGTATGCTTAACTAATAGGTTGATCTTCTTTGCCCTCATTTCTTGACCTTAGAAGAAGGTTTGTCCTTAGAATTAATATGAAGGGACGAGCATAGAAGGATGGAGGGACTTAGTTGAAAATATGGAGAACTTATGAGCTTATGTTGAAAATCTCACCCCAAGTATATATACTCTCCACTTCACTTAGCAAGGAAACCCTCCCTTCGTTCCTTTCACTGTTCTATTCACCCAAACCGACTAAAGAGGAGCTGTGGAGCTCAGGAGGACGACCAAGGAAGGCAAGGTAGGTTTGAATCCTCCCTTTTGCTTAAGTTCATGGTTAGAACTCGAATTCAAGGTCAAATTGATGGCTAGCTCACATAGCTCTACCTTTCTAGCCATCTCTTCTCGACTTTCCTGGGAAGGATCACCTTGGCCGACCTGTGGAAACTCAAGGACGACATTAAAAGCTTGGAGCTCGAAATCTTGGATCTCAAGGAGCAAGCTTTAGGCGGGTTTTATAACTCTAAACCCATGCTTTGTTATATACATCTTGTTTATGCTTTTAGATGATGGTTCTTCTTCTTCTCTACCTTCCTTTGCTACTTTGCAAGAAAATCCGTGAGAAATCCTTGCTTTTCTTGATCTAGGAGATGAAGACGTTATTTCCAAAGTTAATCCACTACTTTTCACTTTACTAAACAGTCTCCACAAATTGCTCTCTCGGTTTGCAAAACCGTGTAGTGAGCAAACGGTCTCAGGACCGTGTAAGGGCAAACGGTCTTCAAGACCATTTATCCGCATTGACCGAGCGTGGACCGTATAAGATTTCTCTTCATAATTATGTAGTCTAATCACCCACAAAATTTGAGATGATAATTCCAAAGGAATCGTGAGATATGGCTTTTTTAATCAACAACTTTAATTGAATTTACTCCTGATTTCCAATCTGTTGAAATCGCATATTTTGGGAAAACGGTCTCAAGACCGTGTAAGAACGTTGACCAAGCGTTGACCATATGAGATTACTGTTCAAAATAATGTTGATTAACAACTCACCAAATTTTATGGACTAATTCCAAACGAGCTAAGAGTTGAAGGATGATTACTAGGGTAAACCCTAATTGAAATCAGTACTGAAATCTCAATGAATAACTTAGTGTTTTTGGGTTGATTGACCCAAACGGTCTCAAGACCATTTGGGGATCAACCAAACGGTCTCAAGACCGTGTGGTGACAACCCAAGACCGTTTGGAGGTCTAGGGTTAAGGTAATATGATCAATTGAGGGCCCAATTGCAATGGGTTATTGAATTAATCAAAAATACTGAATTGAGACTCAATCAAGGTTCAACTCCTATCAAATCACATTAGATTTTGATGAAATCTTGGGCAAACGGTCTCATGACCGTGTGGAGTTCATCCACACGATCTCAAGACCGTTTGGGCCAAGGTTGGGCCCAATTGGAGCTCAATTGAAGGGTTCAACCTTGTGTTGATTCACATTGTTGAGTGTTGATGGTTGGACGTTGATGGACCTTAATTGAACCAACTTCAACCCTATTTGTATAACAATTGAGGGTCAATTGAGTGACCAATTGGTTAAGCATAACCCTAATTAACTCAATCTATAAGTGGTTACCATGGCTTTGACCATTTGGAGGCTTCAACATTGATAATCATAAACGATTGAAATCATTGAACCATGTTGGAGGTCCAAACGGTTTGAGACCAAGTGGACCAAACGGTCTCAAGACCGTTTGAGGCCTCACGGTCTCAAGACCGTTTGAGACCTCACGGTGAGACCACTCAAACGATCTCAAGATCGAGAGACACCAAACGGTCTCAAACCGTGTAAGCCCTCTCGGTCTTGAAGTCAAACTTGTTAAACGGTCTACACCCTCACACGGTTTGGGCAAACGACCTTGAAGGTCACACGGTCTTGAAGTCAACCCTACCAAACGGTCAACTCATCCAAACAGTCTCAAACCATTTGGAGGTTGAAGGTTGAAACCGTTTGAGGTTTTCAAAGGTTGATTTCACTTAATCAATTGAAGGTGTAAATGGTTCAATGATGCTCTAATCTAAACCCTAATGATATCCTAGGATATTAAGGGATTAAGTGACTAATGAATTGAACCATGATGGTGATCAATGGGGTGAATTACCAAAATACCTTGATGGGTTCAATTGAGTAATACCTTGTTCAAATCAAACCCTAATCACATGATAGTGATGTTTTGGCTTATGTTAGCCCATGAGGGCTTAACCCAACCTGATCTAGAGTGGTGTTATCACCATCTACTAGTATGAGGAGAGAGAAAGTATCTTAAGAGAGAGAAAGTACCTTAAGAGAAAGAAAGTATCCCTTTTAGGGTGGAAACTCAAGTAAAGAACCTTCAATACACATGAATGTGCATGATTAGGATATGATCCACCTATGTGAGATCATGGAAACCCTAATTATGATATATGATGAATCTTAGGCTAATTTGGGAGCATCAATGATGATGTTCCTCATACATGATGATGTTATGAGTTCAATTCAAGGGTAATGACATATGATGTGAATAGTAAACCCTAATTCAAGGGTAATGACATGTGATGTGAATAGTAAACCCTAATTCAAGGGTAATGACATGTGATGTGAATAGTAAACCCTAATTCAAGGGTAATGACATGTGATGTGAATAGTAAACCCTAATTCAAAGGTGATGACATGTTATATGAGTATTAAACTCTATTTGATAAGAATCAAAGAACTTAGCTCTTATGACAAGAGTGGAAAGTATAATCATTGTTTTGAATTACCTTTATTAGTTGAATTAACCATGCAGGTTCTGATATGGAGGTGATCATATCTAGGTATGGATGATGATACTATATTCATTAAAGGCATATTGATAGCTTTATGAATAAGTAAAGTATCTTGATGCCTTGTCAGTGGCATTCTATGATAATAATGGGCTGTGAGAGCCATGAATACCATCAAGGTCATGCTTTAGAGATGACTTGTGATGAGTATAATGAGAAATGACGATTGATGTGAGTTAGGCTTGTTACATTTAGTATTCTCCTTTTATAGATGTTATGCTACTGTTATTGTTTGAAGAACAATGTGTGATGTTAAATGAATACTGAATTTACCTAACTAATCAAGTATAATGTAGAGCCCTGATCATAGACCCATCATTGTCAGAGATCAAATGATGGTGAAACAGGTTTTCCTAAGGGAACTCCTAGATCACATACTATTGAGTATGTGGGGTACATGGATGTGTAGAACCTTACATCCTAGTGTAGGGATTTGATGTAGATATGTAATCCGTCAATCCTTCACTACTTTTCCATACTGTATCAGTAGTAGGTAAACATGAAAGCTCATGATGACGAAGAAAACATAGATATCCGTATCAGTGGAGATAAACATGAAATCTCCTGATGACGAAGAGAGTACAGAATGTCACTGTAACTATAAAATAGCGAAGGACCAATTTACCCTGGTGAGCTATAATAGTAGAGACACAAGATGTCCTACAAGTGATCCTCTTACTGACTGAGGAAGGTGAAGTTCATGAGAATCCGACTCTCTTCATGACCTATGTATGATACTAATGTGACTTCTTAGCGATCAATTGGAGTATGAGTGGTATGCCTCATCTCCACAGGGCATAATATTGTTTGTAAAACATAATAAACCGCGTAGTATACCTATTAGAGATAACTACGAGTTAGTTGATTGATGATACACTGTAATAGTGCTTATATTCTTCATGTCTCATAAATGTTGAGCTCTTGTTTATAGCTGCAACTGCTATTGAATACTTTGAAAGCTTTACTGCTTAAGATATTCTTTGATGTTATAATAAAGCTTCTGGCGGAGAGTTATAACTCTCACTGGGACAATTATGTACAATTGTCTCACTCCGTAGACTTCAACTTTTTAGGTGGACGTCGAGGATGGAGGAACAAGTCTACAGGTGACCAATCCCAGCAGCAGCAGCACCAGGAGCAGCACTAAATCTCAGGTGGAGATTTAGCCTGCCATGCATGAAGAATATAAGCACTATTACAGTGTATCATCAATCAACTAACTCGTAGTTATCTCTAACAAGTATACTACGCGGTTGATTATGTTTTACAAACAATATTATGCCCTGTGGAGATGAGGCATACCACTCATACTCCAACTGATCGCTAAGAAGTCACATCAGTATCATACATAGGTCATGAAGAGAGTCGAATTCTCATGACCATCACCTTCCTCAGTCAGTAAGAGGATCACTTGTAGGACATCTTGTGTCTCTACTATTATAGCTCACCAGGGTAAATTGGTCCTTCGCTATTTTAGAGTTACAGTGACGTTCTGTACTCTCTTCGTCATCAGGAGATTTCATGTTTATCTCCACTGATACAGATATCTATGTTTTCTTCATCATCAGGAGCTTTCATGTTTACCTACTACTGATACGGTATGGAAAAGTAGTGAAGGATTGACGGATTACATATCTACATCAAATCCCTACACTAGGATGTAAGGTTCTACACATCCATGTACCCCACATACTCAATAGTATGTGATCCAGGAGTTCCCTTAGGAAAACTTGTTTCACCATCATTTGATCTCTGACAATGATGTGTCTATGATCAGGGCTCTACATTATACTTGATTAGTTAGGTACATTCAGTATTCATTTAACATCACACATTGTTCTTCAAACAATAATAGTAGCATAACAGCTATAAAAGGAGAATACTAAATGTAACAAGCCTAACTCACATCAATCATCATTTCTCATTATACTCATCACAAGTCATCTCTAAAGCATGACCTTGATGGTATTCATGGCTCTCACAGCCCATTAGTATCATAGAATGCCACTGACAAGGCATCAAGATACTTTACTTATTCATAAAGCTATCAATATGCCTTTAATGAATATAGTATCATCATCCATACCTGGATATGATCACCTCCATATCAGAACCTGCATGGTTAATTCAACTAATAAAGGTAATTCAAAACAATGATTATACTTTCCACTCTTGTCATAAGAGCTAAGTTCTTTGATTCTTATCAAATAGAGTTTAATACTCATATAACATGTCATCACCTTTGAATTAGGGTTTACTATTCACATCACATGTCATTACCCTTGAATTAGGGTTTACTATTCACATCACATGTCATTACCCTTGAATTAGGGTTTACTATTCACATCACATGTCATTACCCTTGAATTAGGGTTTACTATTCACATCACATGTCATTACCCCTGAATTAGGGTTTACTATTCACATCATATGTCATTACCCTTGAATTGAACTCATAACATCATCATGTATGAGGAACATCATCATTGATGCTCCCAAATTAGCCTAAGATTCATCATATATCATAATTGGGGTTTCCATGATCTCACATAGGTGGATCATACCCTAATCATGCACATTCATGTGTATTGAAGGTTCTTTACTTGAGTTTCCACCCTAAAAGGGGTACTTTCTCTCTCTTAAGGTACTTTCTCTCTCTTAAGATACTTTCTCTCTCCTCATACTAGTAGATGGTGATAACACCACTCTAGATCAGGTTGGGTTAAGCCCTCATGGGCTAACATAAGCCAAAACATCACTATCATGTGATTAGGGTTTGATTTGAACAAGGTATTACTCAATTGAACCCATCAAGGTATTTTGGTAATTCACCCCATTGATCACCATCATGGTTCAATTCATTAGTCACTTAATCCCTTAATATCCTAGGATATCATTAGGGTTTAGATTAGAGCATCATTGAACCATTTACACCTTCAATTGATTAAGTGAAATCAACCTTTGAAAACCTCAAACGGTTTCAACCTTCAACCTCCAAACGGTTTGAGACCGTTTGGATGAGTTGACCGTCTGGTAGGGTTGACTTCAAGACCATGTGACCTTCAAGGTTGTTTGCCCAAACCGTGTGAGGGTGTAGACCGTTTAACAAGTTTGACTTCAAGACCGAGAGGGCTTACACGGTTTGAGACCGTTTGGTGTCTCTCGATCTTGAGATCGTTTGAGTCCAAACGGTCTTGAGACCGTTTGGCCCCAAACGGTCTTGAGACCGTGAGTCCTCAAACGGTCTTGAGACCGTGTGACCTCAAACAGTCTTGAGACTGTGAGGTCTCAAACGGTCTTGAGACCGTGAGGCCTCAAACGGTCTTGAGACCGTTTGGTCCACTTGGTCTCAAACCGTTTGGACCTCCAACATGGTTCAATGATTTCAATCGTTTATGATTATCAATGTTGAAGCCTCCAAATGGTCAAAGCCATGGTAACCACTTATAGATTGAGTTAAATAGGGTTATTCTTAACCAATTGGTTACTCAATTGACCCTCAATTGTTATCCAATTAGGGTTGAAGTTGGTTCAATTAAGGTCCATCAACGTCCAACCATCAACACTCAACAATGTGAATCAACACAAGGTTGAACCCTTCAATTGAGCTCCAATTGGGCCCAAACTTGGCCCAAACGGTCTTGAGATCGTGTGGATGAACTCCACACGGTCTTGAGACCGTTTGCCCAAGATTTCATCAAAATCTAATGTGATTTGATAGGAGTTGAACCTTGATTGAGTCTCAATTCAGTATTTTTGATTAATTCAATAACCCATTGCAATTGGGCCCTCAATTGATCAAATTACCTTAACCCTAGACCTCCAAACGGTCTTGGGTTGTCACCACACGGTCTTGAGACCGTTTGGTTGATCCCCAAACGGTCTTGAGACCGTTTGGGTCAATCAACCCAAAAACACTAAGTTATTCATTGAGATTTCAGTATTGATGTTAATTAGGGTTTACCCTAGTAATCATCCTTCAACTCTTAGCTCGTTTGGAGTTAGTCCATAAAATTTGGTGAGTTGTTAATCAACATTATTTTGAACAGTAATATAATACGGTCAATGCTTGGTCAACATTCTTACACGGTCTTGAGACCGTTTGCCCAAAAAGGGCGATTTCAACAGATTGGAAATCAGGAGTAAATTCAATTAAAGTTGTTGATTAAAAAGGCCATATCTCACGATTCCTTTGGAATTATCATCTCAAATTTTGTGGGTAATTAGCCTACATAATTATGAACAGAAATCTTATATGGTCCACGCTCGGTCAACGCGGCTAAACGGTCTTGAAGACCGTTTTCCCTTACACGGTCCTGAGACCGTTTGCTCACTACACGGTTTTGCAAACCGTGAGAGCAATTTGTGGAGACCGTTTAGTAAAGTGAAAAGTAGTGGATTAACTTTGTAAATAACGTCTTCATCTCCTAGCTCAAGAACAGCAAGGATTTCTCACGGATTTGCTTGCAAAGTAGCAAAGGAAGGTAGAGAAGAAGAAGAACTATCATCTAAAAGCATAAACAAGATGTATATAACAAAGCATGGGTTTAGAGTTATAAAACCCGCCTAAAGCTTGCTCCTTGAGCTCCAAGCTTTCGAGATCCAAGATTTTAATGGCGTCCTTGAGTTTCCATAGGTCGGACAAGGTGATCCTTCCAAGGAAAGTCGAGAAGAGATGGCTAGAAAGGTAGAGCTATGTGAGCTAGCCATCAATTTGACCTTGAATTCGAGTTCTAACCATGAACTTAAGCAAAAGGGAGGATTCAAACCTACCTTGCCCTCCTTGGTCATCCTCCTGAGATCCACAGCTCCTATTTAGTTGGTTTGGGTGAATAGAACAGTGAAAGGAACGAAGGGAGGGTTTCCTTGCTAAGTGAAGTGGAGAGTATATATACTTGGGGTGAGATTTTCAACATAAGCTCATAAGTTCTCCATATTTTCAACTAAGTCCCTCCATCCTTCTATGCTCGTCCCTTCATATTAATTCTAAGGACAAACCTTCTTCTAAGGTCAAGAAATGAGGGAAAAGAAGATCAACCTATTAGTTAAGCATA
Organism: Alisma plantago-aquatica; assembly: GCA_963693085.1. NCBI lineage: Eukaryota > Viridiplantae > Streptophyta > Magnoliopsida > Alismatales > Alismataceae > Alisma > Alisma plantago-aquatica. The sequence continues at coordinate 1,353,868,209 of OY856409.1, forward strand.
CACATAAAAGGGCTATAGCACATACACCTTGATTATTCAATCACAAAGGTGTTTTTTTCATAACTTGATTAATCAATTGAAATGACCTTTCATCATTTCTTCTCTAAATGATGAAAAGAGTCTTAAAAGATATTTTAGATGATGTATTTTACAAGTTGCACCCCTCAAATTGGGTAAATTGCACTTTTCTCCAATTTAGGGTTTTCAAGCACCGGGATTGCTTCCACAGCTGCACCTTGGTGCCCAAGCTTGGGAAATCCCTCAAACCTTACCATCATAATTCTCATGATGTCTCAACATCAGAGGAACATCTCAACATGTGCAATTTGCAAGTTAACCCTTCTAACTGGGTAATTTGCACATAGGTCCCTGTATTACAATACAATGCTACAACTTTATATAAAAAGGAGCAAAAACTGAAATATATGTTTTTGAGAAACTTAATTACATGCCCAAAGTTAATCACAAGGATTTAATTACATATTTAGGCAAAACACCTAGGGTTAACTCATAACCCAGGTCAGGGATGTTACAAATTATCCACCCCTTACAAGGATTTCGTCCCTGAAATCGATAAAACATACTAAGAGAAAAGGGCAGGATACTTCCTTCTCATCTCATCCTCTAATTCCCAAGTGGCTTCTTCAACACCACGGTGGTTCCAGAGGACTTTCACAAGACTTATATCTTTCTTCTTTAACCTTTTAATTCTATTATCAAGGATTGACACTGGTCCCTCCTCATAGGATATATCATCATTCAATTCTACCTCCATAGGTTGTAGAACTGACTCGGTGTCTGGGTGACATTTCTTCAGCATAGAAATGTGAAACACAGGATGTAACCTCTGTAACTCTGGTGGCAGCTCTAGTCTATATGCTACCCTTCCAATCCGTTCAATGATTGGATAAGGCCCCATAAATCTAGGAGCTAGCTTCCCTTTCCTTCCAAAATGAAGGACCCCTTTCCAAGGCGAGACTTTGAGATATACTCTGTCTCCAACCTGGAACTCTAAGGGTCTACGATGCTTGTCAGCATAAGATTTCTACCTATCCTGTGTAGTCTTAATCTTTTGTTGTATTACTTTAATCTTCTCTGTGGTCTGCTGCACAAGATCAGGACCTAACAACTGACGCTCACCAGTCTCGAACCAACACAGAGGTGATCTACAACGTCTACCATACAAGGCTTCATAAGGTGCCATATCAATACTATGCCGATAGCTATTGTTATAGGCAAACTCTATCAAGCTTAGGTGTAGATCCCAACTCCCGATAATCTGGAGAACACATGCTCTCAAAAGGTCTTCTAAAGTCTGTATGGTCCTTTCTGATTGTCCATCAGTCTGTGGATGAAAGGCCGTACTAAACCTTAGCTTGGTGCCTAAGGTTCTATGTAACTGTTCCCAAAAACGACTTGTAAACTGAGGACCTCGGTCATAAACTATTGTGACAGGAACTCCGTGCAAACGCACTATCTCTTGAACATATAATTCTGATAACCTTTCAGCAGAATAGGTTGTTTTGACAGGTAAGAAATGTGTTGTCTTAGTCAACCTATCAACAACTACCCAAATGGAATCATGTCCTTTGCTTGTCCTGGGTAGGCCAACAACAAAGTCCATGGTCACATGGTCCCACTTCCACTGTGGTATGGGTAAAGGTTGCATTGTTCCTGCAGGTTTCTGGTGTTCAGCTTTAACTTGCTGACACACAGGACACCTCAGAACAAACTCTGCAACATCCTTCTTCATTCCAGGCCACCAATACAGATCTTTCAAATTCCGATACATCTTGGTACTCCCTGGATGCATAACATACATGGAAGAATGAGCTTCTTCCAGGACTAACTTCCTTAAGTTATCCGCATCTGGTACTATCATCCTTCCATTATAACAGGCTACTTAGTCATCTGAGTCAGGGAAACCATCTCGCTCCTCATTTCCGTACTCAGATCTAATCTACTGAACTGCATCATCACCTTGCTGTGCTTCCTTAGTCTGCTCTCTTAGGGTAGGTTTAATATGCATCTCAGCTAACAACCCGGCTAACAATGACACCTTCAACTGTACATTGTCTTGCCTTAAAGAGATAAGCATATCTCTCCTAGAGCATACTAAAGAGTTTAGTTGTGCTCCATTCATGGTTGATGTTGCTGATTTCCTACTCAAGGCATCTGCAACAACATTGGCCTTGCCCGGATGGTAATCAATTGTACAATCGTAGTCCTTGATTAACTCCATCCAGTGACGTTGCCTCATGTTAATCTCATGCTGAGAGAAGATATACTTAAGGTTCTTGTGGTCTGTGAAAATCTGGAATGTTTCTCCGTAGAGATAATGTCTCCAGATCTTCAAGGCATGAACCACAGCAGCTAACTCCAGATCGTGTGTTGGATAATTCTCCTCGTGTTTCTTAAGCTGTCGGGAAGCAAAAGAAATCACTTGTTTATCCTGCATCAACACACATCCTAGTCCATTCTTGGAAGCATTACAGAAAACTACATATCCTTTTCCTTGTTCAGGTAGTACAAGCACAGGTTCACTTGTCAACCTCTCCTTCAACAACTAGAAAGACTGTTGACACTTATCACTCCAAGAAAAAGGAACATCTTTCCGGGTCAACTTGGTCAAAGGTAAGTCTATAGAACTAAAGTTCTTAATGAACCTTCGATAATAGCCAGCTAACCCCAAGAAACTTCGAATCTCCGTCAGTGTCTTCGATTGTTCCCACTGTAGAACAGATTCTACCTTTGTAGGGTCAACACGAATTCCCGAGGCAGATATCACATGTCCAAGAAAAGATACCTCCGGCAGCCAGAACTCACACTTGCTAAACTTAGCATACAGCTTGTGTTCTCTTAGCAAGGTCAAAGCTTGGCGAAGATGCTGCTCATGCTGCTGAGCATCCTTACTATAGATCATAATGTCATCTATGAAGACGACAACACACTGATCAAGGAAAGGTCGAAAAACTCTATTCATGAGTTCCATAAATGCAGCTGGTGCATTGGTTAGTCCAAACGACTTAACCGTGAACTCATAGTGACCATACCTTGTCCTAAAGGCAGACTTGGATATGTCACTATCCTTAATACGAAGTTGATGATATCCAGACCTCAAGTCTATCTTGGAAAAGACAGTTGCACCACGCAACTGGTCAAAGAGATCATCAATCCTCGATAGAGGGTACTTATTCTTTATTGTTACTTTATTGAGTTGTCTGTAGTCGATGCACAACCGCATTGACCCATCTTTCTTTTTAACAAACAAGACCGGAGCACCCCAAGGTGAAGTGCTCAGTCGGATAAAACCCTTCTCAAGTAACTCTTGAAGCTGTTTCTTGAGTTTTGCCATCTCGGCAGGCGCCATCCTATACGGAGTCTGGGCTATGGGTTTCGTATCTGGGATCAGATTGATTTCAAAATCAATCTCCCGAGGTGGTGGTATACCATGAAGTTCTTCAGGAAACACATCCTCGAATTCCCTGACTATGGGAACTTCAGTAGGATTGGACCTTTCCTTGGTAACGTCTACCACATGGGCTAAGAATGCATAACATCCTTGTCTCAACAACTTATCAGCAACCATAGCTGACACAAGACAAGTGGGCAGAATATTTCTTTCTCCTTGAAAGATCCATGTGTTGCTTTCATCAGCAAACACAGCCAACTTGGACTCACAATCCAAGACAACTCTATACCTTTCTAAGGTATCCATCCCGAGGATTATATCAAATCCTTGCATATCAAGCGGTATAAGATCCACTTGAATGTTATAATAAAGCTTCTGGCGGAGAGTTATAACTCTCGCTGGGACAATTATGTACAATTGTCTCACCCCGTAGACTTCAACTTTTTAGGTGGACGTCGAGGACGGAGGAACAGGTCTACAGGTGACCAGTCCCAGCAGCAGCAACACCAGAAGCAGCAGTAAATCTCAGGTGGAGATTTAGCCTGCCATGTGGTGTAGTTAGAGTCAGTCCTATGTGTCCTCTGTACTCTCAGGTCTTGGAGTCTTTTGTTATGAGTTCTTGAGATTTTGTATCTTGATGTATATAATTACTCAAGAAGTAATTATCATGAGATGTAAATAGTTTATCTCTTGTTATAAAAGAAGCTTTTAAGGATTCAAGCTCTTGTCTCGAAAAGTTTTAATTTCCCGTGATTTTTGTCTTCCGCTGTTTATCGAATCGCTTCCGCTAAGTTTAAATCGTGATTGTATCGTGGTTTGGAGATCAGAGCCCACACTATAAGTCCCAAATTACATTTGTAGTGAATGTTTACAACCAATTTATGACATCACAAGCAATGAGTGGTATCTAGCAACACATCATTGCTACCCAAGTAATTGGAAAGTTGGAGAACAACTTCAACCTACAATCCATGATCAACGTTACAATGATTGTATAGTTCCTTTGTCTTTGATATCCAGATTGAACTCGAGGCATGGAATCAACATCCTCACAACATTCAATCCATGTTTCTTGAAGTATAATAGACTTTTGAGATACACATGAGATTAATATCACATATTGGCTCACATGATCATGGCCATGCATTTCTCACTCTCTCTTATCAAGTGTCTAGGTGGGACAAATCCCATCTACATCACTCACAGTCAATCCCCATGTGTCACAACATACCCGATCACCACCTTTATGGCAAGACTTATTCAAGGTCACGTTGGATGGTGTCAAAATACATTGAATGACATGTGATGAGTGTAGTGACTTCATGTCTAAGAACCACAATCACCGCTATCACTATGAGATCTGATTCTGACTACCATTCCATTATATCCATGTATCACTCTAAGGTGGGTCTATTCGGTATAATGTTGTCCAACAAGTACCTATGTGTTTGGTTTGATATCACATATCATGACTGATGAGATTCTGTCATCAACCAACACACACTCTAGTCTTGTGTATTACCGTTATCTATTTTGCTTCCATTGTAATATCTGACTAGGGATATAATAAGAATGTATGTACTCTTATCACACCTATGATCTCATTTTTCAGATCCTCAACTTGAAGGTATACATCATCGAGTATCATCATTCTTTAGACATTTATTATGTTACATCATTATCTCATAATTGAATAAATAGAATAAATGAATTGCCTTTTATTATTATCAAATAAATTACATCATATTACATTACAATCATCACATGATTGTCTCTCCCGGCATACATACCAACAAATATCAACTAGGCTCTTAATATTCCACAATTACATTTACATTTACATTCAATCGACCTTAGTGACCTATGTGTCAATTGTTTACAAAATGGATAATAATCTTAGACAGTTAACTTACAACTCATATAACTGGTAATGCATAAAGAAGGCGCACATGTCAAAATATAAAGATGTATATTACAAATTCACAAAATACTAGGACATGAGTACATGGATGACTCTACGACTAACTCTTTCAAACAAGAAAACATCACCTATCTCGAGATAATGTCACAATGGCACTGTCTCTAGGTGCCACACAAACATCACCTATCTCGTGGTGATTGGCATTTGTAGAAAGACTGCTTCTCACCACTACAAACCTTGTATCTTGGTTGATCCCCGAGAAGTATGTGAAACATCATAGAGCGAGACATCAAGTCCTAGTGATATGATGCAAGAACCAATACATATATTACTTACATCCAACATTAAGTAATAAAATAGAATAAGTAATAACTAGTGTTTCAAAGCAAGTTGTATGAAGAAGCATAATCATGCTATGATTATACATGTATTACCATAGATGTATGCACATACTATATATCTCATATGTGTATATTACATAATAAGAAAAAACACATCATAAGAACATCACTTTTATATAATGAATAAACCTAAATAGAAATTTTGCACTGTGAAATTACACACTTTACTAGGTCCTAGGTAATTTGAGATGTACCACTCATATTACTACACTATTACAGAAAATGCTTTTTACAACGGGAAAAACACAACAGTTCTGTTGGTTGTGTTGTAGTATAGGGTATCAATTCTACTAGGCCTCTCTAGTGATACATAACAAGCCTGAAGATATCCAAATTCTGTTAAACCTCTGAACACATCGTTGGGTTGTAGTATAGGGTATCAATTCTAGAGTTCTCAAGGACCAAACTACCATGGAATTTGCTCAAAAGTTGATCCACCCATCTTGGTCTGTCTATGATGTTCAAGCCAAAACAGTACATCATAGAGTATCAAACCCATAAACAATGAGAAATGACCATAGACACTCTCCATCACATGTCATGTTTTATCGAAAAAGTGGTCACAACCTGGTCCCAACTGGATTTATACATGTAAGGGTATACAAACCCCAATCATCCCCATATATTCATCAATATATGGCTCCAATCATCTTAGATCTACATACTTAGGACACTACATGATTAGGATTGTACTTTATTAATTCGATTAGTTAGTTATTTTAAGAATGCATCAATCAAGCTACATATAACCAACAATAAGATAATTGAAAGATAAATAAAGATTTTGCAACTTTAGAAAATATAAAACATATAACCATCCTAATTCATACTCAGATAAGCCTGCTGCCTAATGCCTCACACCCACATCAAGGTCATACATTAAAATCTGGGTACCATAATACCCTATTATACATTTGATACCATATTAAGGTCCAATTTTCTAATGGATATTGCATCAAGCCATTATAAATATAAGTTCTTGTAGGAACATCACAATCGTACAAAATTTGGCAGATAACATTACCATGTTGTAAAAAAGAGCAACCAAAACTAGATTTTTCTCTAAGGTATGCAAGGGTTATATTATTCTCAGGAATAGGAAAGAAAAGTCTAATATGACTATGAATGAGCTATTACAATATGTCAGATATACTATCACAAATTTTTCGCAGCATAAAGGCTGATAAAAAGCCTTAACAACATTTAGAAAAGTTCCAGAACAGTAGTAATAATGTGCAGTTCATATATCACCATAAGGGTAAAAACTCAACACTAAAGGTACTGTCTTTAAGTTCATTCTTGCATTGTAGTTTGAATCTATCTGGCAAGAGCAGTCGGGCGGTAAGAGCTTGGTAAGTCCTAAATGAAGGACATGGGTTCGAATCATGCTGAAAGACACTCTGTGAATGACATTCATGCTGATTGGGTGCCAGGGGGTGGTGTCTGGATTACACCCTCTCAAGCCTTAATAGTTTACCATGATTGGGTGGGACTAGTAGTGGCCCTACCTGGGGTGGGTTCACTAGTACAAATCTAACATTTAATGTAACTTATGATGACATTATTTCCTTAGAAAAATTGACACCAATGTAGCAACAATATCGGTTCTTCATGCCAATCATCGCCATATGTAAATTCCTATCGATTTAGAAAAGACACGTGTACCATTTTCATTTAACGCAATTTCTATTCATAGAAACTAAAGTCTTAAATAGCCCACAAAATACAATTTTTCAGAGAATCCAAAATTTTCAGTCCAGCATCAGTTTTATATATAACCGACGACAAAGCATTCACACCATGTCCCCATAGAAAAAATTATCCCCCATTAGTCATCAGGTGTATTAAATAACTGAAAACTAAGCCCCCATGGTGAGATGCAATTTTTTTAGAGATGGGTCTATATCATTGATTTATTCGTAGAAATTGACGACTAGGTGTTTTCACACCATGTCCCTGTGAAAATATTTCTCCCCTAAATTTCTTCTTCTTCGTCAATTTCTTTGCTAAACCAATGGCTATACTCCTAACCCGAGGGAATTGTTTTACTTAGATATGTAGTTAGTTGTTAGTTTTTTCAGACGTAACTGACGACTATGGCCCTAAACTGGTGTCTATTTTTTGTTTGGTTTAGGAGTTAGTCGTAGGTTTTGTATTCTTAATTGACGAAGATACCGCTAACTAGAGTGAATTTTTTTTGTTTGGATACATTGTTAGTCATCCATATTTTCAGACGTTATCAACAACTATAGTCCTGAACCAGTGTCTATCTTTTATTTGGTTTAGGAGTTAGTCGTGAGTTCTGTATTCTTAACCGACGATGTACTTAGTCATCAGTTTTTCAAAACAACAAATGACTATGGGTAACTTAATATCACCCACATGAAATAGACTTCCTCCCCATTCTTTGTTTCAGCGTGATTCACCTAGGTCTTTGCTTTCCCCCAGTCGCTCAATCCACCACCGCCGTACATCTTTCTCCAACTGTCGCTGCTTTGTTGCTCTACTACTGCCACTCTTCCTCCAATCCTCACCTATGTAGCTACTCACCATGAGGATCTTGGGATCTTGGGAGGATGCCAGAGCTTGGGAGGACACTAGAGCTTGGGCATGACCTAGCCGCCACCACCTAGGTTCGTGGAGCTTCTGCTGGAGATTCTACTAGTGCTACCCTCATCACCACCAGAGCTTCCCCTACTTCTAGCTAAGCCTTCAAAATAGCTTGCACCTCACCTTCTTCATAACTTGCACCTCACTTACTTCCCCACCTTCTAGGTAATCCTAGTTTCAAATCTTCAACCCATGTTTTAAAGTTGAACATGCCTAATTATTGAGGAAATATTATGCATCGGAAAACAACAATATAAATGAGCAACATCTTATTATTGTGAAAACATAAAATATAGTTTTTACATGTGTGAATCACTTTTTTATGGTTAGTTAACTATTTCTCTTGCATTCATTAGTGTTAATTAGGATTTCTATATATTATTTACTGTAATTTTCCTTCTTTCCTTAGTTTTCTATATCTTGATGATGAAAATGCATGTACATTGGAGATGTTGAAATCAATGTTATAGAATATTATACCTAGTCTAGGATATAATGAAGATTACAAGATGTTGATAATGTCAATGAACTCATACATTGTTTGTAATCTTAGGACCTATTTGAGGGATACTTTTCAAAGATCTAGTCAAGAATCTCAAATAGAGGTGCCTAATCTAGTTCTCTTAATTAATATTAATATTTGCTTTCTCTCTTGACTAACTAATCCAAATAGAAGAATGAATTGAATTAAGCGAAGTTACATAAAACCTAGGATATGAACAATGAAACTAGTATCATAGATATAGGAATGACAACATACATGTATTTTATTGGCCTAGAAACTCGTATGAGATTTACTCATTAGGAGTAAATCTTAGATAGTCCCTGGTTTGGGACTGTTCTTGAACACTTAAATTTCACTTAGGATGTAAGTCTATAATGTATATTTGGTTTTCAAGATGTTTCGTCAACACTTCCCCATTTTTCTCTAAGTACATATGTTGGTGGACATTTGCCCATCTACATCACTGTACTTGGATAACTGTAGAGAAATGCTGTGGAAATTTCTTGAAAATCGAATACACATTATACATTGACTAGTGAGATTAGGTGTTCAAGAATGGGATAGGTGGTACACACATTCATTACTGAACCCTAAACCCTAATTTGTAAATCATAAACCCTAATCTTTAAATCCTAAACCCTAATCTATAAATCCTTATCCCTAACTATAAAATAATAAATCCCAATCTATCTGTAAATCGTTAACCTACTATGTAAACCCTGTGCCGTAATAATTGTTTTCTCTTTGATCATATAATGGATAGGTCATTGATGTCCATTCCAAATCACTGCACTCTAGAGTTTATTACTGATCTTGATCAATTTATAAGATTTGCGGTGGAACATAGGAGACAACCTAGAGATAGGTTTTGTTGTCCATGTAGGCATTGCGGTAACAACTTGAAAGTTAACACTGGTGACAAAATCAAAAGTCATGTCATGTCCAATGAGATTGTACAGGGCTATATAAAATGGTATTGGCATGGAGAGATTCCAGACTTGAGATCAGTAGATGTCAATAGCAGTACTTGTGTTGAAGAAGGAATTGCCACCAATGATGTAGATGTGAACCAACCCATTTTTATAGACATGGTTGATGCGATGCTAGATAGTTGTGGGGTAGAGCACACCAATCCACCTTCCTTATTTAGGAACATTGTACATGCTATTGAGAGACCATTATACAGAGGTTGTACTAAGGTTACAATGTTGAGCGCTATGTTGAGATTGTATAATATGAAGGCTAACTCTAGATGGAGTGATAAAAGCTTCACATAATTCTTGTCTTTGTTGAAAGAAATCCTTCCTGAAGGCAACAAGCTTCCAATCTAAACATACAAATTAAAGAAAATGATATGCCCAATGGGAATGAAGGCTAAGAAGATACATGCATGCCCGTATGATCGTGTGTTATTTTAAAAGGACTATGTCGATTTAAAAGATTGTCCAAAATGTGGGGTGTAAAGGTAGAAAATGACGACTTTGGGGATGTCCAAAACTGGATCTCCTACCAAGGTGATGTGGTATCTACCTAATAATACCACAGTTTCAACACTTGTTTACCAATCTGATGGGTGTAGAGAATTTAAGGTGGCATGGAGAGGTTAAGAAAAATAATGTGTGATCCTATAACAACGTCTAATTCCCTACGGTGGAAGAAGATTAATTTATTGTACCCCAAATTTGGTGAAGAAGTTAGGAATATAAGACTTGGGATTTTTACCAATGGGATGAATCCATATAGCACATTGAGAAGCCATCATAGCACTTGGACTTTTATGCTTGTTATATACAATCCTACTCCCTATTTGTGTATGAAAAATAAGTATGTTATGCTTTAGTTGTTGATATCGGGCCCTAAACAACCTAGAAATGATATTAATGTTTATCTTGAACCTCTGATTGATGACTTAAAGAAACTATGGGGTGAAGGTGTGATGACCTATGATGCTTTTTGTAGAGAGACATTTCATTTGCATGATATGCTGTTTTACACTATTAATGACTTTCTAGAAAATGGGAATTTGTCTGGATACAGTGTAAAAGGATCCAAAGCATGGCCTATATGTAAAGAGAACACTGACTATATATGACTAAAACATGACAGCAAGACTGCATATCTTGTTCATCGAAGGCTTCTACCAAAAGTCCATCCTTATCAAAGGTTGCACAAAGCGTTCTATGGATTGAATGAGGAAAAGAGTGCCCCTAAACATATACCAGGGGAGGTTGTTTATGAAAGAGTAAAAGACTTTGTCAATGAATTCATCAATAGATCAAAATGTACATTACCACACAGAGTGACAAATCTTTATTCAAGAATAGGTCAATATTCTAAGATCTTCCTTATTGGTGTTCTTTGGCAGTTAGGCATTGTATCGATGTCATGCATGTTGAGAAAAATATTTGTGATAGCGTCGTTGGTACACTATTGAATATACTAGGTAATACTAAAGATGGAATCAAATCCAGAATGGATCTATGTGAAATGGGAATAAGGAAAAAAATAACAGAAGTAGTTAGGAATGATCGAAAAACATGTTTACCTCATGCTTGTTACATATTGTCTAAAAAGGAGAAGAAAATTGTTTGCGAGTGCTTGTTTACTGTTAAGGTACCACTGAGATAATCTTCCAATATCTATAGACTGGTATCAATGAAAGATATGAAGCTGATATGTCTTAAATCACATGATTGTCACACTCTAATGCAACAAATATTGCCCATGGAAATTTGATCTATACTGCCGAAGCATATAAGGTTTGCAATCACCAGAATTTGTTTCTTATTCAACACTCTATGCAACAAAGCTATTGATCCTGAGAACCTCAATAAGTTACAAAGAGAAGTGGTTGTTACTCTATGCCATCTTGAGATGTATTTTCCTCCATTCTTTGATATTATGGTACATCTTATTGTCCATTTGACTAGGGATGTGAAAATGTTGGGACTAGTTTTCTTGCATTGGATATATCCTTTTAAATGGTACATGAGTGTTTTTAAAAGTGATGTTTGAAAATTTTATTAGCCCAAAGGGAGTATTATTGAGGGTTATGTGGAGAGGGATGCTATGTACTTTTGTAGTGACTTTCTGCGTTGTAATGAAGCTCCTATAAATGACAAGAATATTAATTACTATTTCAACAAAGGGACTTTAGGAGAACACGTGCAAGTAATCAATCGCGAGCTATGGGAACAAGTTCACTTGTATATTTTACACAACATCGACGAAGTGAGTGTTTATATCACTGAACATACTGATTTCATCAAGAAATATCCTCAAGCCAACTCAATGTGTCTTTCTATAGAGCATGACAAGACATTTATTAGGTGGTTTGAAGGATAAAGTCTTACGCCAACTATCCCAAACACCAAATAATATTGGTAAAATACCAAATGGATCGCCTTTAAACCAAAAATGAATGTTATGTCTTATGAAGGGTTTGACATAAATGGGTTCTCATATTACACAAAGTGTCAAGATGATAAGAGTGTGGTCCAAAATAGTGGGGTCACCCTTCAAGCATCTTCATTGTTTTTTTCTAGTACGAAGGATAAGAGTCCACGTGAAGCTAAAATGTCATATTACGGTGTCACTGAAGACATATGGGAGTTTTACTATGTAGATTTCAGAATTCCAGTCTTTAAGTGTAATCGGGTTGATAACACCAAAGGAGTTGTATTGGATGAATTGGATTTCACATTAGTGAATTTTGAAAAGATTGGCAAGAAGGGTGAACCATTCATAATGGCATCACAAGCGAAGCCCCTCTCTTCATACGAGGTGGACCCCCTATGATAGAGGTGGTTGGGAGTAATCTTGTGGACCCAACACCTAGCATGTCTGTTGTAAGTATTTTTATGACATAGTAGTCTTTTCAAGATGATATGTTTATGTATGTATATAACACTCTATTCAAATTTTTAGGGGTTGAGTCCATGCCTTCTAAAATTACAAGAATATGTCATGTTGTGGGTGAAGCTTACCCACCCCTTTTAGGTACCATGCGTCATGGTTCTCCATTACCCGCCGATGCAGTTTGCGTGTTCCTGAGGCTTTTCTATGAAGCTTGGAAAAAGTAACCACTGCCATATGACCACCCCGACATGAGACGATAGGTGAAGCAGAAGGCGGAGAGGTTGCATGGCCCAAAGGGGGAGTTATCTATACTGATCATGATGTATGGTAAATTTACACAATGTTTGTATTTGTATATACATGAAAATTAATATGAAATTATATATATGAAGGACATAGGGCCTAAGAAACCCATTACTGCTCCTCCTCCTCTACCTCCACCTCCTCCTCAATTACCTGGTTAGCTTGCACAAGACCTATTTGACTTGATAGGTCATCAATTCATGGGTATGGAACTATGGATAGGAAAACATAAAGAAGATTTTCCTATTATCGTTTCTATTAAGGAGGAAGTTTTAGGTCAATGTTATGATACTAGTATATTTCTACAAGATGTTTTGGAGTTGTTTTGTTATGCTTGGTTGAATACATCTGTGATAAAACTTTGGATATGGTGAGATCTTATATAGCTATATACCTCATTTTATATATAGTGATCTATTTTCTTATAATTAATGCATACATGATATATGTTTTGCAACCACTTACAAAGGGTCTGTAAAGAATTTTCAATGACCCATGTGACATTTCTAGTTCCATCCTTGATTAAACGTGTAATTAAAGACCTTGCATTTGTTACCCTATACTGCTCTACCACATTTAAATATTTTGGTAAAAAGAAAAAAGTGTGTGATATTAGCTCCATACAATGTTGGGTAAGTTTACTTACTCTGCTTATAATTTTGATTTAAGAAATTACATTTCATTGCGGATTTTGAGTTATATATTTTTTGCCTTCGTATCACTCAAGAATAACCATTGGGTCTTATTAGTTGTTGTCCCCACAAATCTAATTGTTTATTATCTAGATCCTAAGGGTGAGAAAATAGATGACGGGGGACACAATTTGAAAAAGGCATTATTCTCATGAGTAAATTTATATTTATATCTGTTAACATATATAGTACATGGCTATTTACTAATGTCAATTAAATGTGTTACATTAACATATAGGGATATAAAACAATTTAAAAGAGTTGGAGGAAAGGTGGACATGAAAAAAAATGATAGTTTGGAAGAATTTTAAGGTACTTTTCTGACTCCAATATTTATGCCAACTATGCTTACTTTTATTTATTAACATTTTGTATGTTGAAATTTATAGCGTTTTATACAAGACAACAGTTAGGCATGAAAATACTACGTGATGTGGTATATGGATATGGTTGTCAGATAAGCGATAGTAGACATCGACGAGATATAAAATGTAATATATATATATATATATATATATATATATAGTCTCATCATAAGTATATAGTCTCATTAGATAATATGAACATATCAAACTTATTAATTATATACGTAATTCTCTTTGCAGGTGTTTAAAATTAATGACTTTGATACGCTAGAAAATCTGGTCGACGTACACATGCCCAATACGAGAGAACAACTAGATGAGACACGAGAACAATGGGAAGAAGCCTTCAAAAGGGAAGTGAACTTTGAATTTGATTGGGATAAGGAAGGAATTTTATAAAGTTTGATGTCATTATTTCTATCTCAAATATGTGGTGCATATGTTGCAACTTTAAATTTGATGTGATTAAATTATTTCTACATTTGTGAATGATGATCTATATACATGTGTGTGAATGTGAAGATGAATGGATGAATTGTGTATGAATGAATGAATTGTGTATCTACATATAATCAGAATGGAATTGGTGTATACATAAATGAAGTATCATGTGTGTGAATGAATGTGAAGATTTATGGTTGCACATGTGATAGAAATAGAATTGGAGAATGAATAGAATTATATGCATACTTTATATTTGTTATCGCAGGTTTGGTGGCCTGTTGTTAAGCTGAACTCACATGATGTTGTTAACCTACAGTTCAAAACTCCACTTCTAAATTGTAGGTTCTACATCCTACTAACCAATCGGGCAGTAGGTCTACAAACCTACTATTAAAAAAAACTTATGTGTCGATTGAAATAAAAAAATTGACACTATAGACCCGAGCCATCGATTTCAGTAAAATAACTGACATCAAAGGATAAAACTAAAATGGTAGTGTTGGATAACACGACCTAGATGAGTAGCCTGTCATGGTCATCCGTTTTTTAGACTCAACCATCATTTTACACCATAGTCGTTAGTTATTTATGTTAAAACCAATAATGTACCTCATGATAGGTGTTAGTTTTACCAAATTGATGATGTAGGGTCCTTTACTGGTTACAAATGTGACATGGTATGGATCTTTTGATGTTGGTACTGATGCCTAAGATCCTATCCGTGTCAAATTCTTTTATCCACACAATCAAGACTAGATCTTTGGCGTTGGTTTTCCGTCCCCCAAGTACCAATGTCTTAGACATGTGGTTGTAGTGTCTCCTACTTAGATGTTAATTTTTAACCAAAATTATGGGGTTGTTCTAACTAACACTGCAGATAGTTTCTATAGTAATGGTTCTCTTGTAAAAAAAATTGTAGTCTAAATTTAGGCATAAGTATTGTCAAAGTGATCATATTTCTAGGAACAAGAAAGATATTCAAGAGATTAAGATGAGAATGCAAGACCGTATCCTCTTTTTACTTTTTAGTTTGGCATAGAAAAGTTTCATCTCTTAACATATCAAGGGATAGAAACAATATTAGGGTTTGCATAGAACATGTAGGATTGTACCATGTGTTATATCACTCACCTTAAAAATATTACATACAGACCACTCATCGATGTAGATGGAAGAACTTAAGATTTGATCTTCAAGCTCCAAACAGTTTGAACCCAATAAAATTCATGATCCTTCCTAAGATAAAATGTTCCCTTATTCATAGCTTGTATCATCCCTAACTCTACAATCTACAAGAACTAGGTAAAGAAAAGAAAAAATAGGGTATAAGACCACTAAGTTCAAAACCCTAGAAGGAAACCACCATGAACAAGGATCAAGAGAGAGGATTAAAACACCCAAATTTAGGCATCTATGCTATGCATCTATTTATAGTTTTGTGTCATTGTAGCCTTAATATGCCCAAAATAACCCTAGATTCTTATCTTTTAGTAATTTATATCATTTTAAAGATAGAGTTGCTCAACTAGCCAATTTTGAGACTTGCAGGCACCAAACTCAAGAAGCAATTAATTCTTTAGATTCTGCCCCACAAGAGTCATCTTATGTGCACTAGCTTAGGATACGGTGGTACCTCTAACTAACTAGCAGGCCCAAGAAAGTTTTGATATCTTGGACCCTATTTTCTATGGCCATCCCTTTAGCAGAATATCCTCTTCAATAAGAAGTTCATCATTGCGGGCCCATCAACCACCAGTAATACACCCCCTTGTGGGTTTGTCCCTAAGGAGTAAGGTCGTGACCACTACCAGGGTCTCGACAGCTACAAGGGTCGCGACTGCTACTAGGGTCATTACCGCTACCACCGTCATGACTGCTACCACCATTGGGACCGCTACCACTATCTCGACCACTACAAGGGTCGCGACCACTACCATCTTCACAACCACTACCACCAAATCTGTCTCGACCACAACAGTGGTGTCGACCATCATTCCTATAAATACCCACCCCTACCATGTATAGAGGGGTTGGGGGATGTTCCGTCTATTCAGTTTCGAGTAGTGGTTCCTAGATCTCTGTGGGAGTGCTCCAAGATCTGAAAGAACTGAAGAATACACCCTACATCCATCCCTACAACCTACCTCCTTCCACCTCCATTTTCCCACCATCATCCCCTACCTCTGCCCATCCATTTCAACATTGTTCACCCACGCTCCAGCCACCTTCCACCTCTATTCATCCACCAAGGCTGTTGTTTAGGGTGGAATCAAGTGGAAAGGAGGCCAAGGAGTCCAAAAGATCAAGGAGGACAACCCAAAGACAAGATCCAACCCTTTCGAAGGCTAAGGAGAGAGAGCCACCTCTCCTCTATGGATTATATCTCTTCTTCTTCCCCTTTCTTCTATTGTTCTCCTTTGTTTCTGTACGCATAATGTTCTTCCAACTTTGTTTGGTGCCAAGTTTATGTACTTTTAGCTTAATCAAGTAGTTTTATTTCAGATCTAGTATATTTTCTATCCTATCTTCTCTTTCTGGTCATAATTTCTAGTTTGGTTGATCTCTTTCTTACTTGAACTTCTATTTCTACTCTATTTCTACTCGAATCGAATGATTAGTATTAGAAATGGATAAGAGAAGGTAGTTTGGATTGAAATATGAAAAGAAGACAGTTCAAGGTGATCTATATATAACTAGAGACTTGGGCACGATTGGGCCCAGCTTGACCTGGTAGGGCCCACCATCAGGTTCTATCCAGATGACATATGTGCCTAGCATCTCAGAATATTCTAGACCAAAGAGGTATCTAGAATATTCTAGGGTGTTGAGTTGTCATCCTCGAGAGGGGTTTCATATCATTATGGGTTATAGTCATGCTGCACGAAAGCAAGTGGGATGACCCCCCCCCCCACAGGTACAAATACCACAAACATATTATGTCTAGATGTAGGTTGCTTGGTGAGGTGTTCGAGGGTTGTCTATGCTAGAGAACATGTGCATAGACTGCCCAACTTGTGGTTACATAGATAGGAACTCCTTCTCTCTGATTAGTAGAATCTGATGGAATCTGTTTTGTTTTCCTTACTTTGTTTTGTTTTATTTCGTGACATTTTTCTAGAATAGTTCTAATTCCATACTTTTACCAGCTATCGAATTGACTTAATTGACTTAAGAGTGAGATATTGAGTGACCTAAACGTACCCACATCCCTGTGTTCGACCCCGTATATCTATCAACCCCAAAAAAAGTTACGGGGGTCCTTGAAGGTGCTGAGTTATAAATTTAAAAGTCCAATTTACATTTGGGATCACGCATGTACTTTTCAGACACGTGCTCAGGGATGATCAGAGGATGATTGTAGGATCATAAAAAATTAAGAACAAAAGAAGCCAACATACATGGATATAGCTTTGAGAGACTAAGGGAGTCGTTAGTCCTCAAAAAATAAGAGAAGAAGGGTAAACCATAAGTTCTTTGAAGGTCTATGAAAACAAAAATCTCATCAGTTGTTGTCAAATGATTACATCTTCCTGTAATCCCATTCTTCAAAGACAACTCACTCCATTGGGACAAAGAAAGAGAAGAAAGGGGGTATTTATTGCCCAGGAGAGCTAAGGAACCATCCAAGCCGCTGGTTTTCACATCTATGGCACCATTGACAAGTGACACCTTTGTAGGGTGACTCCAAACTCTTATAACTAGATGACAATATGAATTCTCCAAGTCCTCTCCATATGTTCCTACATCAAGATCTTCATTGATGTAGAGGCAAAATAGGCTCATCGGTTGGGTTTGGATGAGTATTTCATTGGTGAATACCTATTTGCTCTCTTATCAGTTGGTGGAAGTTGGGATCATATAGGTACCTGCCATTAGAGGGTGGTGCACCAAATTCCATTAGTATCTTTGATGAAAAAGAAGTAATCTTATACTACCAAACCTCATAGAAGAAAGGCGAGTCAACGATAGGTAGTGGTTCATCGGTCTGCACACAACATAGGTTAAGACCTATTTGCTCTCTCATTAGTTGGTGGAAATAGGGACCCCCTCGGTAGCTTTCATCAGAGGGTGGTGTGTTGGATTCCATTAGTACTCTTTGATGAGAAAAAAGAAATATTATACTACCAAACCTCATAGAAGAATGGTGAGTATAATGTCATCAATTAATGGTTAGTAGTGTTTCATCAATCTCCACACAACATATATTTCAACTAATGAGAACACAAAAGGGAAACAAGGCCAAGTGCCATCATCGATTCATGACTGATGGAAAGGCATGGTGATTTCAAAAGAAAAAAAGACCCGCAAAACCAATCCCTAAAAGAGTCAGAAGATTGAGAAAATAACTCTATGTGAAAATTCTGAAATTGACCTCCAAGAATGTTTAATTTACACATAGATCCACAAGAATAAACAATTCATCAACTAATTACATATCTATAATAAACATGTAATTACATCACAAAAGCACACAATTAAGATAAGGTGAAATGTTAAAGGATTACCATCAGTCAAGGGTCTTACAACAGTAAACTAATAATAGGGATTTTGTGCCCAAAATCCTACAAAAAGTTGGGAAGTCCCTATGTGTTACAACCCCAATTTTTGGGTTCTTTTGGGTGAGAAATGTAATTTCTCCTATTAAAGATATTGAACAAATAATGATATAATTTGTTTGATTTGTGGGCTTTATTGGCTATTGGGCCCAATAACAAAGAAATTCAATTAGTAAAGGAATAATTGAGAAACGGAGAGAAGAAAAATGTAGAAACCTCTAGAAGGCAAAGGAATGTTGGATTCCATGCCTCTTGGGTTCCTTGGGTCCCAAGGAGTCCAAAGTTGCAAAGATAATGCAACAAGAAAAGAAAAGATCAATTAAATATTTCTTTATTAAGAAAGAAATTGAAAACAATGATAAAATATGGGAAATATGTGGAAAGAGGTATAATTGAGTTATCCTTGGTGGATTTTCATATCCATAAGGTTCCTAATGTTAAAAGGAATTCCAATAAGGAAAATAAAAAGAGAGATAAAGAGAAATCCTCAAAAAGAGATATTTTAATAAAGAAATAAGTAAGATAATGAGAAATAATGGATATAGATGCATCTAGAAGGATAATGAGTATCCACTAAAAAGGGTTTCGAAATATTAGAGTTTCTTGGGGTCCAAGGAGCCCCAATGGAGAACAAGAAAGAGAAAATACCAATAATACAAAATAAGAGGATAATGTGATACATAATTAATGAATTTTGTAGTATTGTTAAAAAGGAGGTATTTTCTACTAAAAGAAAATAGAAATTCATGCCAATGGATTAAAAGGGCAAGTACAAAGAGAATAAGAGAGAGGATTTTCGAATTCCTAATTTCCCCATGAACATGGTTTATTAAAAGAATAATTAGGAGAGAGAAGGTTAATTCTCAATAAAGGAATTGGATTCCTATTGGGAAAGGACACTGTTTCTTCGTGGGAAAGTATGCTGGGGCATGGATACCCTCCCCTATATAAGGGTAGAGCCCATGGTGGAGCCCAAAGGATAACCCACATGTTTCTCTCTCTCTTCCCCATCTTCTTCTTCAATGCAAAACCTAGAAACATGGTTGGTACTTTCCCTGGAACAACGGGGAGCCGTGGAGTCATCTTGAAGAAGGTTTGGTGTTCCCCGATGACCTGAGGACGATCAACTATCGAACCCAAGCACTCGACCTCACACGTATACCTGTAGTAGGCCTGCAGCACAACACGAGTCGTAGGTCCAGTCCCCCTGCACCCGGCCATCCGGGCCATGGATCGAAGCTTGGGCGGGCACGATGGAGGGTGTCGGAGGCAGGGCGACAGTCTCCAGTGCCCTTCAGGTCCAGGAAGGGGAGGAGAAGCTACCCCAACCACGGCTAGCGCGACACAGTAGGGATACATGAGGTTGAAGAAGCACGGGTGGCCGTTGGACAGAAATGCCCCTCCGCTGGATGAAGCATCAACCACTTAAGGGAGGGCAAAACGGTCAATCCGTTATGTTTCCAAGCAAGCCGTGTTGCATGGGAAAGGGTGACATGGCAGCCTCCCATTGGCTCAAGTAAGTAAATTCTTGTGAAATTCATATCTAACTAATGGTAGCTTGGATGAATGTGCATAATATATGAATTTTGCTCAAAAGAACACGAGGAATGCAATAAAAATATAATTGAAACCTTTTTATGATTGTAATTTGAAAAGTAGTGAATGTTATCAACTTTAATACTTTAATGATTAAGAAACCCTAATTTGAGATGGTTAATGTATTAAGAAGGGTTTTAATGGATGATTACAGTTGATATTAACCTATTAATTGTAAAAGGCACATTAAGTAAAAAAGGATGAACTTTGCGCATAATTGGTTTAATTTAGAGTTCCATGTACATGAATGAGCCTTAATGGGCCTTGAAACCCTAATGTTAGTAATTATGACTATTAATGACTTTAATTGATCAAATTCATAAATAAAGCTGAGATATGATGGTTCTAAGCTATTTTGAGTATAAAGGTTCCTAATTGTGGATAAAAACCCTTACTATGGAAATTAGGGTTTTTCTAATGGATAAAGGTGGAATTAATGATAAATAGAGTTCATATGTGATTTAGATCATAATGAACTATGAATTGTAAGTTGGAAAGGAACCAAAGATGATAAATGGGCCTAAAGATCTGGTCATTAGTTAAAAGGATAAAATTGGTAGTTTTAATGAAAAGAGGCATATTGTACTTAATTGATGTTTAATTGCGCCTTTAATATGAAATTAGGGTTATATGTTGTTAAAAGGTAACCTTAATATCTTTCATGAAGAATAGATGAGGTAATTAGGGTTTGTGAGTAATTGTATAAAATTAGGGTTTAAAAGAGTAAAATCCCTGCCCACGAATTACCTTGGCATACCCATTGCTGGCAGGAAAGGTACAACGATAGACTTCAGTATGTGTAAAGACAAGGTCAGAGATAAAGTTGAAGGTTGGTGCGGTCTAAACATATACTTGGCTGGGCGTCTGGTGCTGGTTAGAACTGTTCTCCAAAGCCTCATCAACTTCTGGTCTTCCATGTGCGACATCCCCAACCCGACTATTCTCAATTTCAGAAGCATGATTGCCAACTTCATTTGGGGGGGCCAGAACCATGCGTTGGCCTGGGAAAAGATTACGAAACCTTATGATACAGGTGGGCTGCAGATCGTTGACCCTGAAGAGCTTCAAAGGATCAACACTATTAAGAGAATTGATAGATTCCTGTGTCAACCGGATAATATATGGTCGATGTGGATGAGACAGAGATATGGGGAAGACATAATCCTACAAGACAATAAAAAACCCTCTAGAATATGGAGGAAAATGTGCCTCCTATACCCATAGTATCCAAAGCATGTACCAAGTTGATAACAGTGGATACTGGTCACGCAATGATCAACAACCATGGATCAACTTAGTTACAGACTCGGGCCCTGAGTGGACCAAGGTAGTGTGGGGGTAAGAATCATTGTCTGAAGTGGAGTACAAGCCTCTATAGATCTATCTTGGGTAGGCTTCCTACTAAAGATAGGTTTATTAACTGGGGCCTTCCTGTTAACCCGACCTGCCTTCTCTGCAGAAACTATGAGGAGTCGAAGGACCACCTATTCTTCAACTACAGGTACACCAGAAGGATTTGGACTATTGTTTGCCTCAGAAATGAATGGAGGGGCGTCGATAATCTAAATCTGATGGATATCATCAATTGGATCATTAGTAATTATGGGAAGGACAAAGGCACTTTGGCGTTCCCGAGTCTTTGTATTGCTGTTGTGTGCTTTTGTGTTTGGCAGGAAAGAAATATAAGACTCCATAGAAGCAAAGAAAAGGGGAATGATGAACTGATCAAGAACATAACTAGTAACTTACAGCAGAAGGTGAAGGCCACGTGTGGGCTTACTGGTAATCTTAGTACCAATACGAGAACCTATTGGGATTTTGTACAGTAACCCAATGGTGTGTTTTATGTTACAGAGGGTCTGTTGAAGACGCCTTGTTTTGTACTGTATTGCTTCGCTATACCCCCTTTTGGCAATACTATTTACCTATTTAAAAAAAAAGAGAGTAAAAATGAAGAGGAACCCTAATTGCAATAGAAACCCTAAAAGTGGACTAGAAACCCTAGGAAGCAAGCTAGGTTTAATAGATCTTGATGGCATGATTAATGATAGGATAATTGGATGCATATTTCACGATCAACTTGTGTGTGCTTGCTTGGTTTCTCGCTTGGTTGAATTATTTCTACAGTCAAGTCATCTTGAATGTATGTGGTTAATTATGGTTAATTGCATTAGTTTCCTGAAGTTTTCCTGGATGTTTAATCGCATTGAATGCAACCTATCAGTTGGATGTTCATACTTGCAAATTATAAAGTCACTATGATTATCACACTTGTAAAATAAGTGTGTATTCTCGCACCTACATGCCACCCTGATGGATGATGCAAAAGGGTCAAGACTAGGAGGGAAGACCAATGGGCACCATGAGAGGTGACCCCAAACACCAAGCACATGAATGAGAAGGTGGTCTATGTTGCATGACTAATGGGCACCATGAGAGGTGACCCCAGGCACCAAGCTCGGGATTGAGAAGGTGGCCTTAGGTCAATGGCAAAAGAGAAACCCTAGAGGGGGTATTCCAGGGTTACGGTAAAAGTAGTGGATAATGACACATTGAAAACACAAATTGGCTTATTAATTACCTTGATTGTGATAATTAGATTGTTAGTCATATTTGTGAAATTTTGGTTGTCCCCACATACCGACATATTCTTATATGCTGACTGACATTTTGTTTGTCGGCGTTTTAGGTACAACCCTAAAAGGCACAAATAGTAAAGTGACACATTGTGAAAATAAGAAATAAAGCATAAGGAGGATTAGTTAGAAGAGATTCAAGCTGTGGATAGAAATAAATTTCCAAAGTTTTTAAAAGGTATGCAAAGTTAAATTTTATTACAACCTTTCCGTATAGTTTTGTAGAATTTGATAATTATTATTAATTATTTGTCGAACCTTTGATCTGAAAATAGGGATAACGGCTCTGACCTATTGGTCTCCCTTAATTGGGGGTTACCGGGAGGCGGGGTCATTACATTTGGTATCGGAGCATAGGTTCGTCATTTAATTTTTGATAACTATTAAATTTTACAAACTCTGTAGAACCCAAGGGAGTTATTAGAGGATTTTCCGAAAGACAGAGGTGTCTAGAAAAGGATCACGTCCGGGGGATGGCAAGATTTTCCTCCACACTGCTAGTCAGAATATGAGGACTCCCCGATTAGTGTGACTGCCTGGCCAATGTCTAAGGATTTGACTCGAAATAAGATACCTTTAGGACTCTCTCATCTTGTTCATCCCTTCTCAACTCAAATGCTATTATGGACCTTAAGGATTAGAGTTTTCTCTCTTTTCCTCACCCTCTTGAGGTATGGGTAAGGTTGATAAGGTTTAAGGAATCCTCCACCAAATGAATGCAAATCATGTAAATAAGATGTCATGGATATACGATTAATAGTTTAAGCGTAAACTAAAGAATAGATACATGCTTAGGTCATATGACATGAGTTGTCATGACCCTAAGAGAGAACTAAGGCTAGACCTCCTTTTCAGAAGGATGGATAGAGAGAGTTAGTCTTGGAGGTAGCGACCTCCATTATAAGTAGAGACCTGGCACATCCTCTGTGGATGATGCTAACCCTAACCCTAAGTGGTGGTTAGAGAGAGAGATGACATGATGAGTTAGATTTCATGTTAGACCAGATGTCTGGACATGCCTTTGGATGCCCATATGAGCCATGAGAGGTTGGATGACCTAGTACCTGTGGCGACCCAACCTTGGGAAGGGTCGTGCATGTTAGAGTAAAGGATAGCTCCTTTAATGATGAGGTTAAGAAGAAACTATAGAAACCCTATGGGCTTTTGCAAGTAGGGCATAGCATGCACCCAGAGTACGTCATTAGTGATGGCAGTAGGTTAAAACCTTGGCCATGAGAGTATGATGGATAGCTTATGAGATAAGCATAAAGGACAATGGATAATCTTGAACAAATATAAGTTGAGTTGAGGCTTCACCCATGTAAGGGTATGCTTGTGAGCTTGATCCACCTTCATGAAGGAAGGAACTCTAGTAGTAAGGCTTTTGTAAGGTTAGCTGTAGAGAGAGAGAGAGAGAAGAACCCAAGCAACAAGGTTGGAAGCTTAGACTCTGAGATATGAGGAACAATGGGAGTTGAGGATGATGCGACCTAAGTGGATGATAGTGGTTGCCTCATGCATAATTCTTGGAGGCTACTAGTACCTATGAGCCTATGGTATAGATGTTCACCTTCTAGGGTTAGGAAGAAGAGTTCCTTAGACCCTGAAGAGGCTTAGTAACATGTTGTGAGGCCTTATACCTTGTTGTTTTTCCTTGAGAAGGACTCCACTCTGAAGTGTTGTTCAAGTGGAAGGATCATGGGAAGTGCATGTCATACTCTGTACATGCTTTGCTCATGGTTAAAAAGTTGAGTAGATAGTTGGACATCAGAAAAGTGAACCTAGGGTTCCTAGGCCTAAGAGGGGAAGTGGTGTACCTGATGCTCATGACGAGGTTTGAGTTTTTATAGTTTCGAGCATGGTACTCCTCATGTATGGAGGAAAGGGAAACCCCTTAAGTTTAAGGTATGTTTGGTGAACCCCTCACAGCTAAGTTGGTGACATGGGAAGGTATGTTCTTGGTCCAATGTTGAGGAATGAGAACAAGTATGACCTAGCATGGTGGTCTTCTTGTGCCTTAGTAGCTTGCTACGGTTAAGTATGACGTAAACCCTAGACATAAGGATGTTTGTGACCTTTGTTGCTATCAAGAGATAGTTTCCTCCCATCCTAGGAGAGGGACCCTTTTGTAGGGTGTATACTAGTTTTTTTGGTTTTAAGGTAACCTAAAGAGGTCTCATAGGATCTAGAGAAGCTAAGTGGAAATTACATAGTAAGAGAATGAACATGTAGACCCATAGATAACCATCTCTAAGTGCATGTGGGTGTGTTACCATGGAGGTAATTGGTATGGGGCCTGACTAAGGTAAGCAGGTCGCCATGATCCCTATGAAGGGATGAAACTCAGCCCAGGAATGCTGAGAGAGATGATGAAGACTTGGGTAAGGTTCTAAGTTGGACATGCACTATGTTAGAATCCTAAGTCTATCCGAGGGTCAGTAGGGATAAGACCGATGGAAGAAGGAGTTGCCTAATTCCCTAGTTGCACATGACCATAGGGTCGGGAGGTAACAACTATCATTGTCTGAGGGCCATGGGTTAGGAGATTAATCACCTTGATGAACTCATGGAACCCAAAGGGCAGATGAGTAGGATACTATCTGGATGCGTAAGGGAAGAGGGATGACCCCAAAAGTGTCGGCACCCTATAGACCTAGAGGAGATGACCAAGGATTGTGTGGTGACCCAAGTAGGTTCGAGACTAGTTTTCCATGGAAGTAACTTTGATATCGAGATGATTGTGATGTTGAAACATAATATGCATGTTTCAACTTAGATTTGAATGTGTATTGGCAATGTGGGATGTACCATCTCTACTCTTGGAATAGGAAGAACTTTGTGTTTGGATGGTCACCAAATGCTTATTTCCTCTTGTTATGGGAGTGAGAGATAGGACAATATGCATGCCATACACCAAGGATAAAGATAGTGTGAGTTGGAATGTTTCTATGAGGTATGAGGACAGAGATGATAAAATACCCTTGTGGAGTGAATGATGCAGGGATGGTTTACAAACACTAAGAGATCTAAGGTAGCCATCTTATGAGGATGTTATTATCATGATCTATGAGTTATACAAGGTTGAGTTCAAAAACCAAGAGGATGAGCCCAAAGTTTCTTGATGAATATAGACTTAGAGTTCGAGATGAGAAGATAAGTGGAATACATGGTGGTGTATGTTTTCAATACAGAAGGATGTGAGGGGATAATGGATGCTCTGGTTGAGATGAAGTTGCCTAGTTAGCTAGAGGCTAGAAGAGGCTATCAGGTTAACCCTAAATTTGAAAAAGGAGATATGTTTGGGCTAAAACTCGGATGTAACAAGATCTATTAAACAAGTTAGTAGTTGTTTGGTTAGCCAGCCTAGGCTTTGATGCAATAAAAGGATGGTTGTAAAACCTCAGATGCACTTCTCTGGAAAGGAAGGTGATGAAACCCTGACTAGAGTGGTTTAGAGTTTCTAAGGAATCAATCTTGAGGAATCATGACATACAAGAGATCATGATTTTAAGTTCATCGTACACCGTGATACTACTAAGATAGTAAGTTGTAGTAGTACATTGGATGATTAAGATGAAGATGCATGTGTCTTGTCGCCATGCATACCGGAAGGTGAAGGACGGACACCAGTAACCCACTGTATTGATATAGAGGATAAAGAGTCCCTGAGAGGGAATGGGAGTTCATAACTATGGATGTTGTGGTAAGTCTCCCCTAGACCAAGGAAGGTCAAGATGCAATATGAGTTATGGTAGATCGCCTTACCTAGATAACATGAGAAAGAAGGAATACTGTCAAGGGACGGATTTGGTTGAACTACATATGAGAGAGAGATGGTTCAACTACACCATGATGCGAGTTCAAAAGTTCTTTATAACCTAAAGATTCACTTTCATGAGGTGGAAGTAGACGAACTCGATGTTAGTTTAGTTTATCACCCCTAACTAATGGTTAGTATGATCCAGACTAAAGGGTCTGATGAGAGCATGTGTGCTCGTTTAGGGTGATACATAGAGACATATTTTGTCCTCTGTAAGATGTGATGATGACCACCATGGCCAGTGTCGGGATGTAAAGAAGCTTTGTAAGGGAGGGTGTGTCGGTTACCACTTCATTAAGATGATGTTGGTGAAGGGACCTCGCGAAGGTAAAGAAAGAACCACAGTGTGTGAAGATGAAGTCACTTTGATCGTGCAATGGATGAGAGAGAGCCCAAGGGCGACATGAGTCATGAGCTGAGGTAAAGCAGATTGACATGCAGCTCACTGGGGGAGAGTATGTGATGTGAAATCTGACCCCTCGAAGTTATAGCTAAGAGAGTTGAGTCTCGACTGCATGGTCCATTTGAGATGGATTGGTGAAGATGGTTGGGTTTAGCCTTACCCCTCAGGATAACATGATGCATAATGTGTTCCATGAGTCCGATATAGAGCACTATGTGAGGTACCCAATCCATGTGCTGAGCCCTGAATCTATTTAGCTTTATGAGAGGCTGAAATGTCCTGAGTCACCTATGAGGGTGCGATATACCAAGGTAAGAAAGAACTCAGATGGAAGAATATGAGATGATGAAGGTTCTTGGGAAGCACCATGGGATGGGTGAGGCCACATGGGAGCCATGATGGACAAAGGAAAGACTTATCCTGTTTGTTTGCGTGCCTAATGGAATTTTGGGGGAAAAATTCCTATAAGAGGGGAAGGATGTTACAACCCCAATTTTTGGATTCTAGTGGGTGAGAAATGTAATTTCTCCTATTAAAGATATTGAACAAATAATGATATAATTTGTTTTGAATAGATGAATTTCGTTTACAATAGCCTTGTTGATTGATTTGTGGGCTTTATTGGCTATTGGGCCTAATAACAAGGAAATTCAATTAGTAAATGAATAATTGAGAAATGGAGAGAAGAAAAATGTAGAAACCTCTAGAAGGCAAAGGAATGTTGGATTTCGTGCCTCTTGGGTTCCTTGGGTCCCAAGGAGTCCAAAGTTGCAAAGATAATGGAACAAGAAAAGAAAAGATAAATTAAATATTTCTTTATTAAGAAAGAAATTGAAAACAATAATAAAATATGGGAAATATGTGGAAAGAGGTATAATTGAGTTATCCTTGGTGGATTTTTGTATCCTTAAGGTTCCTAATGTTAAAAGGAATTCCAATAAGGAAAATAAAAAATGAGATAAAGAGAAATCCTCAAAAAGAGATATTTTAATAAAGAAATAAGTAAGATAATGAGAAATAATGGATATAGATGCATCTAGAAGGATAATGAGTATCCACTAAAAAGGATTTCGAAATATTAGAGTTTCTTGGGGTCTAAGGAGCCCCAATGGAGAACAAGAAAGAGAAAATACCAATAATACAAAATAAGATGATAATGTGATACATAATTAATGAATTTTGTAGTATTGTTAAAAAGGAGGTATTTTCTACTAAAAGAAAATAGAAATTTGTGCTAATGGATTAAAAGGGCAAGTAGAAAGAGAATAAGAGAAAGGATTTTCGAATTCCTAATTTCCCCATGAACATGGTTTATTAAAATGATAATTAGGATAGAGAAGGTTGCTTCTCAATCAAGGAATTGGATTCCTATTGGGAAAGGACTCTATTTCTTCGTGGGCAAGTATGGTGGGCATGGATACCCTCCCCTATATAAGGGTAGAGCCCATGGTCGAGCCCAAAGGATAACCCACACGTTTCTCTCTCTCTCTCTCTCTCTTCCCCATCTTCTTCTTCGATGCAAATCCTAGCCATGTGGTTGGTGCTTTCCCTGGAACAATGGGGAGCCGTGGAGTCATCTTGTAGAAGGTTTGGTGTTCCCTGATGACCTGAGGATGATAAACTATCATCCCCGAGTGCTCGACCTCACACGTATACCTACAGCAGGCCTGCAGTACGGCCGTGGGTCACAGGTCCAGTGCCCCTGCACCTGGCCATCCGGGCCATGGCTCGAAGCTTGGGCGGGTATGATCGAGGGTGTCAGAGGC
The DNA here is from genome assembly GCA_963693085.1 of Alisma plantago-aquatica. Classification (NCBI taxonomy): domain Eukaryota; kingdom Viridiplantae; phylum Streptophyta; class Magnoliopsida; order Alismatales; family Alismataceae; genus Alisma; species Alisma plantago-aquatica. The sequence goes on from OY856409.1 coordinate 1,353,897,497, forward strand.
AGGGCGGCAGTCTCCAGTGCCCTTCGGGTCCAGGAAGGGGAGGAGAAGCCACCCCAACCGCAGCTAGGGCGACGCAGGAGGGATGCGTGAGGTTGAAGAAGCATGGGTGGCCATTGGATAGAAATGCCCCTCCGCTGGATGAAGCACCAACCACTTAAGGGAGGGCAGAACGGTCAATCTGTTATGTTTCCAAGCAAGCCGTGTTGCATGGGAAAGGGTGTCGTTGCAGCCTCCCATTGGCTCAAGTAAGTAAATTCTTGTGAAATTCATATCTAATTAATGGTAGCTCGGATGAATGTGCATAATATATGAATTTTTCTCAGAAGAACACGAGGAATGCAATAAATATATAATTGAAACCTTTTTATGATTGCAATTCGAAAAGTAGTGGAAGTTGTCAACTTTAATACTTTAATGATTAAGAAACCCTAATTTGAGATGGTTAATGTATTAAGAAGGGTTTTAATGGATGATTACAGTTGATATTAACCTGTTAATTATAAAAGGTACATTAAGTAAAAAAAGGATGAACTTTTCACATAATTGGTTTTAATTTAGAGTTCCATGTACATGAATGAGCCTTAATGGGCCTTGAAACCCGAATGTTAGTAATTATGACTCTTAATGGCTTTAATTGATCAAATTCATAAATCAAACTGAGATATGATGGTTCTAAGATGTTTTGAGTATAAAGGTTCCTAATTGTGGATAAAAACCCTTAATATGGAAATTAGGGCTTTTCTAATGGATAAAGGTGGAATTAATGATAAATAGAGTTCATATGTGAATTAGATCATAATGAACTATGAATTGTTAATTTGAAAGGAACCATAGATGATAAATGGGCCTAAAGATCTCGTTATGAGTTAAAAGGATAAAATTGGTAGTTTTAATGAAAAGAGGCATATTGGACTTAATTGATGTTTAATTGTGCCTTTAATATGAAATTAGGGTTATATGTTGTTAAAAGGTAACCTTAATATCTTTTGTGAAGAATAGATGAGGTAATTAGGGTTTGTGAGTAATTGTATAAAACTAGGGTTTAAAAGTGTAAAAATGAAGAGGAACCCTAATTGCAATAGAAACCCTAAAAGTGGACTAGAAACCCTAGTAAGCGAGCTAGGTTTAATAGATCTTGATGGCATGATTAATGATAGGAAAATTGGATGCTTATTTCAGGATCAACTTGTGTGTGCTTTCTTGGTTTCTTGCTTGGTTGAATTATTTCTGCACTCAAGTCATCTTGACAAGTATGTGGTTAATTATGGTTAATTGTATTAGTTTCTCGAAGTTTTCCCAGATGTTTAATCGCATTGAATGCAACCTATCAGTTGGATGTTCATACTTGCAAATTATAAAGTCACTATGATTATCAAAATTGTAAAGTAAGTGTGTATTCTCGCACCTACATGCCACCTTGATGGATGATGCAAAAGGTTCTAGCCCAGGAGGGAAGACCAATGGGCACCATGAGAGGTGACCCCAGACACCAAGCTCAAGAATGAGAAGGTGGTCTATGTTGCATGACTAATGGGCACCATGAGAGGTGACCCCAGGCACCAAGCTCGCGATTGAGAAGATGGCCTTAGGTCAATGGCAAAAGAGAAACCCTAGAGGGGGTATTCCGGGGTTAGGGCAAAAGCGGTGGAGAATGACACATTGAAAATGTAAATTGGCTTATTAATTACCTTGATTGTGATAATTAGATTGTTAGTCATATTTGTGAAATTTTGTTTGTCCCCACATACCAGCATATTCTTATTTGATGACTGACGTTTTGTTTGTCAGCATTTTAGGTACAACCCTGAAAAGCACAAACAGTAAAGTGACACATTGTGAAAATAAGAAATAAAGCATAAGGAGGATTAGTAAGAAGAGATTAAAGCTGTGGATAGAAATAGATTTCCAAAGTTTTTAAAAGGTATGCAAAGTTAAATTTTATTACAGCCTTTCCGTATAGTTTGGTAGAATTTGATAATTATTATTGATTATTTGTCAAACCTTTGATCCAGAAATTGGGATAACGACTCTGACCTCTTGGTATCCCTTAATTGGGGGTTGCCAGGAGGTGGGGTCGTTATACTATGCATCTCATTCTCAAGTTTCTATGTGGCTTCCTCTACACCACAGTGATTCCACAAAACCTTCACCAACAATATGTATCTATTCATTTAACTTTTATTCACCCTTATCCAAAATCAATATTGGACTATCAAAAAAAGATATATCATTATCAAACTGAACTTCAACTGATTAGATAGTCTGTTCTATATCTGGGTGACACTTCCTCAACACAAAAACATTGAACAAGTTATGCTACTTGTGTAACTTAGATGACAATTCCAATTTGTATACCACTTTTGCACATGAGTTGTGATAGGGTAAGTGTAACATTGCAGAATTTTTGACCCATAGTGCTACCCAATAATATCAAAGTTTCATCATACACAACACAAGATTATGTGTAATTGACATGAACAATTACAACCCACCAAACAATACACATTGCACATATATAAAATGGTTATGTGAGTTTATCACAAAATTAAATTACATTTATATGTTAGATTGTAACTAAACATGTACACTATCTTACATGACATATAATATGTTCCATATATCAACTGCTCATAACACATCTCAACTCAAGATAATGTATCCTCACTAAATTGTGAATAGTAAATATTGAAATATTAGAAAAATGTCAGCATAGTTTTGATGAGTAAGTCATGCTCATAAAGGACATAACTATTGAAAATGAATCATAACTTGAATTACTAACAAAATATCACTTGATAAGTCATACATGGAAAAAATAATAATATCCAGTTTAAAATGGTTCATTATGCGACAATATGCATTCCATTTTGAATTTATAGCATAATTTGAATGAGGGTCAACCATTCACCTTACATTCACAAGATGGGTGAGGAGATCAAAAGTACCATTTAACCCCAAGGGAAATGATGAGGTGCCACTTGACCCAAGGGGAAAGTCTATATACACATTTTCCACTTGACCCATTTCTAAAGATATGTGAAAGGTGTTGGGTAAATGGACATCATCAAAATCCTTTTTGTTTTGAAAATAACAAACATTTCATTCTTGTGGATCTAACGTGCTATTTGAGTGTTGCAGGAATTAGGTGGATGACACAACTTTGGAAGATCTAAATGCTCACAATGTGTTAATTTCATGATTGTAATCAAATGTAAAAACTTGTACAAGTATATAATGTACTAGTACTTAGATATCATGTAAATAAAGCGTTTAGATCTTCCCTAGCCATTCACAACACTTAGATAGGTCATCCCCTATAATAGTGTCACAACTGCACACTCATACACACACTTAGTATTCATCTAGAACCACCAAAACAGAGACACTCTCGGTCGAACTCTTTGTCGACTAAGACAAGCTCGGTCGAACAACTTCTCGACCAAGAGTCTCCCAAGTTATTTATTCTAATAGATTCTATAGCCGTTAAGACACAGCAGACAAGGTAGTTGGGAGTTGGAATCAAACATTATATACACTTGTTCCAGACCATCCCTCGATCGACAAAAACTTTGACCGATGGACTCTCGGTCGACAAACTTGTCGACCGAGATTGTCTCTATCTGCACTTTTCAAAATTAATAAACTAACCATTGCTAAAGCAATTAGTGGACAACTAATGGCTAGTTGAGCACTAAGAATCCCCTAGAAAGTGTCTAGAATGTCCTTAAGAATTCATAGGCCATTCCTATAAATAGGACATGCCTTAGGACACCTAAATACACTTGTGAAACACTTATGCATACATACTTGCAATTGGCAATCTATTCTAGTGAGCAATTGAGCAACTCTAGCATTTCCTAATCCTTTCCATTGCTACAAATTCATGTCCTATAGGATAGCATCTCCTACCCACTGCACTTCCACTTCCACTTCCATACACATTGGTTAGGAGATCAAAACACTTGATATAGGATTCAAGCCTTGTGCTTAAGTGGTAATTGTAATTTCCATTTTCCCTTCTTGTTCCTTCTTATTACTTGTACTCTCCTTGCTACTCCTAGGGTTGGAGGCTGCGGATTGGAGAGGGTGCTATCTTCTCAGGTGGATAAGGATCTTCTCGGTGGATAAGGAGGACTTTGGACTACTTCTAGAAGGTCTCAACGGGAAGCTACTTCAAGAAGGAAGGCTACTTCAAGGGGGAGCTTGAAGTTACTTCAAGTGAAGGCTGATTCATAGTTGGTGAGATGACTTCGGGGTGAAGGATGTCCAAAGGGTGAGGAAGGTATTTGTAATTTTGTGTAACATCCTAAAAAGGTAATAAAATTCAAATACTTTCAAATCCCAATTGGAAACAATTGGGTAGTGGACTGTCTCCCTTAGTTTTTTCTAAGGGTAGAACCACTCTAAACACCTTGCCTCTTTCTTCTTATCTCAATTATGGTTGCTTGAGTTGAATTATTGTTAAAATATTTATAAACCCTATTCACCCCCCTCTAGTGCTTTTTCAATTGGTATCAGAGCAAGGCTTCAAGGAACTCTAACAAAGTCTTGAAGAATGGGTGACAGGGTACTCAACAACCTCAACTTGGCAGGGACACTCGTGGCTAGACCTCCACCTTTTGATGGCACTAACTACACCTACTGGAAGAGGAGAATGCAGTTCTACTTCCAGGGAATTAGCTGGGATCTCTGGAGGATGGTATCAAATCCATATGACTTTCCTCAAATAGAGTATGCAACTTGGGATGCTAATATGGTAAGATCAACCCAAATGAATGCAAAAGCTGTAAGTATACTCTATTGTTCAATTTCCATTCATGAATTCAATAGAATATCAAATTGTCAAACATCATATGTGATATGGCACATACTATCTATAACCTATGAAGGAACTGTTCAAGTTAAGAATTCTGAAATCAGAATGCTTAAACAAAAGTTTGAAAAGTTTTGTATGGATCAAAATGAGTCTATTAGTGAAATATATGCAAAATTGTCTTCTATTGTGAATGGTTTAAATGCTTTAGGTAAAGTAATCAGCGAAGAAGATCAAGTATCGAAAATTCTTAGGTCTCTTCCTCCCAAGTACAAGCCCAAGGTGACTGCTATTGAAGAAGCAAATGATCTCCCCCGACTAAGGATGGAGCAACTCATTGGCAACTTAGAAGCACATGAGGCAACCTTGGAGGAAGAAGAACGATGAGAGCGTGAACTTCAACAAGGAATAAAGAAAGATATGGCCCTAAAAGCTTCAAAGAGCATCACTCAAGAAAGTGATGAAACAAGTGATGGAGATGAAGGAGAAGAAGCTCTAATTGTTAATGGTAAGAAATATAGAAGATTTAGATCTAACAAAGTTGCTGGTTCTTCATCTTCTACTCCTAGGTGTTTTGAATGTGGAAAGAAGGGACATCTCAAGAATGAATGTCCTAAAGAAAAGAAAGGAAAGAAAAGCTCATCCAAGAAGAAGGGAGAAAAAGCATACAAAGCTGCATGGGATGAGTCAAGTGATAGTGAAAGTGGAGAAGACAATGTGGAGTGTCTCATGGCCAAAGAATATGATAGTGATGATTCTCAAGAGGTAAGCCTTCTTGATTTTCCAAAAGAAGATCTAATTGTTAGTCTACAAGATACTCATGACAAATATGTTGATTGCAAAAAGAAACTAAAGAAGGTTACTAGAACTAATGAGGATCTATATGCTAGATTGAATAATCTTTCTTTTGAAAAGGAAAGTATTTCTTCTGAAAATTTGACCTTGAAATCATCTTTAAATGATTGCAATATGAAGTTGCTTACTTTAGAAACAAATCATGATCTGCTTTCTCAAGAAAAGGTTGATTTGCTTGCATAACTGAATAATTTTTAGACTCAACCTATCCTATGTAATCATCTAGATTATGATGCTATTATTAAGGAAAGAGATGCTTTATCATCTAATCTAGATCAAGCAAAGTTAGATATCCAAAAGAAAGTTGATGAGATTGCTAAGTTACAAAAAGAAGTTAGTAGCTTGAGAAATAATGGTATTCTTGATAAGATCCTAAAGAACTATTCAGGTTATAGTGAAAGAAGACGTTTAGGATATGTTCCAAAAGAAAACTCTTATCAACCAAAACCTAGGAGAACTCAAGCACCTAAGACCAAGATCATGTTTGTACCCAAGAACACAACTCAAAATCCTAGAAAGAGAAATGAAATTGATTCTATTTGTTGTCATTATTGCTTATGTCTTGGACATTATTCCTTTTCATGTCCTTACATGAAAAAGGATGTTGATTTAGTATGGGTTCTAAGACCCCAAACTTAGCAAATTTAATATGACTAAGTTGAGATTTGACCTAACACTTCATTTGAATATCTTAATGTCTCATCTCAACTGAATAGAATGGTACCTTGTCATATTACAATGATTTAAGAACAAAAAAACATAAATAGATTGCTGAAAACAAATAGAAACAATCTCAGTCGACAAATAGTTCGACCGAGACACTCAGTCGAGAAATTATTTGACCAAAGGAATTCCTGTACAAAATCTGAAATCTGCAGTTAAATACAGCAACAATCCCAGTCGAGAAATTGTCGACTGAGTCAAGGTCGGTCGAAGTATCTGTGGACTGAATGAAGATCTTTTTCAGTTTAATTTGTTAAATCATGTTCAGTTTGTTGTTAAACGTACCTAACCATAATGGACCATCACATGGGTACCAAAACCTATATTTTATTGTAGGATTGGGTAGTTGACAGTGGATGTTCCAAACACATAACCGAGAATAAGAATGCATTTCAAACTTTTAAGGAAAAGAAAAGTGGAACAGTCACTTTTGGAGACAATGGTAAAGGTAAAATTGTTGGAATAGGTAATATTGGTACAAACCTTGAAATAAAGAATGTTTTACTTGTTGATGGTTTGCACCATAATTTAATAAGTGTCAGTCAATTATGTGATAGTGGATACGATGCTTTATTCAACAAAAATTGCTACAAGTTACTAATAGAAAACACTACAAATGTTGTTTATGAAGGAAAAAGAGTTGGAAATCTATATATCCTTAGACCTAACTTATGCAATATGTAGTTGGTAAATGCTTACTTGCAAAAGAAAATTCTTTACATCTATGGCATAGAAAATTAGGTCATGCTAGTTCATATGTTATCAAAAAGCTAGTTAAATATGATCTTGTTCATGGTTTGCCTAAGTTATCTTTTAATCAATCTGAAAATTGTAAACCATGTACTTTGGGTAAACAAACTAAAACTTCTTTTAAACCCAAAAACATGCTTAGCACCAATAGATCACTAGAACTTATTCATATGGATTTGTTCAGACCTATGAGGACACAATCTATTGGTGGGAAAAGATATTGCTTTGTTATTGTTGATGACTACAATAGATATACATGGGTACATTTTATTGCAAATAAAGATGATACTATTCAAGTTTTCATACAATTTTGTTCAAAGATTGAAAATCAATTACAAAACAAAATATGCACAATTAGAAGTGATCATGGGGGAGAATTTGAGAATCATCTATTTGAAGAATTCTACACATCTCAAGGCTACACTCACAATTTTTTTGCTCCACACACTCCACAACAAAATGTCATAGTTGAAAGGAAAAATCATTCAGTATAAGAAATGGTTACGACTATGATGCTTGAACATAATACACCTAATACATTTTGGGCTGAAGCAGTAAACACAGCTTGTTATGTGCTAAATAGAGTAACCGTACACTCTTATTTGAAGAAAACACCATATGAAATCATGTATAATAAGAAACCAAGGGTTGATTATTTTCATACTTTTGGCTCAACTTGCTATATCTTAAACACAAAAGATGATAGAGAAAAGTTTGACTCTAAATCACAAAAAGCCTTTTTCTTGGGATATTCAACCTCTAATAAAGCATTTAGAGATTACAACACTATCTCTAGAAAAGTTGAAGAATCCATTCACATTAATTTTCATGAAGAACAAAAACAAAGTGATAACATAGTTGATATTACTCATCAAATTGAAGATCTAACCATATCAATTAAAGATTATCAAAATGCTAAAAATGATCAACAAATTGAGACACAACAACCCATCCATAGAATTATTAAGGATCATCCTCAAGAACTGATCATTGGAAATCCTAAGGATTGAGTAAAAACCTGATCATCTTTTAGAGATGTTGCAAATATGGCATTTGTATCTATAATTGAACCTAAGAAGTTGACTGAAGCTCTAAAAGATGATTATTGGATAATGGCAATGCAAGAAGAATTAAACCAATTCACTAAGAATGATGTATGGGACTTAGTTCCTAAACCTCAAAATAAAACCATTATTGGAACTAAGTGGGTTTTTAGAAATAACTTAAATGAAGCTGGGGAAGTAGTAAGAAATAAAGCTAGGTTGGTAGCACAAGGGTATAATCAATAAGAAGGAATAGACTTTGATGAAACTTATGCACCAGTGGCAAGACGTGAAGCCATTAGAATGCTACTAGCTATAGCTGCCCACAAAAACATCAAACTATTCCAAATGGATGTAAAAAGTGCTTTTCTTAATGGAACAATACAAGAAGAAGTTTATGTTGCTCAACCACCTAGTTTTGAAATTCTGGAAAAAGGTGACTACGTATACAAACTCAAGAAAGCACTGTATGGGTTTAAACAAGCACCTAGAAATTGGTATGAATGGATAAAAAATTATCTTTTTGATAATAGATTTTCAATTGGAAATTCAGATTCTACTCTATTTTTCAAAACATATGAATCTGATTTCTTGGTTGTTCAAATCTATGTTGATGATATTATCTTTGGTGCATCCAATGAATCTTTATGTACACAATTCAGTAATATTATGCAAAAGGAATTTGAAATGAGTCTCATGGGAGAATTGACTTTCTTTCTTGGTTTTCAAATAAAGAAAACGCCCGCTGGGATTTTCATAAGCCAAGAAAAGTATACCAATGAACTTTAAAACACTTTAGTATGACAAACTGCAAACATGCTACCACACCAATGAGTACCTCTACTAAAATTGACAAAGATGAAAATGGGGAACCCGTTGATGATTCTTTGTATAGAGCCATAATTGGTAGCTTGCTTTACTTAACTGCTTCTAGACTGAACATCATGTTTTCCATTGGACTTTGTGCTAGATTTCAATCACAACCTATGCAAACTCATTTTCAAGCAGTCAAACCGATTTTAAGATATTTAGTCGGCACTACAAGTTATGGTCTATGGTATCCTAAAGGACAATCTTTAGACTTCAAAGATTATACCGATGTCGATTACGCTAGCTGTCGAATTGATTGAAAGAGAACAAGCGGAAGTTGTTTCTTGTTAGGAAGAGCCTTAGTATCTTGGTTTAGTAAGAAACAAAAAACAGTTTCCCTCTCTACAACTGAAGCTGAATATATGGCAGTCGGGTCTTGTTGTGCTCAAGTGCTTTATATGCAACAAGTTTTAAACAATTATGGTTTTACATTTTCATCTACGCCTATCTTTTGTGACAATACAAGAGCTATAAACTTGGCACATAATCCTATTTGACACAGTCGTGCCAAACATATTGAAATCCGTCATCATTTTCTAAGGGATCATATCTCTAAAAATCATGTATCCCTTCATCATGTTGATACGGAAGATCAAGTGGCTGATATTTTCACAAAACTACTTCCATTAGATCAATTCAATAAAATAAGGAAGCAACTACTCATTCCTCCCTTAGAATATGTTTTCTTTGACATTTGTGCTTCTTAAATCGGTTGGTTTTTTCTGAACCTTACATTTTGGCTTCAAATGGACATCCTTTCAAATGATTTGATGGTTATCTTTTTGAAAGAGGAGAACACATTAAGAGGGAGTTTTAACACATGATTTTAATGGCTATCTTTTTGAAATGACAAAGGGGGAGAAATAATATAAATCTTAAATACTCAATCAATGAGTTTCATAATCTCTTGTCTTTACATTAAAAGTTGCTATATTCCCTAAGAGTTGGACTTTATATTCCACACTTCTTTGGGAATAATAAGCATACATTCCATAAACAAGAGAAGGAATACACAAGGTAAATCTCAGGTATGAAACTCAACTTATTTTAAGATTATTTGATTTATATTTAGAAATGTTTGTCATCTTCAAAAAGGGGGATATTGTTGGCTTAATGGACATCATCAAAGTCCCTTTTTTTTGAAAATAACAAACATTTCATTCTTGTGGATCTAACATGCTATTTGAGTGTTGCAGGAACTAGGTGGATGACACAACTTTGGAAGATCTAAATGCTCACAATGCGTTAATTTCATGATTGTAATCAAATGTAAAAACTTATACAAGTATATAATGTACAAGTATCATGTAAATCAAGCGTTTAGATCTTCCCTAGCCAGTCACAACATTTAGATAGGTCATCCCCTATAATAGTGTCACAACTGCATACTTATACACACACTTAGTATTCATCTAGAACTACCAAAATTGAGAACATAGACACTCTCGGTCGAACTCTTTGTCCACCGAAACAAGCTCGGTCGAACAACTTTTTGACTGAGAGTCTCCCGAGTTATTTCTTCTAATAGGTTCTATAGCCGTTAGACACATCAGACAATGTAGTTGGGAGTTGGAATCGAATGTTATATACACTTGTTCTAGACCGTCCCTCGGTCGACAAAAACTTCAACCGACGGACTCTCGGTCGACAAACTTCTCGACCGAGATTGTCTCTATCTGTACTTTTCAGAATTAATAAACTAGTCATTGCTAAAGCAAATAGTGGACAACTAACGACTAGTTGAGCACTAAGAACCCCCTAGAAAGTGTCTAGAATGTACTTAAGCATTCATAGGCCATTCCTATAAATAGGACATGCCTTAGGACACCTAAATACACTTGTGCAACACTTGAGCATACATACTTGCAATTGGCAATCTATTCTTGTGAGCAATTGAGCAAGTCTAGCATTTGTCAATCCTTTCCATTGCTACAAATTTGTGTCCTATAGGCTAGCATCTCGTACCCACTGCACTTCCATTTCCATACACATTGGTTAGGAGATCAAAATTCTTGATATAGGATTCAAGCCTTGTGCTTAAGCGGTAATTGTAATTTCCATTTTCCCTTCTTGTTCCTTCTTATTGCTTGTACTCTCCTTGCTACTCCTAGGGTTGGAGGCTGCGGATTGGAGAGGGTGCTATCTTCTCAGGTGGAGAAGTATCTTCTTGATGGAGAAGGAGGACTTTGGACTACTTCTAGAAGGTCTCAACGGGAAGCTACTTCAAGAAGGAAGGCTACTTCAAGGGGGAGCTTGAAGTTACTTCAAGTGAAGGCTGCTTCATAGTTGGTGAGATGACTTCGGGGTGAAGGCTGTCCAAAGGGTGAGGAAGGTATTTGTAATTTTGTGTAACATCCTAAAAAGGTAATAAAATTCAAATACTTTCAAATCTTAATTGGAAACAATTGGGTAGTGGACTGACTCCCTTAGTTTTTGCTAAGGGTGGAACCACTCTAAACACCTTGCCTCTTTCTTCTTATCTCAATTGTGGTTACTTGAGTTGAATTATTGTTAAAATATTTATAAAACCCTATTCACCACCCCTCTAGTGGTTTTTCAAAAGGCTTCAAAATGAATGATAATGGGAGAAAAGATGAGTACACTGTCATCGCTGATTATGTTTGGGTAAAGTTGCAAAACATGTATATCAAAGTTGAAAATGATAATAATAGATAACATGCTACTTTAAACAATAGAATAATGCCTCTTGGTTTCCCAAGAAAAATAGAATAATGTCAAGAAATACAATAGAATAGTAGACATGTCAAGGGATGAAACATAATGTACCAAAATATTATGCTTCTAGTCATAGTAGACTAGAAATACATCAAGAAGATTGTACGACACACCTAATTCAAATTTATTATCAATATTTTAGTTATTCAACTCAATTAGACAATGCCAAAGGCATAGGACACAACTGCATATTAGATTCACATAAATAATATCATGTCCTAGTTATTGTGCATATTCATATGGGGTTATTCTAAGTCATACCTTATACATAATCTATTTTACAAAATCCAAAAGCTTTAGGTTACATAATTATTAGGGTTACATAGTTTCATTTCATGTAAGATCACCAAAAGAAATAAGTATAGGGTCCTAAGACCTTAATAATGCATAATCAAAGTACAAAATAATAAATTCCTATTTTTGTATATTAAAACATGTCATTGAAAATATTAACCATGCCTAATCCACATATACTTGTTCTCGGTCAGATATTATCTATGTGACCATAATATCGATGTAGCCCTAGGTTATTGAATTACATAATATAAATTAGGGTTAAGGGATGGGTTAGGATGACCCCATTGAACATGAAAAACAACTATGTTGTTGAATTTAGTTCAAAATGTACATAAATCGTAAATTAGGCAAACCCAAAATGGGTGTCAATAGTTTTTTCCTCTCAAGATGAGGTCCAAGACATGATTGGTGAATCCACCCATAACTAGTGGGGTAGGTGAAGTACTGAGGCTAATTAACAATCATTTTTTATAAGTTGATGTTATCATTATGGTATTTATTGATGGCTAGATAGAAATTGAGTGGGTGAATAAATTTCTTCCAACCACTCCAAATAGCTTTGTTTGGAAACCTCAAAATCATGGAGTTTGTGCCCTTAGAAAGACTCAAATAATTTCTTACCTTGAGAAAATTTGTAATGATGCTAACCTTTATAAGTCTTGAACGTGTGATTTCCTCAATAAATCTTGAAGTGGAAATACCTTAGTAAGACATGGATAACGCTTACTTTGGTAAGGCTTCCAAAACTACTTAACTGGAAGGCTTGGTTCAACGTTTTTCTTAGTAAACTTTAGAATTCTCTAGGAAATAAGAGTTGTGTAGTTCCATATTGGTTTTATAGAACTCATCAATGACTTACATTCTTCATAGATGTTTATGACATACTCCTTGAATGAAGAGAGAGAATAAATATTTTGGGTGAGAATAGTCTCATTCATGCCTAAGAACTTCAAAATACTATCTTAAATAGGATCTAAAAGAATTTGACAATATAGGAAATGCTTATGTGTACCACTTGACGTTTGATCTTGTATAAATGGAATGACAACAAAAAATTAGATCTAAATGACATACAGGTGGAGTTTTTTTACTTGCCTCCCTTGAATTCATATTAGGTTTGGATTGTTTCCTTTTGAAGAAATTCACCATGGTGAAGAGAAAAATATGGCCGAAAAAAGTTTAGTTTGGGTTGGAGATGGGGTGTGGGAAGGGAAAAGAGACCAAGGAGGTCAATGTTGGGCTCAAGGAGATGAGGAGGATGAAATGAAGGTTCTACTAAAATGGCGTCCACAAGAAAGACTAATTTTAGGGGTAAATTTCATCTGAAATACCTATTAAAAACACAACACAATGCCATCGACTAAGTTTTGGTAGAAAATAGTAGTCAATGGTAGAAATTTTTGATTCCTGTGGTGTATCATTGGTTAAGTTTCCTAAAAAATATTTGGACCATGGTTTTTTCTGGACATGAATAAGAATGGTCATGGGATGAACTTTCATAGGAGAAACTCGACCGATGGCATAGTCTGTCCACTTCTATGACAAAGTTTGAAAATAACTATGAGTGCCTCATAAAAAACTTATAACTAGATAAATTTATATATAGTGCTTATAAAGGCACATCATAGTCAACAACGGATATATTAGACTATGAATCACATTTTAATATGAATAAAAAAAGAACATGTGAATAACATACAAGTAAGGAAATTGTTCAAATAAATCAATCAACTTTGATCCAAGCAAGCATGTTAGAGGCACAAAAATGCTTAACTGGGCGAAAAAAATTATTTTTACCAAGTGCAGTTATAATAAATTTTGATTTGATAAAGTAAAATTGGCCCCTAGGTAGAAGATTTGTGAATATATTTGCAAGTTGACTTACGTGTATCTAAGCATTTTGGTCAAAAAGGAAGTGTTGATCGACATCTATAAGCTTTTCTATACAATACACTATTGGACTATACAATAAATTGATTGTACTAGTATTATCATAATAACTTGAGAACATGTAAAAGATATATCAAAATCACTAAGAATTTACTTCATCCATAGGATCTGACCACAAAAAATTACTGACAGCTTTGTATTCAGAATTGATTGTTGGTAATTCTACTATATTTGTTTCTTAGAGAACCAAGAGACTAAGAATGGTCCTAGGGGAAAGCAAGTTTCTCTTATTCACTTCATATAAATCAAACACCTCACATAAACAACACCACTATAAGCAGGTAGACTAAAATCATTTGACTTAGGTCACCATAGTCTAATGTGTGGGATTATGGCTACACACCTAAGAATCCTTTTCACTAAATAAGGTGACATTTTCTAAAACAAGAATGGAAGAAGGAACATAAGTTTACACTAAACATGAGGTTCAATCTACATGCTATGAGATGTAGTAAAACTATTGATCATATGTCTATAGATATTTTCAGCCATTTTCTCACCTTCTTCATCTTTTTCAAGATTTTCCATGTTGGAAATGGGAGTGTAATTCGGCTTGTATTTTTCCGATCCAAAGTGTTTGATGTGTTCATCTTTGTATTTTCTTTAGTTGATTAAGTTTCCAACCTTAGTTACTTGATTTAAAATCCTAAGAAGAATTTTAGATCCCCATTATGAGCAATATAAAATTCACTCCACATAAGGTAAATAAGCTCCTTGAAAAGATCAAAATTTGTAGAACCAAACATAATATCATCAAGACATATTTGAATGATCCTAAACTCATACTAAGAGTGTTTACTAAAGAGTGTAGAATATACGTATCCTATGATGTAGACATTGTCTAGTAAAAAGATCTTTAGGTTCTCATACTGTTACGACCCCATCTCCCGGTAACCCCCAATTAAGGGAGACCGAAAGGTCAGAGCCGTTAACCAATAACCTGGATCAAAGGTTCGACAAATAATCAATAACAATTAATAAAATTTACCAACTAAACTAAAAATTGGTATAAAATAAAACTTTGCTTACCTTTTTAAAATTTGGATTTCTACACTTCTATCCATGAAGATACTAATCTAACTAATCCTCCTGTGCACGTTAATTCTCATTTAATTCCGCATATGCCACTTTACTGTTTGTTCTTTTCATTTGTACCTAAATAGCCGACAAACAAACCGTCGGTCAAAAAAAGATGGTATGTGGGGGAAACAATAATCATGCAATTATGTTAACAACGTAATCATTCAATTAATCATTTAACAACCAAGATTATGTTTTAAGCCAAACTACTCAATCCATACCTATCCACAACTCTGTGTTGTCCCTGTAAGGACTTATATAATACCTCTGTAAAGGTAGAGTCGCATGGCACCACCCAAAGGTAGCCTAATATCTAACTCACTGTGACTTGATGGACCTACCCTCTAGGTAGCCATATACTAAGTCATTCCACGACCTGATGGACCTACCCTCTAGGTAGCCATATACTAGGTCAGCCATTAAGACACATAGGGGACCAGGATCTGAGCTAGTAGGCACATATATTATGTGATAGTCATATTCACATTATAGTTTGCATGAACTAAATTCATTCAACAATTTATTTCAAGTCATCGGTGAAAATCTCAGAAAACCTCGAAAATCTATCTCGAGATATTCATAAGCGTAACCACATACCTGATTTGATGATTTTGAGACAGAATAATCCATGCAAGAAAGAAATCCAAGCAAGCAAGCACACATATCAAGATCCTGAAATAATTATGCAATTCCCTTTTATTACTCATGTCATCAAGATCTATTAAATCTAGTTCTCTTCCTAGGGTTTCTAGTCCACTTTTAGGGTTTCCATTGCAATTAGAGCTTCCCTTCATCTTTTACTATTTTAAACCCTAATTATTTCAACATCTAATTCTCAGTTAAGGATTGAAGGCATAATTAACCACTAAATAAGTCCATTAAGCCTCTTTTCATTAAAGCTACCATTTTTATCCTCTTCAACCCATGACAAAGTCATTATACTCGTTTATCATCAATTCGTAGTTCATTATGCTCTAATACTCATATGAATGTTTATTTATCATTAATTCTACCTTGATTCATTAAAAAACCCTAATATATATATTAAGGTCATTTATCCACAATTTAGGAACTTTAATGCTCGAAACAACTTAGAATCATTATATCTCATCTTTATCCACTACTTTGAATCATTAAAGCTATTAAGAGTCAAATATTCCAACATTAGGGTTTCAAGGCCCATTAAAGTATTATTCATGCACATGAAACTCTAAATTAACTAATTTCATGCAAAATTCATCTTTTTCGATCTTAATGTAGCTCTTTATGATTAACAGGTTAATATCAACTTTAACCATCAATTAATCCCTACTAATCACATTAATTATATCAAAATAGGGTTTCTTAACCATTAATACATTAAAGTTAACAACTTCCATTACTTTTCTAATTGAAAGAAGAATCAAGATCCAATTATATTTTTAGTAGATTCCTCTCATTTTTTTGAGCAACTTTCATATTTTATGCGTACTCATCCGGGCTACGGATATTTAGTTATGAATTTTTCATTAAAACCTCACCTGAGCCAATCCGGATCCGCCACGTCACCCTATGCATGCAACGCGGCTTGCCTTTGAGTTTATAACCAGATTACGATAATACCCATGGTTAAGAGATCGACTTCTACAGAACGCGAAGGGCAGATTCGTCCAAACGTCGAAGGTCGTCTTCAACCTCTGCTCAGCCGCGACGGCCGCCGTTTGCAGTCCTTTGTGGGGCTGCCCTCCCCTCCATGGACTCCAAAGCTCGACGCCGAACTTCTCCCTTAGTCTGCCGCCCCTCCGCGCACCTGAAGCACCCTCCATACACAGCCTACTCAGCCAATCATGTGCCCACAAAGCCTGCGCAGCGGGCTCCTGTGGCAACCGTTTTGTAGGTCTATGGAAGGCGCTGCGCGAAGACCAAGGCGGTGGCAGCTTTGCTCACTAGTCTAGGGTTGTTGTGGACTCCTTTCGCCTCCAACGCGACGACTAAAACCACCCTTCCTTGCTCCGGGAAAAGCGCTACACCCTTGTTAGGGTTTACACGTAAAGAACAAGAAGAAGAAGAAGCAAGGAGGGTAAGTGGAATCCTTTCCCCTGACTCGGCCCAGGGATCCCTCTCCTTTTATAGATGAGGGTAGCAACATCCTATGATACTTGCTCACGAAGAGATGAGATCCTTTCCTATTAGGAATTTGATTCCTTTACAAAAAGCAAGCTCTCTCTCTTTTTCTCTCTCGTACCTCTTTAATATTCTTTCTCCTTTTGATGTTAGGATTTCAAAGATTATTTCCTTTATCTTACTTGTACTTGTGTTGGCAAGAAATTATATACCTCCTTGAGTAGGAAATACTTCCTTGTAATCAATATTACATAATCCATTAATTATGTATTCACATTATTCTCTTATTTTGCAATTTTTGGTATTTTCTCTTTCCTTCCTATTTATTTCTCTTTTATTTTCCTCATTGGTATTCCTTTTAATATTAGGAATCCTTGGGATAGGAAATCCTAATAAGGATTACTCAAATATACCTCTTTTCACTTGTTTCCCATATTTTAACATTGTTTTCAATTTCTTTTTTAATAAAGAAATACTTATTTGATCTTTTCTTTTCTTATTGCCTTTTCTTCACAATCTAGGACTCCTTGGCACCCAAGGAACCTAAGAGGCACGAAATCCATCCTTGGATTACATTATTTTGCCTTTTAGAGGTTTCCACATATTTATTTTCTCAAATTCTCAATTATTAATTAAAATTCCTTTTTATTGGGCCCAATAGCCAATAAAGCCCCCAAGCAACCAATCAAAGCTATTGTGAATGGAATCCATTTATTCAAAACAAATCTTATCATTATTTGTTCAATTATCTTTAATATGAGAAATTACATTTGTCACCAATTGAACCCAAAAATTGGGGTTATAACACATACCAAGCTCTAGGCATTGGTCTTATACCATATAATACCTTTTGCAAGAGATAAACAAGGTTAGCCAGCTTGCCATTTTCAAAGTCACGAGGTTAAGAAACCTTGCCTTTGACAAATCTTGGGGCTCAAAAGACCCTATGAAAGGGTTCAAAGACCTTCTCTTTGATGATGTAGACACAACCCATCCTAAACTATCTGAAAAGAGAAATGCAGAAGAAGGTGCCTGACACCAGAAGTCTTATGTAGTGGCAAATTCACCACAGGGTGCAAAATCTATAGGTACTACAGATTCTCACCTGCCTTCTGGTCCTTAATGGTTCACTGCAATGATTTTGGAACCATAGAAGATCTATACAACACTCAACATTTATAAACCAATCCATACATTGATCCTAGCGAGGAGGAACCTAATTAAGAAACTTTTCATTTTGATCGATTTCAACCAGTCCCTAGAGAAAATTGTCATTTTTTTATCATTAGGTGTTTGCTTCTGTTCTCCATTGTTGACTAAGTTTTCTATGCCGAAGGCACTTTGCTGTCCAACCAAATGAGGATTCAATGTTCTCTATGTACCCTCAAGGGAAGCATCATGTAAGTTAGAAGGTGCAATTATTTGCTATTCCTAATGCCGAAAGCAGACACTACTTCATCTTGACCATGATTGGCGTATGTCGATCTCCCTCCTATAAAATGGAACTTTCGATCGACCCTCTATTGGAGGGGGAAAGTCAGAGAGACTTGTGCTTCTATCTCTCCAATTAAAAATTCACTATTGACATATCTATTATATAAAAGGAAATTATTATCAATAAGCAAGTCAAGAAATATACAAACCGACCCTAACCTTAATACTGGAGCATAAGTCTATTTAAACTCTATAAATACTTTTTAATTATATCCTTGAGAAACTAACTGTAATGACCTCGCCTCCCGGTAATCCCCACTTAAGGGAGACCAAAAGGTTAGAGACGTTATCCCAATATTTCAGGATCAGTGGTCGACATTTAATCAATAATAATTATCAAATTCTACTATTACTAATCTGGAAAGTTGGAATAAAACAAATCTATTTGCATACCTTGTCTACATCAGGTAATTCATCTCGTTGGGCTTGAGTTGTCGGGAGGCATATGCAACCACATGCCGATTCTGTTCCAACACACAACCAAGTCCCATCTTCAAAGCATCGGTGAATATCACAAAACCCTCATCGGCAGAAGGTAGGGTCAATACTGGGGAAGTGATCAGCTTTTCCTTTAGCTCCTGAAAATGAGCCTCACATATAGCAGACCACACGAACTTCATATCCTTTCGAGTCAACATGGTAAATGGAAAAGCAGTCTTTGAGAAATCCTTGATGAAGCACCAATAGTATCTGGCCAACCCCAAGAAGCTGTGAATCTCAGAGGGGTTCTTCAGTGCAGGCCAGTTTCAGACTGCCAACACTTTAGCTGGATCTATGATGATCATTCCTCCTAAGAGGGAGGTAGATTTCTCCATTGAGTTAGCTCCTGAAACTAGCCCTATATGTAATGCACCCTATAGAATCACTCTAGCTGTGTTGCTTGAGTTGAAAACTCAGTTACATGAGTTCCTAGATAAAGGTTTTATACCAAATATGGTGGTATCATCCATATGGTGGCATTACCTGTATGGTGCTACCTTCAAGATCCTCACCGACCATAAGAGCCTAAAGTACCTCCTGGCATAGAGAGACTTGAACCTGCGATAGCGACGATGGATGGAGTACATGAAGGATTACGACTTCACCATCGCCTATCATCCTGGAAAGGCGAACATTGTAGTTGATGCGTTGAGTCAGAAACAACTCAGGTGTGCGGCTATTTTGTCTAGCCAGTGGAAAATCTTAAAAGAGCTCTTGGAGTGGACTCCACAGCTGTTAGAGAACTGAGTTTAATTGGCCAATATTTAGATTTAGTTAGAATTGTTAAGCGAGATAGTGGCAGCACAACTGACCAGTTCATAACTCACCAGAATGAAGGGCTTGTTGAAGAAGCCACAGACTCGTCTCTCGATGGGAATAGATGGAGGGATCTGATTCGAGAACCATATATGGGTTCCTGAAGATTCTCCATTGAAGGAACATATCTTGCAAGAGGCTAATGGTTCTAAGTATATGGTACACCCGGGAACTACAAAGATGTTTAAGGACCTCTAGAGGTTTTTCTAGTGGCTAGGAATGAAGAGAGACATTGCAGCATATGTGGCCAGCTATCTTACATTCCAGATGGTGAAGGATGAATACCAACGACCCGACTGAATTTTACAGTCGATAGAGATTCCAGAGTGGAAATGGGAGCAGATCACTATGGATTTTATGGTGGGTCTACCCCAAACCAAGAAAGGTCATGATGTGATATGGGTTGTGGTAGATCGCCTTACCAAGTCATCACACTTCCTTTCCCTAAAGACCACTGTTAAGGTGTCATACCTAGCTGAGCTGTATATCAGGGAGATAGTACATTTGCATGGAATACCTGATTCCATCATCTCTGGTAGAGACCCAAAGTTCACTTTCAAGTTGTGGAAGTAGGTACAAGAATAACTTGGCACAAGGTTAAAGTTTAGTACCGCTTATCACCCTCAGACGGATGGTCAGTCAGAGAGGACGATCCAGACCTTAGAGGATCTATTAAGAGCTTGTGTGCTCGATTGGGGTGGATCGTGGGATTAGTGCTTACATTTATCTGAGTTTGCCTACAACAACAGCTATCAAGCCAGTATCAGGATGCCTCCATATGAAGCTCTTTATGGGAGACCATGTTGGTCACCTCTTCACTGGGATGATGTCAGTGAAAGGACCCTGTTGAGGTTAGATGAGCTCCAAGTGTATTGCAAATAAAGTCGCTTTGATCAAGCAGAGACTGAAGAGAGCCCAGGATCGACAAAAGTCATATGCTGATGCGAAGTGGACTGACGTGTAGTTTACTATAGGAGAACATGTATTCTTGAAAATCTGACCACTCCGAGCTATAGACAAAAATAGAGGAAAGTTGAGTCCCCGATACGTGGGTCCGTTTGAGGTGTTAGAACAGATTGGTGAAGCTGCATACCATTTGGCTTTACCCCCTCAGTATAGTATGATGCATGATGTATTTCATGTGTCCAATCTGAAGCGATATGTGCAAGATCCAAGCCATGTGCTGAGCATTGATCCGATTGAGCTTCAAGGGAAGCTGACCTATCCCGAGTCACCTTTGCAGATTCTAGATACCAAGGTAAACGAACTCAGATGTAAGAATATAGAGATGGTAAAGGTTATTTGGAAGCACCATGGAGAGGATGAGGCCACATGGGAGCTGAAGATGGACATGTAAAAAGCATATCCTGACTTGTTTGTTTGATTGCTGAATTCTGAGGGAAAAATTCTTGTAAGGAGGGGAGGATGTTATAACCTCAATTTTCTTAATTCAGAATTGAAATATAATTTCTCCTTTTAAGGATATATGAACAAATAATTGTATGATTTGATTTAAATGAGTGGATTTCCTTGCTAATAGCCTTGCTATTTGATTTCATGGGCTTTATTATCTATTGGGCCCAATAACAAGAAAAAGGAAACAAAAAGGAAAAAGAAATTTAGTTAATAAAAGATTAAATAAGAAAGTGAGAAAAGAAAGAGGTAGAAGCATCTCGAAGGCTAGGAGATAGCCTCCAAAGGTAGATTTCGTGCCTTTGGGATTTCTTAGGTCCCAAGGAGTCCAAGTTTCCAGGATAATAAGAAAGGAAAGAGGAAATACCAATTAAATTGGCTTTATTTAAAAGATAAATTGCTTATGAAGGAAATACCCTTTTCCTTTGGAATTTGGATTTCAAATCTGATACACTAGTAGATAATGCCAATCCAGAGTTTCCTTTAAAATTTGAATGAAAAAGGATAAACGAGGAGAGAGTTATGGATTTTACAAGTTTCCAATGAATTGAATTAAATATTACAAGTATTTTCTCATTTTAAAGGAAAAAGGAATATCGGGAGCGATGACAGCCATCAGATCCCCACGTGGTCTGGACGACCATGGATCTGATGGTGGTTGTGCATCATCTACCCCGAGTCACAGAAGGAAAGGGAGAGGGGAATGAACTGGGATTTACTCACGTTTAAGGTGATAAGCAGAGATGGTCCATCATCTTTGGGAGTCTGTTCCGCGGATGACTAACCCAACTTGTGGGTGGTTTTATGGGGAATTGGAGAAGTTCCCAATTTCTCGGATACCTATAAGACACCATATATAAAGGGAGGGTTCTGGGCATCATGAGAAATTGCGTGAACCCTACCCTCAAGTCTGGAGCATTGCGAGGATTGTTTCCGTGCTCTTAATTTGGCCATCCACCCTGATCTTCCCCTTCGTCTAGCAGCAGATAGCGCCGGAGGAGACGAGATTCCTTGGCAATGAAGGATCATTGTGAAGAAGGAATTGATCGGTCTAGCAAGTTTGAAGGGGGTAGATGAAGCTCCCTGCGCTCTTGGATTGCTCACAGACGCACAGAAGCCCGAAGTCAACCCAAGAGTTGACCTCGGCTCGCGGCGGGCAACTCGTGTGAGGTTGAAGATGACGTCCAGACAAATTACCAATATGCCCTCCCACATCTTCAGTTCAGGTAAGGGCAAACCTATCCTTTGTATATTTTGATTGAGAGTAAGGCGCGCGATCGCGGATCATCGGATCCCGCGAGGTCCAGCAGACCAATAATCGAACGACTGATGATTTTCAGAAAATAATAGATAATTCAAGAAGATGCTTTTCTTTGCAAAAATCTTAGTAATTAATAGGAATGTCAGATGAAGGAACTCTATATATGAAAAATGATCAGAAAAATATGAGTAATCTGATAAAAATAGTTTTAGCATATGATTTCATTTCTAATTGCAAAATTACCCTAAGTTGATCATAAAGTGTATTGAATTTAGGTTAAAAACCCTATGATGATTAGAGATCAAATCTAAGATGCTTAATTGGTTAATTCGAGTATTAATAACCTATTGAGAGATAAAGTGAGGTTTATATTTGATGTTAGAGAATAATTGGTTTGTTTTAGGGTTTTAATCCATGAATCTATGATAATACATGTAGAAACCCTAATCTAGGGTAAAGAAGGAAATTACCTTGAACAATCCGAATTATTTGGAATCAGGATATTATTTATTGATCCTAAGCCTGTTAGGAGGATTATGACAAGCTAATTAGGGTTTATACTTAGATTTGCTGAATTAGAGTTACATTATCAATAATAAGGGTGAACCCTAATAAAACCCTAAAAGGAAATAGGAAACCCTAGGAAGCGAGTTCATATGAGTCTAATCTGAGGAAGTGAATAGTAATTAAATTATATGATGATTTCATGATCATTTCTTGTGTGAATTGCCCGCTTTCCTGGATATTTCCTTACTTGGAATATTGTTAGCTTGTTGAATCAACTGAACAAGTATGTGGTTATTTATGAATAATCGATTTAGTTTCACAGCGTTTCCCGAAAGTTTTATCGATTGGATGCAACCTAAACTATTGGATGTTTAATTCTGCAATCCTATAAAGTCCCTATGATTATCACAATTAAGTATATATGAGTATTCTCGAACCTACATGCCATCCTGATGTACGTTGCATGACTAAGCCCCAGAGGGAAGGTCTAATCAGTCATGCCCTGAAGGGAAGACCATTGGGCACCATGAGAGGTGACCCCAGACACCAAGCTCATGATGGAGAAGGTGACCTTATGTCCCTTGCAAGGACAAAACCATAGAGAGGGTAATCCAGGGTTTAGGGAAAAAGCAGTTGAGAATGTCACATTGAAAATGAAATTTGGATTATTAATAACTTATTTGTGATAATTAGGTTGTTAGAAACTATTTGTGGAAATTTTGATTGTTCCCCACATACTAGTATAGAAATATATTGACCAACGTTTCGTTTCTCGGCATTTTAGGTACAATTCTGAAAATGGACAAACAGTAAATCGAAATATTGTGAAGATACAAATAACCTGTGCAAGGAGGATTAGTTAGCTTAGACTTTTACTGTGGATAGAAGTCTAGATCTGAACTTTACAAGGTATGCAAACAGATTTATTTTATTCCAGCTTTCCAATTTAGTAATAGTAGAATTTGATAATTATTATTGGTTAAATGTCGAACCACTGATCCTGAAATATTGGGATAACGTCTCTAAACTTTTAGTCTCCTTTAAGTGGGGGTTACCAGGAGGCAGGGTCGTTACATTTCTTCATATGGGATACGTAAATATGATCGTCGGATCTCGCAAGGTCCAGCGGACCACTAATCCAACGACTGACGATTTTCAGAAAATAATAGATAATTCAAGAAAATGCTTTTCTTTGCTAAAATCATCATAATTAATAGGAAGGTCATATGAAGGAACTTTATACATGAAAAATGATCAGAAAATTATGAGTAATATGATAAAAATAGTTTTAGCATTTGATTTCATTTCTAATTGCAAAAGTACATTGAGTTGATCATAAAGTGTATTAAAAGTTTAAAACCCTAATGATGGTTAACGATCAAATCTAAGATGCTTAATGGGTTAATTGAAGTATTAATAACCTATTGAGAGATAAAGTGAGGTTTAGATCTGATGTTAGAGAATAATTGGTTTGTTTTAGGGTTTTAATCCATGAATATATGATAATACATGTAGAAACCCTAATCTAGGGTAAAGAAGGAAATTACCTTGAACAATCCAAATTATTTGGAATAAGGATGTTATTTATTGATCCTAAGCCTGTTAGGAGGATTATGATAAGCTAATTAGGTTTTATACTTAGATTTGCTTAATTAGGGTTATAATATCAATAATAAGGATGAATCCTAATGAAACCCTAAAAGGAAGTATGAAACCCTAGGAAGCGAGTTCATATGAGTGTAATATGAGGAAGTGAATAGTAATTAAATTATATGATGATTTCAGGATCATTGTTTGTGTGAATTGCCTACTTTCCTGGATATTTCCTTACTTGGATTATTGTTAGCTTGTTGAATCGACTGAACATGTATGTGGTTATTTATGAATAATCAATTTCGTTTTACGGCATTTCCCAAAAGTTGTATCGATTGGATGCAACCTAAACTGTTATATGTTTAATTCTACAATCGTATAAAGTCCCTGTGATTATCACAATTAAGTATACATGTGTATTCTCAAACCTACATGCCACCCTGATGTACGTTGCATGACCATGCCCTAGAGGGAGGTCTAATCGGTCAAGCCCAGAGGGAAGACCATTGGGCACCATGAGAGATGACCCCAGGCACCAAGCTCAGGATGGAGAAGGTGGCCTTATGTCCCTTGCAAGGACAAAACCCTAGAGAGGGTAATCCAGGGTGTAGGGCAAAAGTGGTTGAGAATGTCACATTGAAAATGTAATTTGGATTATTAATAACTTATTTGTGATAATTAGGTTGTTAGAAACTATTTGTGGAAATTTTTATTGTACCCCACATACCAGTATAGAAATATACTGACTGAGATTTTGTTTGTCAGTGTTTTAGGTACAATTCTGAAAAATGGACAAATAGTAAATCAAAATATTGTGAAGATACAAATAACCTGTGCAAGGTGGATTAGTTAGCTTTGACTTTTTTTGTGGATTGAAGTCTAGATCCAAACTTTACAAGGTATGCAAATAGTTTTGTTTTATTCCAACTTTCCAGTTTAGTAATAGTAGAATTTGATAATTATTATTGATTAAATGTTGAACAAGTGATCCTAAAATATTAGGATAACGTCGCTGACCTTTTAGACTCCCTTAAGTGGGGGTTACCGAGAGACGGGGTTGTTACATTTGGTATCATTCCTTTTTAAGATCATTATATCCGAGGCCTCAAATCCTGGGACGTTACAATCTCCCCCACTTAGACTCTTGACATCCTCATCAAGGATCAACTATGTGGCCTCATAACATTTCCCCATTTCAATGCAGACCCAACATGGCCATGTACACCCAGTTGTCGACCACGGATACCAATGTAAAGGTGGATCCATCACCACAGATAGCCCTTTCCAACATGCCTGGACCGCATGACTCAAAGACTGGCATGTCACTAGCCCATGTGGGCCCCACCTACTAGAGGGGTTCTGGCTATAATACTATTTATAACACCTGGGCCCTCTGCCCTAGGCTATAGTAGAGTTTCATAATTATTTTTTTGTTTAATGTCAGACCAATGATCCTGAATTATTGGGATAGCATCTCTGACCTTTTGGTCTCCCTTGATTGGGGGTTATGACTCTGATACCAAATGTCATGACCCCGCCTCCCAGAAACCCCCAATCAAGGGAGACCCATAGGTGAGAGGTGCTATCCCAATATTTCAGGATCCATGGTTTAACATTTAATAAAAAATAATTATCAAATTCTACAATTACTAAACTAAAAAGATGGAATAAAATAAAACTTTTTGCATACCTTATAAAATTAGGATCTAGACTTCTATCCACAGAGAAAGTCTACCTAACTAATCCTCCTTGATCAATTTAGTTGTATCTTCACAAATTTCAAATTAATGTTTGTCCATTTTTAGAATTGTACCTAAAACATTGACAAACAAAACATCGCTTAGTATATTGCTATACTGGTTTGTGGGGGACAATCAAAACAACACAAATAGTTTCTAACAACCTAATTCTAACAAATAATTGATTAGCAATCCAAATTACACTTTCAATGTGACTTCTCAACCGCTTTTGCCCTAAATCCTAGATTACCCTCTCTTAGGATTTTGTCCTTACAAGGGACATAAGGCCACCTTCTCCATCCTGAGCTTGGTGCCTGGGGTCACCTATCGAGGTTCCCAATGGTCTACCCTCTATGGATTGACCAACTCAGACCTTCCCTCTGGGGCTTGGTCTTGCATCACACATCAGGGTGGCATGTAGGTTCGAGAAGCACATTCATATTTAATTGTGATAAACATAGGGACTTTATAGGATTGCAGGATTGAACATCCAACAGTTTAGGTTGCAATCAATCGAGAAACATTTGGGAAACACTGTGGAACTAAAGGCGATTATTCATAAAGTAACCACATACCTGTTCAATCAATTCAACAAGCTAATAGTAATCTAAACAAGTAAGTGTCCAAGCAAGCAGTTCAATCCACACACACAAGAAAGAATCCTGAAAAGTACATGTAATTTGTTTACTATTCACTTTGTCAACTTCTATTCGTTTGAACTCTCTTTCTAGGATTTCCTACTTCCTTTTAGGGTGTCATTAGGGTTCATCTTCATTATTGACATCATAAACCCTAGATTAGCAAAACTACTCACAAACCTTAACTAGCTTGTTAAATCCTTCCTAATAGGATGAGGATCAACTTACAATTACATTATTCTAAGGAACCTCGAATTAATCATGTTAATCACCCTTTTTACCCTAGATTAGGGTTTCAATATGCATTATCATTAATTCATGGGTAAAACCCTAAAACAAGGAATTCATTATCTAATATCAGGTTCAAATCTTACTTTGCCTCTCAAAAGGTTACTACTACTCGAATTAACCCATTAGGGACCTTATATTTGACTTCTAATCGTACTTAGGGTTTTTAACCACAGTTTAATGTATCATATGATTAACTTTAGGCACTTTTAGAATTAGAAACGAAATCAAGTTCTAATAATATTTTGATTGGAATCCTCACGTTCTCTTGATCAATTTTCATATATAACTTGTCTAATTCTGAGTTACCGATCATTTACTGGAATTGTTATAAGATACTTACTTTTGAGCCAATAAGGTTCTGCACATCAGTAGATATATGCTTCTATTTCCTTTTCCTTATTGGAGGCCGGTCTGATCTCGAACCATCAGTTTATTTCCCAATTCCTTTCTCTAGATTGACTCGACTAAGACTAGCCCATCTCGCATTCTCTCCTCCTCTGAAAGTGTCGTCAGAGGTTTAGAGACCCGTCCATGTCGTCAGCATCCTGCTGGGCAACAACGTCCATACGAGTGGGAGGAGGTGGCAAGGTAGCGGCCGCAACACCTCAACATGGTACGAGACAACATCTGAACTGCTAGGTTGGTGCAAAGGAGAATTTCATGTTGGCTTGCCATAATCGGAGGGTGCTCTTACGATGCGTCGATCATGGCCGAGAGGGGATTCTGCTGTGATGGGGCATCGTCAAGGGTCTGTTACGGGCGGCCATACCGTACATGAAAGTAGGGATGATCACGGTTGGTAGTTTGGTGAAGGTGTTGTCGTGTGTAGAGCCTAGAGGAGTTGGTGCTCGAGCATGCCCAGTCCTTTCAGAGGTGTGCACCAGCGGCGTCAACCGGCGGTGTTGGCCTAGGTGCAACACTAACACGATGTGTGTCGTGTAGAGAGAGAGAGCATGTGGTAGAGAGGGAGTCTTGGAGGAAGACCTCGAGCTCCGTAGTAGCTAGAGGATGATCACTGCCTCGGTTGATGACACCACCGCCCGATAACTCCCATTTAAGGGAGACCAAAAGGTCAGAGACGTTATCCCAATATTTTAGGATCAGTGGTTTGACATTTAATCAATAATATTTATCAAATTCTACTATTACTAAACTGGAAAGTTGGAATAAAACAAATCTGTTTGCATACCTTATAAAGTTCGGATCTAAACTTTTATCCATAGTAAAAGTCTAAGCTAACTAATCCTCCTTGCATAGGTTATTTGTATCTTCACAATATTTCGATTTACTGTTTGTCCATTTTTAGAATTGTACTTAAAACACCGACAAACAAAACGTCGGTCAATATATTTATATACTGGTATGTGGGGAACAATCATAATTTCCACAAATAGTTTCTAACAACCTAATTATCAAAAATAAGTTATTAACAATCCAAATTACGTTTTCAATGTGACATTCTCAACTGTTTTTTCCCTAAACCTTAGATTACCCTCTCTAGGGTTTTGTCCTTGCAAGGGACATAAGGCCACCTTCTCCATCCGGAGCTTGGTGCCTGAGGTCACCTCTCATGGTGCCCAATGGTCTTCCCTCTGGGGCTTGACCGATTAGACCTTCCCTCTGGGGCTTGGTCATGCAATGTACATCAGGGTGGCATGTAGGTTCAAGAATACACATATATACTTAATTGTGATAATCATAGGGACTTTATAGGATTGCAGAATTAATCATCTAACAGTTTAGGTTGCATCCAATCGATAAAACTTTTGGAAACTGCCGTAAAACTAAATTGATTATTCATAAATAACCACATATTTGTTCAGTCGATTCAACAAGCTAACAATAATCCAAGTAAGGAAATATCCAGACAAGCATTCAATTCACACAAGGAATGATCTTGAAATCATCATGTAATTTAATTACTATTCACTTCCTCAGATTACACTCATACGAACTCGCTTCCTAGGGTTTCCTACTTCCTTTTAGGGTTTCATTAGGGTTCATCCTTATTATTGATACTGTAACCCTAATTCAGTAAATCTAAGTATAAACCCTAATTAGCTTGTCATAATCCTCCTAACAGGATTAGGATCAATAAATAATATCCTTATTCCAAATAATTTGAATTGTTCAAGGTAATTTCCTTCTTTACCCTAGATTAGGGTTTCTACATCTATTATCATAGATTCATGGATTAAAACCCTAAAACAAACCAATTATTCTCTAACATCAGATCTAAACCTCACTTTATCTCTTAATAGGTTATTAATACTCGAATTAACCCATTAAGCATCTTAGATTTGATCTCTAATCATCATTAGGATTTTTAACCTAAATTTAATACACTATATGATCATCTCAGGGAACTTTTGCAATTAGAAATGAAATCAGACGCTAAAACTATTTTTATCAGATTACTCATATATTTTTTTATCATTTTTCATATATAAAGTTCCTATTAATTACAAGATTTTAGCAAAGAAAAACATTTTCTTGAATTATCTATTATTTTCTAAAAATCTTCAGTCGTTGGATTAGTGGTCCACTGGACCTCGCGGGATCTAACAATATGCGATTGTGTGCCTTACTCGTGAGCAAAAGATACAAAGGATATGTTTTCCCTTACTTGAACTGAAGACGTGGGAGGGCAGATTGGTAATTTTCCTAGACGTTATCTTCAACCTCGCGCAAGTTTCTCGCCACGAGTCGAGGTCATCTCTTGGGTTGACTTTGGGCTTCTATGCGTCTGTGAGAAATCCAAGAGCACGGGGAGCTTCGTCTACCTCCCACGAACCTGCTCGACTGATCAATTCCTTCTTCACGATGCTCCTTAACTGCCAAGGAAGCTCGGCTCCTCCGGTGCTATCTGCTACTAGACGAAGGGGAAGTTCAGGGTGGACGACCAAATTTAGAGCACAGAAACGATCGTCGCAATGCTCCGGACTCGAGCGCAGGGTTCACGCAATTGCTCGTGATGCCTAGACCCCTCCCTTTATATAGGGTCTCTTACATGTGTCTAAGAAATTGGGGACTTCTCCAATTCCCCACGAAACCACCCATATATCCTTAAAAGGAGAAATTACATTTCAATTCTGAATTAAGAAAATTGAGGTTATAACATCCTCCCCTCCTTATAAGAATTTTTCCCTCAGAATTTAGCAATCAAACAAACAAGCCAGGATATGCTTTTTCCATGTCCGTCTTCATCTCCCATGTGGCCTCATCCTCTCCATGGTGCTTCCAAAGAACCTTTACCATCTCTATATTCTTACATTTGAGTTCTTTCACCTTGGTATCTAGAATTTGCAAAGGCGACTCAGGATAGGTCAGTTTCCCTTGAAGCTCAATAGGCTTAATGCTCAACACATGGCTCAGATCTTGCACATATCACTTAAGATTGGACACGTGAAACACATCATGCATCATACTATACTGAGGGGGTAACACCAAATTGTATGCAGCTTCACCAATCCATTCTAACACCTCAAACAGACCCACGTATCGTGGACTCAAATTTCCTCTATTTTTGTGTGTAGCTCGGAGTGGTCGGATTTTCAAGAATACATGTTTTCCTACAGTGAACTGCATGTCAGTCTGCTTCGCATTAGCATACGACTTCTATTGATCTTGGGCTCTCTTCAGCCTCTTCCTGATCAAAGAAACTTTATCTGCATACACTTCGAGCTCATCTAACCTCAATAGGGTCCTTTCACTAACATCATCCCAGTGAAGAGGTGACCGAAACGGTCTCCCATAAAGAGCTTTATACGGAGGCATCCCGATAATGGCTTGGTAGCTATTTTTGTAGGCAAACTCGGCTAAAGGTAAGAACTGCTCTGACAATCCACCCCAATCGAGCACACAAGTTTTCAATAGATCCTCTAAGGTCTGGATCGTCCTCTTTGACTAACCATCCGTCAGAGGGTGATAAGTGGTACTAAACTTTAACCTTGTACCAAGTTCTTTTTGTACCTGCTTCCACAACTTGAAAGTGAACTTTGGGTTCCTATCAGAGATGATGGAACCAGGTACACCATGGAAATGTCCTATCTCCCTGATATACAACTCATATAGGTCTGACACCTTGGTAGTGATCTTTAGGGCAAGGAAGTGTGCTGACTTGGTAAGGCGATCTACCACAACCCATATCACATCATGACCTTTCTTGGTCGGGGGTAGACCCACCACAAAATTCATGGTGATCTGCTCCTATTTCCACTCTAGAATCTCTATTGACTATAAAAGTCTGCCAGGTCATTGGTGTTTAGCCTTCACCATATGGAACGTAAGACAGCTGGCCACATATGCCGTAATGTCTCTCTTCATTCCTGGCCACCAGAAAAACCTCTACATGCCCTTAAACATCTTTGTAGAGCTCGAGTGTACCATATACTTAGAACCATGAGCCTCTTACAAGATACATTCCTTTCAACGAAGAATCTTCAAGAATCCATATACGGTTCTCGAATTTGATCCCTCCATCTATTCCCACCGAGAGACGAGTCTGTGGCTTCTTCAAGAAGCCCTTCATTCTGTTGAGTTCTGAACTGGTCAGTTGTGTTGCCACTATATCGCTTAACAACTCTGACTGAATCTGAATATTGGCTAATTGAACTTGGTCCTCTAACAACTGTGAAGTTCACTCCATGAGCTCTTCTAAGCTTTTCCACTGGCTAGACCAAACAACCACACACCTGAGCTATTTCTGACTCAACGCATCTGCTATGACGTTCACCTTTCCAAGATGATAGGCGATGGTGAAGTCATAATCCTTCATGTACTCCATCCATCATTGTTGTTGCAAGTTCAGGTCTCTTTGTGTTAGGAGGTACTTTAGGCTCTTATGGTCAGTGAGGATCTCAAAGGTAGCACCGTACAGGTAATGCCGCCACATCTTCAATGCATGGAAGATAGCATCCAGCTCTAAGTCATACGTCGGGTAATTCACCTCATTGGACTTGAGTTGTCGGGAGGCATATGCAACCACATGCCGATTCTATTCCAACACACAACCAAGTCCCATATTCGAAGCGTCGGTGAATATCACAAAACCCTCATTGCCGGAAGGTAGGGTTAATACTGGGGCGGTGATCAACTTTTCCTTTAGCTCCTAAAAATGAGCCTCACATATAGCGGACCACATGAACTTCACATCCTTCTGAGTCAACATGGTAAGAGACAAAGTGGTCTTCGAGAAATCCTTGATGAAGCGTCAATAGTATCTGGCCAACCCCAAGGAGCTGTGAATCTCGGAGGGGTTATTTGATGTAGGCCAATCTCGGAGTGCTAACATTTTAGTTGGATCTACAACAATCATTCCTCCTGAGATGATGTGTCTGAGAAACATGACTCGATCTATCAAAACTCACACTTCAAGAACTTTCTGTAGAACTTCTGCTTTCTCAAGATATCAAGGACTCTACCTAGATGGTCACGGTGTTGAGCTAGGACATCAGAGTACACCAAGATGACATCTATGAACATGATCACAAAGGAGTCAAGGAAAGGTTAGAACACACTATTCATAAGGTTCAGAAAGACACTGGGTGCATTAGACAACCCAAATGGCATGACCACGAACTCATAATGTCCATATTGGGTTCGAAAAGCCTTTTTAGGTATATCCTCACTCTTGACTCGTACCTGGTGGTACCCATACATCAAATCAATTTTAGAAAAGACTCAGACTGATTTGAGCTGGTTAAAAAGGTCATGTATCCTGGGTAGGGGGTACTTGCTCTTAATGGTTGCCAGGTTGATCATCTGGTAATCAATATACATCCGAAGTGATCCATCCTTCTTCTTCACAAAAAGGATTGGTGTTCCCCATGGTGACGTACTAGGTTGGATAAAGCCTTTATCTAGAAACTCCTGTAACTTAGTTTTCAACTCAAGCAACTCAGTTGGAGCCATTCTATAGTGTGCCTTAGATATAGGGCTAGTCCTGGGAGCTAACTCAATGGAGAAATCTACCTCCCTCTCAGGGGGAATCCTTGGTAGATCATCTAGAAACATGTCCGCATACTCACAAACCACCTCTATCTCTTCTAAGGGTTGCACCTTGGACTCAGGCAAAGTGACTATGGCCAAGTATGCTCGCCATCCTTTGGATAGCATCAGCTCACCTTCAAAGCCGACACATAAAGGTTGGTAGTCGCATCTCTCCTTCCTTGAATGGTAAAGTGTGGATGACCAAGCTTCCTAATGAGGATCTTCTTCTCTCTACAGTGAATCTGTGCTCTATAGGTGTAAAGCCAATCCATACCAATGATTACATCAAAATCATTCATATCAAGGAGGATGAAGTTAGTGGGAAGCTCGTAACTCAGGTACTTAACTGGAGAGATAGGGTTTTTAAAAAGGGATGTATATATTCAACCACTCGGGGTTGTGACATCCAAAACATAGCCTAAATCCTTAATGTCCAAACAAAGCATATTTTCCAGATTTCTCGAAATAAAAGTATCAGTAGAACCAGAATCAAAAGGAGCTTTTACATTTTATCACATGACTTCAAGCATGCCTACATAGTTTCATACTGTATCAGACTGCTATTACATGATCAAACTAAATTGAAAGGAAACCTCTATGGGTTATTACCCTCGATCAACCTATTGGCATTCGCCTGGGCTTCTTCATTGTCGATGGTGAACACTCTGGCTTGCCTTCTCTCTCCAATAGGTGGACCTCCAGTTGGTACTCCTCCTCCTGCTGGGGGTGCTGCTACCACTCGTTGTGCTACCACTAGACCTCTCGGATCAGGCCGAGGACAGTTGGCGATGAAGTGTCCCTCCTGCTGGCAACGATAGCACACCCTCTTCTCAAAGAGACACTGCCCAGGATGTGTCCGTCCACATGTATGACATTTCTAAAAGTGATTCTCACCATGTGGCTTTCCTTTGTGTCCATGCTTGCCCTTGGTGTGCTTACATCCTTGTCCTTTCTTGTGGTCATTCTTCTGTGCTTGAGATCCTTCAGTGAAACCCAAATATCCTTTGGGTGGGTTCTATGTAGGCATCACTGTCCTCTCCATGTCTAAGGTGGTGTTGTAGGCTTTAGAGAAAGTTATTGGTTTACTCGCCATCACATGTGGTTTTATTGTAGGGTGAAGATGGTCCACAAAATGGTCCACTCTTCTTTCCTCATCCATCATGTGCCCAAAATGCTCTAGGATGCAAAACTTGCGGCCAAAGTCCGCAACAGACAGGTTACCCTGGATCATGTTGGTGAACTCTATTTCCTTCTCCTTCTTAGCTGAGGTGGGGATGAATCTGGTAGTAAAGATAGTCCTAAAGTCGGTCCATGCCATCAGTTATTCACTTAGATCTCGTCCCATGATGTGGTTTTCCCACCAGATCTTGGCTGCTCCTTCCAAGAGATGAGTAGCAAAAAGAACCTTCTAGTTTGGCTGTACCTCTAGCATGCGGAAACCGTTCTCGACTGCCAGCAGCCAAGCATCCACTTTGTCGACCACTTTGGTCTTATCCTCTCCCTAAAATCTCTCGATGTTTAGCTTGATGAAGTCCAGAATAGTGACTCTGAGTCGGGGACGAACGGAAAGTGACTCACCATTTTCATCTCAGGATATATCCCTGAGGGACAAGACACTAATGGCCTCAGTTAGCCTCTTCTTCTGTTCCATCCATAGGGCATCAGGGGTATGTACCACCATTGCCGATCCTGGACCACCGGTCTGGTTCTCCTCAAACTTGACCTCATCCCTAGACATGTGTTCCTCTTCCTCATCTCGGGGTTGTCGAAGGGAACTAGCTTGGGATCTGGGCCTTCTTCTCAGGCTTCCTCAGGTCTTTTCCTCTTCTTTGAGGACTCATCACCCCAATCCCTCTTCCTCTTCTCGAAAGATCCCCTCCTCTTATGGGGAGGATAAACACCCCTAGCTGGGTTCTCAGTGGCCTCAGGGATAGCTACAGTCTTCACACGAGCCATCTACATAAGCATACAATCAAACTTTAGTTTACATTTAAAATGATTATACTTATGTCGATGACATCTTGTTTACATATCTTTTATTAATTTGTTGGAGGATTCCTTAATCCTTATCATACTTACCCTGACCTCAAGTGGGTGGGGAAAATGAAGAAAAACCCTAAATCCTAGAATCCTTAATTGAATTAGGGTTGAGAAGGGATGAAATAGATGAGAGAGTCCTAAAGGTATATTATTTCGAGTCAGAAACTTAGCATTAGCCAGGCAGTCACACTACATCTGGGAGTCCACTTGACCAACTAGTGGGGTGGAGGAAAATATTTCCAGCCCCCGAAACGTGATCCTTTTCTAGACACCTCCGTCTTTGGAAAATCCTCTAATAACTCCCTCAATTCTATAGAGTTTGTAAAATTTAATAATTACTAAGGATCAAATGAGAAACCAAAACTCTGATACGAAATGTAAAGACCCCGCCTCCCGGTAACCCCCACTTAAGGGAGACCAAAAGGTCAGAGATGTTATCCCAATATTTCAGGATCAATGGTTCAACATTTAATAAATAATAATTATCAAATTCTACTATTATTGAACTGGAAAGATGGAATAAAACAAATCTTTTTGCATACCTTGTAAAGTTCAGATCTAGACTTCTATCCACAGTAAAAGTCTAATCTAACTAATCCTCCTTGTACAGGTTATTTGTATCTTCACAATATTTCGATTTACTATTTTTCCATTTTTAGAATTGTACCTAAAACACCGACAAACAAAATGCCAGTCAGTATATTTCTATACTGGTATGTGGGGAACAATCAAAATTTCCACAAATAGTTTCTAACAACCTAATTATCACAAATACATTATTAACAATCCAAATTACGTTTTCAATGTGACATTCTCAACAACTTTTGCCCTAAACCCTAGATTACCCTCTCTAGGGTTTTTTCCTTATAAGGGACATAAGGCCACCTTCTCCATCCTCATCTTGGTGCCTGGGGTCACCTCTCATGGTGCCCAATGGTCTTCCCTCCAGGGCTTAACCAATTAGACCTTCCCTCCAGGGCTTGGTCATGCAACGTACATTAGGGTGGCATGGAGGTTCGAGAATACACATATATACTTAATTGTGACAATCATAGGGACTATTTAGGATTGTAGAATTAAACATCCAACAGCTTAGGTTGCATCCAATCAATAAAACTTTTGGGAAACGCCGTGAAACTAAATCGATTATTCATAAATGACCACATACATGTTCAGTCGATTTAACAAGCTAATAATAATCCAAGTAACGAAATATTCAGGCAAGCATGTAGTTCACACAAGCAATGATCCTGAAATCATCATATGATTTAATTACTATTTACTTCCTAATATTACACTCATATGAACTCGCTTCCTAGGGTTTCCTACTTCCTTTTAGGGTTTATTAAGGTTCATCCTTATTATTGATACTATAACCCTAATTCAGCAAATCTAAGTATAAACCCTAATTAGCTTGTCATAA
This sequence comes from Alisma plantago-aquatica, assembly GCA_963693085.1. NCBI lineage: Eukaryota > Viridiplantae > Streptophyta > Magnoliopsida > Alismatales > Alismataceae > Alisma > Alisma plantago-aquatica. The sequence goes on from OY856409.1 coordinate 1,353,934,403, forward strand.
TCCTCCTAATAGGCTTAGGATCAATAAATAACATCCTTATTCCAAATAATTCAAATTGTTCAAGGTAATTTCCTTCTTTACCCTAGATTAGGGTTTCTACATGTATTATCATAGATTCATGGACTAAAACCTTAAAACAAACCAATTATTCTCTAACATCAGATCTAAACCTCACTTTATCTCTCAATAGGTTATAAATACTCAAATTAACCCATTAAGCATCTCAGATTTGATCTTTAATAATCATTAGGGATTTTAACATAAATTTAATACACTTTATGATCAACTCAAGGAAATTTTGCAATTAGAAACGAAATTATATGCTAAAACTATTTTTTATCAGATTACTCATATTTTTCTGATCATTTTTCATATATAAAGTTCCTTCATCTGACCTTCCTATTAATTACTACAATTTTTGCAAAGAAAAGCATTTTCTTGAATTATCTATTATTTTCCGAAAATCGTCAGTCGTTGGATTAGTGGTCCGTTGGACCTCGCGGGATCCGACGATCCACGATCGCGTACCTTACTTGCGATCAAATGATACAAAATACATGTTTTCCCTTACCTAAAATGAAGACGTGGGAGGGCAGATTGGTAATTGGCATGGACGGCATCTTCAATCTCGCACGAGTTGCCACCACGAACTGAGGTCTACTCTTGGGTTGACTTCGGGCTTCCGTGCGTCTGCGAGCAATCCAAGAGCACGAGGAGCATTGTCTACCTCCCACAAACCTTCTCGACCGATCAATTCCTTCTTCGCAATACTCCTTCACCACTAAGGAAGCTCGACTCCTCCGACTCTATCTGCTACTAGACGAAGGGGAAGATCAGGGTGGATGGCCAAATTAAGAGCACATAAACGATCGTCGCAATGCTCCACACTCGAGGGCAAGGTTCACACAATTGCTCGTGATGCCCATACCCCTCCCTTTATATAGGGTCTCTTACAGGTATCTGATAAATTGGGTACTTCTCCAATTCCCCACGAAACCACCCACAAGTTGGGTTAGTCATCCGCGGAACAGACTCCCAAAGATGATGGACTTGTCCACATCTCTGCTTATTGTCTTAAATGCGAGTAAATCCCGGTTCTTTCCCCTCTCCCTTTCCTACTGTGACTCAGGGTAGACGATGCACAACCACCATCAGATCATGGTCCTCTGGACCACGTGGGGTTCTGATGGCTATCATCGCTCCCAATATTCCTTTTTCCTTTAAAACGAGAAAATACTTGTAATATTTAATTCAATTCATTGGAAACGTGTAAAATCCATAACTCTCTCCTCGTTTATACTTTTTCATTAAAATTTTAAAGGAAACTCTAGATTGACATTATCTACTCGTGTATCAAATTTGAAACCCAAATTCCAAAGGAAAAGGGTATTTCCTTCATAAGCAAGTTATCCTTTAAATAAAGCCAATTTAATTGGTATTTCCTCTTTCCTTTCTTATTATCTTGGAAAATTGGGCTCCTTGGGACCTAAGAAATCCCAAAGGCACGAAATCTACCTTTGGAGGCTACCTCCTAGCCTTCTAGAGGCTTCTACCTCTTTCTTTTCTGCTTTTCTTATTTAGTCTTTTATTAACTAAATTTCTTTTTCCTTTTTGTTTCCTTTTTCTTATTATTGGGCCTAATAGCCAATAAAATCCGCGAAATCAAACAACAAGGCTATTAGCAAGGAAATCCACTCATTTAAATCAAATCATACAATTATTTGTTCATAATCCTTAAAAGGAGAAATTACATTTCAATTCTAAATTAAGAAAATTGAGGTTATAACACTAACTTTGCTTTATTCCTTAACACATTTCCTTATCCATCTATATTGTTTTAATTAACCCAATTTATGCATATGATATTGATATCCTTTGGTCTTGGTACACATGTTCATACCATGTTTTTGTCATATTATTCAAGCTCCTCTACCATTTATATGGGATAATCATTGTGTTTGTGGAAAATAAGATGGGATGCTAATGAGATGTTTGTTAATTGATAGAAGGAAAACTCATCTCCTATATATATTAAAAGAGGAAATTATAAGGGAAGATAAATTAGCCCTAGTGGGCCAGTGCATGTAAAAAACTATGTTTATTGTTAACGCATGAAGATGAGTGTGTCTGTCTCTAGCGATTCGTAGGGCGACGATGCTATCTTCCAGTCATCTTCTTCATCATGGCCAGTCCTGCCTATCTCTGTTAATGACAAATCTTCTGGAGCAAGCTTTGATGACCTCAAGTTTTTGGAGTAAGTTACAAAAGAACACTGATGGTGATATTACTTCCCTAGAGAAGATGGAGATTGAGGTGAAGGAGAATGCTCTAGTCTATCCACAAGAGGAAGTGGATCTGAATGTGTCTATATGGAGTGATATCCTTGTTGGGTACATTGTTGATTTCAAGGTCCAACTTCCTACAGTGGAACACTACCTTACTTAGATCTAGAGTTTGAAAGGATGAATAGAGGTGTTGAGTCATGACAAGGGTTTCTTCCTGATTTGATTCTCAGATCATGAAGACCTTGAAGCCATTGATGAAGGTGGAATGTGGTTTGTGAAAGGCAAGCCTTTAATCCTACTAAAATGGAAACCAGGTGTTGTTCTTTTGAGGTTCAGACTTGAAGATATTCCAATTTGGATTCAGATTCATGAACTGTCATTAGAGATGTGGGATTCCATGATGTTTTCTCGAATTACATCTTACCTGGGAGTGCCTCTGAGAACGGGAAGATTCACTCATGATTTCTAGAGACTTGAATATGCTCGTATACAGGTGTTGCCACCAGATTTGTCTACCTTCCTGGAATCCCCGAAAGTGATGAGTAGTAGTGGTGATAAACATGCAATTTTGTTTGAATATGAGTGGACACGAAGCACATGCCTAGTGTGTAACTTGTTTGGTCACAATAATTGTGAGTGGAAGAACACAAAGAAGTTGGTCTGGGTTCCTAAGAAAATTCCTACCGATAATGCTATTCCTACTATCAACTCTATTCTTAACAATTCAACTACTGTTACATTGACATCTGAGCCTGGGAGTACCTCACAAGTTACTGAGAAAATATCAGAGGGAGTGCACACTAAAGATGAATATTTTCAGGACCGGATTGAAGATTCTTCTCTTATTCTGAATGATCACGACCCTACTAATGATTTTGATAATGAAGTGGTTAACCTTATCACCCCTACTAGTTATATGGAATACAAGGAGTAAGACCTACAATTTGAGTATCCAAAGGGTAATAGGAAGAAGAAGGCCAAGGCCAAAGGTAAGAAAGGTCATACTGAAGAAAGTTTTGTTGCACTGTCAAACAAATTTGACATACTAGTTATTGAGGATGAGAAGCTTCAAGCCAGTGAAGTACTGGTTAAATGAGTTTCTAATGTTTGAAAATAGCTTCTCCATAGTCTCCTGGAATGTTAGAGGGATCAATATGAAAGATCCTAAGGTCCAAGAGGAAGTTTTAAGGCTTAAACCTCAAATTATTATCCTAAATGAGACTAAAGTTTGTGAGGGTAAAATTCATAAGCTTTATAGTAAACACTTTGGTGGTTTCAACTGGATTTCTAATCATGCTAGTCATGTTCTTATGAGAGTTGTAGTTTTATGGGATGGTAGTTTCTGCTCTATTGATAAGATTTCTGAATCAGATCAATTTGTTCATGCCAGAGTTTTACTTGGTGATAAAAAAATCCTCCTTACTAGAATTTCTAGGAACAATCCAAATTTGGTTAGGGTGGCTCTTTGGAATGACATTGAATGTATTAGTAGTCTTAATCATGAGCCTTGGGATATATTTTGGAGACTTCAATACAGTTAGAAACTATAATGAAAAAATAGGGAAAGAACCTCCTACCAAAAGATTGATGGATGACTTTAATGATTGTATGGTCAATTGTGGTATTTTTAAGCTCTCTATGAGTGGTCCTTTCTTCTCCTGGGACAATCATCAGAATGGTATGGATTTTTCTACTTTGATAATTGATAAAATCTTGTATAATGATGATTTTATTGATCTTTTTCCTGACTTTCATGGTGTTCTCATTCCTAATATCACTAGTAATTACAAGATCATGTTTCTCTTTATTGGAAACAAAAAGAAAGTTCTCTCTCCATTTAGATTGGTCAATGCTTAGTTTTAGAGAAAGGATTTCTTGGGTTTTGTAGCTTCGTCTTGGAATCACAGTGTAGATGGTTACACAATGTATGTTCTCTACTCTAAATTTAGAAAGTGAAGGAAGGATCTATCTGACTGGAATAAGACTATTGTTGGTAATTTGTCTAAGAAAGCTAGTATTATAGAAAAGGTTGCTACTGATCTTCAGTGTCTCCTTGATAATGATAAGCTTAATCCTAAGTTGCAATATCAAGTTATTGTTAGTAGGAAAGCTGCTACTGAAGCTCACAGTAGTGAAAAATCCTTACTTTTCTAGAAATCTAGGATTTAATGGCTACGTGAAGGTGATTCAAACTCAAGATTCTTCTATTCTTATAATAAAACTCACAAACAAAAAAATCATATTAAGTCTATGGAGATTGATGGAGTTCTTAATAGTAACCTTGATGATATCAAGAATCACATGTACGAATTCTACTATGATCTTTCAACAGAAACCCTGATGTGAATGTGAATGACATTGACATGTTGGGTTTCCCTTCTATTACTACTGATCAGAAGAATCTACTGGATAAGTTTTTCTCTGTAGAGGAAATTCAAACTGTCATTGGCCATCTTAATGTTGACAATTGTCCTATACCAGACGATTTCAATGGACAATTCTTCAAGTCTAGCTAGAGCATTATAAAACCAGATGTCACTAATGCTATTTTGGACTTCTCTAGATCTAGAAAACTCCTTAAGGAAGCAAATAATACCTTTATCACTCTTATTCCTAAAAGTGAGGATTCTCATTTGACAAATATTAGAAACCAATTGATTTGTGCAATGTGGTCTATAAATTCATCTAAAAAATCCTTACTAATAGACTATAAAGTGTTCTTCCTTCTATTATCAGTTGTAATCAATGTGCCTTTTAAGAGGGCGTAGTATTCATGATGTGATTCTTCTCTCTAATGATAATATCCATGAGTTTAATAAGAAAGGAGAGAAAGGAAGAATGTGTGTCAAAGTTGACCTCACTAAAGCTTATGATACATTTATCTGGGAGGCTCTGTTCAAGATTATGATATTGATGAATTTTTCTATTAAATGGGTTGTTTGTCTTAAAAATATTTTCAATATTACTTCATACAAATTCTTTTCAATGGTGAGCCTACCGCCTCCTTCAAGCCTACTAATGGGATTAGGTACGGGGATCCCCTGGCCCCTTACCTGTTCACCATTGTCATGCAATCTTTCATGCAACTTATTAACAAAGAAGTTAAAGATGGTCACTTGAAGCCTTTTAAGTCCCTCTAAAAAGTTGAGTGTTTATCACTTGGCTTTTGCTGATGACCTCATGGTGTTCATGGAGACTGATGACATGGGGGATCAGTCTCTTAAAAAAATCTTTGATAGGTTATCTAAAATTCTAGGTCTCAATATCAGTAAAGAGAAGAGTATTATTTTCTTTAGTACAAGTGTTATCAGGCGATCAATGAGATTCTAGGCATTTCAGTAGGGGTCCTTCCTCAAGGATACCTTGGTATTTGCCTTTTTATTGGCAATCTATCCAAAAAATATTGTTTCCCTCTGATTGATAGAATGAAGAAGATACTGAATGGTTGGAAATCCAAGATATTATCCTTCACAAGTAGATTGGATGACCTCGTTATTATGGATCAATTTATTAAATGTTTCAAATAAATCCCAAAATTTGCATGGATTTTGTTTCATTGGGCTCTTTCATAAACTGATGAAAAGATTAGTTAGTACACCATAATTTTTTCTTCTGTTCAAGAAAAAGTAATAAGATAGTGAGATGGTTCCATGTGCTCTAGTTCGTTATTTTGATTTTGATCCAAGCGCAATACCAAAGTGTTTCAAAGAAGGGACCCGGTTTGGTCCATTCCTCAAAATACAATTTTATAGGATCCTTATCCACCACAATCTCACATGTTTTCCACCTCTTCTTAAGAAACAAGTGTGGTATTTCTTTGCAAAAATGTGATCAATTTCATATGTGGAAATTTCATCAAAATCTCTTACTAAGTTGGGGAAATTATCAACGTGAATCAAATTTCTTTGAGAACGTATCAAGTTTTCTTTGGTTAGACAATGTGTGGTTGTTAAACAAGGATCCATTTTATGTAACTCTACCCCCTTTGATATGCATAACTATTGGTCCTCTTCCTTTCCTCTCCCTAATTTTGTCTATGATGAGATTGAGAAAACTATCATGAATTTTCTGTGGGGTCAAATCTATGGTAAAAATAGTCTCCACATTGTCAAGTGGAAGAAGATTACTAAGGTGTAGACCGAAAGAGCATTAGCTATTAAGAAGGTTGGAGATTTTTTTCAAGTTAGCTATCCTATTGAATATTTGAAGTGTGGACTAAAAAAAGGATAGTCTTTGTATCAAATGGATCCATGAGAAATAGTAGTCAAGAAATTCTTTGTGGAACATTGAGATTTCTAGTCATTTCTCTTGGTATTTTATTCAGATGATTAGGTATCTTGATGATTTCAAATCCCTGATTAGTTGTAGAGTTGGTGATTGTAATGCCCTCCCTACACACACATGCACATAGCAGAAGCAACACTGAGTTATGCATAACTCATGCACTCAAAGGGGCATTACATAAAATTGGCATACATAACAACATTATAATCAATCACACAAACTAAATTATTAAAACATTCTCATGATTGTCCTTACAAAAGGAACATAAATGTTATTACATGGAAAACTTATATTACATCTTGAGAAAAAGTCTCCATTTTAAAGTTATAAACATGGAAACATATAGGTGAATCTGTAAACCTGAGGATCATCTTATAGTTGGCACCCCACCAGATCTTATCATGCTTTATCCTTTCTTGATTCTTTGCAATCTACACTGCTCCTGCTTTCACCTGCGGACATCTCGTCCCCAACCATGCATTAGAAAAATGATTGTTAGCGTAAGTGGCATGAGTATTCTAATATACATATTACTGAAAAGATAAAATTCTACAAATATCTTTGAACATTATAAGAATCAATCTAACATTCAACTTTGTATAAGATCTGAAACATAAATCTATCTTCTTTCTTTAGCTTATCTCTTATCTTATTACTTTATCTTATCTTTCTCTGGAGACCTGTACTCTGGTACCTGGGTCTCATAACCTGCACTCTAGGCCTGGTTTATGTCTTTGAATTGGCCTGCACTCTGGTGTCTGGGCCACATGACTTGCACAAAGGGCATGAGTCATGTATCTCTTATCTTATTCTCTTTCATTATACTTATAAATGAGATTATGTACATTATCTGAACTAAGGCCTCTTTTATTTACAAATTTTATCTGACTGTGGCCACCATTATATAATAAGTCCTCATGAATTGGCGTATCTACACCCTGAATTGGTACTGAAGTACCCTGAATGGCACTACATGCCTCTAAATGACACCGAGGTGTCTCTGAATTGGCATGGCTACACCCTGAATTGGTGCCGTAACACCTCTGAATTGGAGTAACACTCCTCTGAATTGGCAACAAATGCTTCTGAATTGTCCCGGGACTACTGAATGAGGACTTATCATATAATGTTATATGTTAAGGTTTCAACTTAATTATCTTAAGTCTAAACTTGTTTAATTCTTAATATGAACTGAAGCTGAATACTGATAGCTTTACTGAATATTGAATCTGAACTTATCTTATATTAAACTGAATACTGATAATTGATCTTATCTGAAACTAATTACTGAGTATTGAGCATGTACTAAATTCTAAATCTAAATCTGAATATAAGAATACTAAGTAGTAAATATCTGAGATATGATTTTTGACACGATAACTCATCTTCCTGAAAGACTCATGAATTCTTATCTTAACATGAATCTTAATGCATTCATGTGAGCTTAACTCTTAAATATTAAAACATAAATCATATAAAATTTTATTTTACAAACTTAATCATAACTTAATGCATTCTAATGTTGTAATCTCATCATGTACTTAATTCTAAGATCTTAATCATTCTAAGAAATCTAAATAACACTTATTTCTTAGATAAATCTAGCTAAGAAACCTTAATAGCATATTTCTACTTGAAATTTTAATATATTCTTATCTCGCATTATCATGTATGACTATCTTGGTTGCATTTGTTATCGTGTAGTCTTATTCATCGATATGAATCATTACAAGTAGTTCTTACAGAAACATGATCCTTTAGTTTATTCATGAACCCAGTTCATGAGTCTCTATCATTCTTATAAATCTTAATAACATATCTCTTCTTGAGATATTAGGCACATGCAAGGACATACGAATGACTTATGAAAAAAATACTTGCATATCTTAGCATAAAATCTTAGAATATTGGATCACATAAAGTATGAAATCTTATGCAAATATGATGAGTTTGATAAATATGAATACTCATGGGCATGAACCACTTACCGGTGTCAGAGAGGAATAAATCTTTATCTTGGATTCCTCTAGCCAGGTCTAAATCCTTTAAAACTTGTGGTGTAACACTTCCTTGAAGTTCAATGATGAGGTTCACAACCTGAGCTTAGACCTCGATTATTGTGTTCATCGTCTCTCAAGCTTTCCAAGGAGCCCTTATATGCCTTATTCTGACAACCACATCAATTTTTGTGAACACATAAAATATCTAAAACAAACTTGAATTGTGTTATCTAATACCTTATTTTATGATTTCCTTGAGTCTAATTGGGCCTTATGACCTAGAGGCCCAGCAAGGAGGGGTCCACCCTCTTCCTCGTTCACAGGGGCACGATTCAGATTGCGATGCCCCTGTTCTTCTTCTGAAATAGAATGCGACCGCCAGTTGTTTGGTCTCCACCGATTTTGGTCATCAGAGACTGATATAGCTCACTCGCCATTGATCCTTTACTTGAAGATGAGGCACACACAACCATGGAACCCATGCATTGTCCAATCGAGATCCTCACCCACACGTCTGTCTGGGAGTGTGGCCTCCCTATTTCTACGGTAGGAACATGACTGAATGCCCAACTGCTCTTCGACGATCATTCTAGCACCTAGATGCCACCGCTCACTCAGAGGGTGACTGTAGGCATCACCGTAACCTCTCCCCTCTTACCGAAACACGAACATGAAGGGATGCCCCTATTTTACTGTGAATATAGGGCGTCGTCTGTGGGGGCACCGCTAGGCAGTACTCCTTGCGCCTTGGCCACTACAAGCCATAGAATGATCGAGCCACATCTTCCCCATGGCGATTCACATCACTCGGATAGTCACATGTCTCACACAAGGATTCCTCACACTGCCTAGCAGCAATGGGGTTCCCTTATTCCTGTGTGAGAGCAGAGCACCGTTGCGCTGTGTTTCCGGTGGCTAGACTTGCAACCTCGGCTACTATTAGACCCACAGAAGCTTGCTATGCATCAAAATCATGACCATGTTTATCTTCTTCCTTGCCTTGGTTTCTTTGGTTGTCACTATGATAGATCCTCACAGGAACCCTAGTGCTGCAATGGTCATCCCCCACATTTTAGCCTTCTTCTTCTTGGTCTTTTATTAGGCAAGAACCCTAATCAATCTCGCCTAGTGTTTTGCATCCAAACTTTGAGGCTTTATAGCATGCATCCTTGTCTAATATAGCCATGAGATCCGCCCGATTGGTATTGTGGTCGAGTCCTTGTTCTGGAAGAACATCTCACAAAGCGCTCTTTGTTCCCTTTTTTTGGACTCATGCCCTTCTCTGAACCAAAGCACTTACAAATGAACTAGCAAATTGGATATGAACTGATGGTTCAATCTTCTATTCTCTGGTTCATTGTTCTAAAGGCCTTAAATGCCACTAATTTATGCTAAAAATCTTATATGCTACATCTTAATATCAAAATTCATACACAAACTGACCGTACATCACACTATTGATCAATATTTAGGATTCTGAGTCTAATTATCATCACTTTACTTTCATGAAATCTACATGACATGATCCTACACCAATTATGATATGTTACTCATTAAGTCAGTCAATCCAATATGAACCGACATAAAGCACATCAGTTATCTTCACACATGTTAAACATCCAATTATTATCACATTATGTCTATTATTGTCCATATGAAACAATCACTCATATTCGTACGCACCCTATTACTAACTTTACATATTTAAGCGATTATGTATGCATTGGTGAGCAAGGTGACATATACATCTTTTCTGAGCTCATTTACATATTAAACAATGGTCAAGTTTATTTGGTCCTTTAGTGGAATATAAGAATGAAAAACATGGCAAAGATTTAAATCATTTATGAAATTTGGAATGTTACAATTCTACCCACCTTAAATAAAATTTCATCCTCGAAATTTAATTAGCCTACCCACCATAGGGTTTTACATATTATGCATACAACTATCTCTAATATAATCTAACTGGATCATTAGCGTGTGCATGGTGATAATTTCTCATGGTTATTAATATGAAGCGTACATGTGCATGTTCTACTAATGAATCTTGAGATCTAAACTATACATTCACCATCTATGATAACAAGGACTCTATATTTCCTCTTCTCTATGGTTGAATTAGGGTTCTGGTTCACTTAAAACCGGCTCACTTATCTATGCCAAAATATCTACCCTTCATATACATGTTCGGTCTTACTATGTTTATGATTAGGTTTAGGTGAATATATGTCTCAAACTTTTAATGCAAACACTTGTTTTATTTATCACCTTTGGATACATGCCGGCCGGTCATATATTCAGAGGTGACATGTCATGTCACACTTATCTTGGCACTTCCTTGCGCACATGTCCAATACCATATGCACTTGAAAGAACAAGACAAGAATGATTATGCACATAACATTCTCTCTACAAAACCCCATAAGCTGAGGTACCATACCACAAACATGTGAAAAAAGAGAGAGAATGCTACATACAATTATAGTGTTAACATAAAAAGTGTAAAACATCTAGGCACATAACCCTAATCCTTATCTAAACTTTTATCTCATATTTAAATCTCTACTTAGATTTCTAATATCTTTCACTTACCTCTTCTATACACATGGCTACTAGTTACCTTTCTAAATTGGTACTCTACTCTAATTTAAGTTCTTATAGTGTGATCTTAAGTAAGAACATGATAACTCATATGGTGGCCAACTATAATGTTGCTCTGATACCATATTGTAATGCCCTCCCTACGCACACACATGCACATAGCGGAAGCAACACTGAGTTATCCATAACTCGTGCACTCAAAGGGGCATTACATAAAAATGGCATACATAACAACATTATAATCAATCACACAAACTGAATTATTAAAACATTCTCATGATTGTTCTTATAAAAGGAACATAAATGTTATTACATGGAAAACTTATATTACATCTTGAGACAAAGTCTCTATTTTAAAGTTATAAACATGTAAACATATAGGTGAATCTGGAAACCTAAGGATCATCTTATAGTTGGCACCCCACCAGATCTTATCATGCTCTATCCTTTCTTGATTCTCTGCAATCTACACTGCTCCTACTTTCACCTGCGGACATCTCGTCCCCAACCATGCATTAGAAAAACGATTGTTAGTGTAAGTGGCATGAGTATTCTAATATACATATTACTGAAGAGATAAAATTCTATGAAATATCTTTGATCATTATAACAATGAATATAACATTAAACTTTGTTTAAGATTTGAAACATAAATCTATCTTCTTTCTTTAGCGTATCTCTTATCTTTTTATGTTATCTTATCTTTCTCTAGAGACCTATACTCCGGTACCTGGTTCTCATAAACTGCACTCTAGGCCTAGGTTATGTCTTTGAATTGGCCTGCACTGGCCTGCACTCTAGTTCCTGGGCCACATGACTTGCACAAAGGGCATGAGTCATGTCTCTCTTATCTTATTCTCTTTCATTATACTTATAAATGAGATTATGTACATTCTATGAACTAAGGCATTTTTCATTTACAAATTTTATCTGACTTTGGCCACCATTATACAATAAGTCCTCCCGAATTGGTGTATCTACGCTTTGAATTGGTACCGAAGTACCCTGAATTGGCACTACATGCCTCTGAATGACACCGAGGTGTCTCTGAATTGGCATGGATACACCCTGAATTTGTGCCGCAACACCTCTGAATTGGAGTAACACTCCTCTGAATTGGCAACAGATGCCTTTGAATCGTCCCCAGACTACTGAATGAGGACTTATCATATAATGTTTTATGTGAAGGTTTCAACTTAATTATCTTAAGTCTAAACATATGTAATTCTTAATCTGAACTGAAGCTGAATACTGATAGCGTTACTGAATACTGAATCTGAAATTATCGTATATTAATATGAATACTGATAATTGATCTTATCTGAGACTGATTATTGAGTATTGAGCAGGTACTAAATTCTAAATCTAAATCTGAATCTAAGAATACTAAGTAGTAAATATCTGAGATATGATTTTTGACAAGATAACTCATCTTCCTGAAAAACTCATGAATTCTTATCTTAACATGAATCTTAATGCATTCATGTGAGATTAACTCTTAAATATTAAAACATAAATCTTATAAAATCTTATTTTACAAACTTAATCATAACTTAATGCATTCTAATATTATAATCTCATCATGTACTTAATTCTGAGATCTTAATCATTCTAAGAAATCTAAATAACACTTATTTCTTAGATAAATCTAGCTAAGAAACCTTAATAGCATATTTCTACTTGAAATCTTAATATATTCTTCTCTCACATTATCATGTATGACTATCTTGGTTGCATTTGTTATCGTGTAGTCTTATTCATCGATATGAATCATTACAAGTAGTTCTTACAGAAACAAGATCCTTTAGTTTTCTCATGAACCCAGTTCATGAGTCTCTATCATTCTTAAAAATCTTAATAACATATCTCTTCTTGAGATATTAGGCACATGCAAGGACATACGAATGACTTATTAAAATATTACTTGCATATCTTAGCATAAAATCTTAGAATAGTGGATCACATAAAGTATGAAGTATTATGCAAATATGATGAGTTTGATAAATATGAATACTCATGGGCATGAACCACTTATCGGTGTCAGAGAGGATAAAATATTCATCTTGATTCCTCTAGCCAGGTCTAAATTCTTTAAAACTTTTTGTGTAACACTTCCTTGAAGTTCAATGATGAGGTTCACACCATGATCTTAGACCTCAATTATTGTGTTCATCATCTCTCAAGCTTTCCAAGGAGCCCTTATATGCCTTATTCTGACAACCACATCAATTTTTGTGAACTCATAAAGTATCTAAAACAAACTTGAATTGTGTTATCTAATACATTATTTTATGATTTCCTTGAGACTAATTGGGCATTATGACCCAGAGGCCCAGTAAGGAGGGATCCACCCTCTTCCTCACTCACAGGGGCGCGATTCAGATCGTGATGCTCCTGTTCTTCTATTGAAATAGAACCCGACCGCCAGTTGCTTCGTCTCGACCAATTTTGGTCATCTTAGACTAATCTAGCTCACTCGTCACCGATCCTTTACTTGAAGACGAGGCACGCACAACCATGGAACCCATACATGGTCCAATCGGGATCCTCACCCACACGTCTGACTGGGAGTGTGGCCTCCATGTTTCTACGGTAGGAACACAACTGAATGCCCAACTGCTCTTTGATGATCATTCTAGAACCCAGATACCACCACTCGCTCAGAGGGTGACTGTAGGATTCATCGTAACCTCTCCCCTCTTACTGGAACACAAACAGGAAGGGACACCCCTATTTTGTTGTGAAAATTGGGCGCCGTCTATGGGGGGCACCGCCATGCAGTCCTTCTTGCGCCTTAGCCACTGCAAGCAACAAAATGATCGAGCTGCATCTTCCTCATGGTGATTCACATCGCTCAGACAGTCACAGGTCGCACACAAGGATTCCTCATTTTGCCTAGCAGCCATGGGAATCCCCTATTCCCGCATGAGAGCAGATCCTCGACTACTATTAGACCCGCGGAAGGTTGTTATGCATCAAAATCCAGACCATCTTTATCTTCTTCCTTGCCTCGATTGCTTTCGTGGTCACTATGATAGAGCCTCACAGGAACCCTAGCACCAAAATGGTCATCCCCCACATTTCAGTCTTCTTCTTCTTGGTCTTTTATTAGGCAAGAACCCTAATCGATCTCGCCTAGCGTTTTGCATCCAAACTGTGAGGAATAATAGCATGCATCCTTGTCTAATCTAGCTCAAGATCCACCCGATTGGGATTGTGGTTGAGTCCTTATTCTGGAAGAACATCTTGCAAAGCGTCTTTGTTCCCTTTTTTCGGACTCATGCTCTTCTCTGAACCAAACCACTTACAAATGAACCAACAAATTAGATATGAACTAATGGTTCAATCTTCTATTCTCTAGTTCATTGTTATAAAGTACTTAAATGCCACTAATTTATACTAAACTCTTATAGGCTACGTCTTAATATCAAAATTCATACACAAGCTAACCGTACATCACACTATTGATCAATATTTAGGATTCTTAGTCTAATTATCATCATTTTACTTTCATGAAATCTACATGACATGATCCTACACCAATTATGATATTTTACTCATTAAGTCAGTCAATCCAATATGAACCTACATAAAGCACATTAGTTATCTTCACACATGTTAAACATCCAATTATTATCACATTATGTCTATTATTGTCCATATGAAACAATCATTCATATTTGTACGCACCCTATTACGAACTTTACATATTTAAGCGATTATGTGTGCATTAGTGAGCAAGGTGACATATACATATTTTATGAGATCATTTACATATTAAATGATGGTCAGGTTTATTTAGTCCTTGAGTGGAATATAATAATGAAAAAAACGCCAAAGATTTAAATCATTTATGAAATTTGGGATGTTACAATTCTACCCACCTTAAATAAAATTTCATCCTCAAAATTTAATTAGTCTTCCTGCCTTGGGGTTTTACATATTATGCATACAATTATCTCTAATATAATCTAACTGGATCACTAGCATCTGCATGGTGAAAATTTCTCATGGTTATTAATATGAAGCGTACGTGTGCATATTCTACTAATGAATCTTGAGATCTAAACTATACATTCACCATCTATGATAACAAGGACTCTAGATTGCCTCTTCTCTATGATTGGACTAGGGTTCCGATTCACTTAAAACTAGCTCATTTATCTATGCCAAAATATCTACCCTTCATATACATTCTTGGTTATACTATGTGTATGATTAGGTTTAGGTGACTATATGTCTCAAACTTTTAAAGCAAACACTTGTTTTTTTGTCTTGTTTGGATACATGTCTGCCGGTCATATATTCAGGGGTGACATGTCATGTCACGCTTATCTTGGCACTTCCTTGCACACATGTCCCATACCATATGCACTTGAAAGAACAAGACAAGAATGATTATGCACATAACATTCTCTCTACAAAAATCCATAAGCCGAGGTACCATACCACAAACATGTGGGAAAAAGAGAGAGAAAGCTACATACAATTATAGTGTTAACATAAAAAGTGTAAAACATTTAGGCACATAACCCTAATCCTTATCTAAACTTTTATCTCCTATTTAAATCTTTACTTAGATTTCTAATATCTTTCACTTACCTCTTCTATACACATGGCTACTAGTTACCTTTCTAAATTGGTACTCTACTCTAACTTAAGTTCTTATAGGGTGATCTTAAGTAAGAACATGAGAACTCATCTGGTGGCCAACTATAATGTTTCTCTGATGCCATATTGTAACTCCCTCCCTACGCACACACATGCACATAGCAGAAGCAACACTGAGTTATCCATAACTCGTGCACTCAAAGGGGCATTACATAAAATTGGCATACAAAACAACATTATAATCAATCACACAAACCGAATTATTAAAACATTCTCATGATTGTTCTTACAAAAGGAACATAAATGTTATTACATGAAAAGCTTATATTACATCTTGAGATAAAGTCTCTATTTTAAAGTTATAAACATGGAAACATATATGTGAATCTGTAAACCTGAGGATCATCTAATAGTTGGCACCCCACAAATCTTATCATGCTCTATCCTTTCTTGATTCTCTACAATCTACACTACTCCTGCTTTCACCTGCGAACATCTCATCCCCAGCCTTGCATTAGAAAAATGATTATTAGTGTAAGTGGCATGAGTATTCTAATATACATATTATTGAAGAGATAAAATGCTACGAAATATCTTTGAACATTATAGTAATGAATCTAACATTAAACTTTGTATAAGATCTGAAACATAAACCTATCTTCTTTATTTAGCCTATCTCTTATCTTTTTACTTTATCTTATCTTTCTCTGTAGACCTGTACTGTGGTACCTGGGTCTCATAACCTACACTCTAGGCTTGGGTTATGTCTCTGAATTGGCCTGCACTCTGGTGCCTGGGTCACTTGACTTGCACAAAGGGCATGAGTCATGTCTCTCTTATCTTATTCTCTTTCATTATACTTATAAATGAGATTATGTACATTCTCTAAACTAAGGCATCTTTTATTTACAAATTTTATCTGACTGTGGCTATCATTATACAATAAGTCCTCCTGAATTGGTGTATTTATGCCCTGAATTGGTACGAAGTATCCTGAATGGCGCTACATGCCTTTGAATGACACTGAGGTGTCTTTGAATTGGTGTGGCTACATCCTGAATTGGTGCTGCAACACCTCTGAATTGGAGTAACACTCCTCTAAATTGGCAACGGATGCCTCTGAATTGTCCCGAGACTACTGAATGAGGACTTATCATATAATGTCTTATGTGAAGGTTTCAACTTAATTATCTTAAGTCAAAACTTACTTAATTCTTAATATGAACTGAAGCTGAATATTGAATCTGAACTTATCTTATATTAAGTTGAAATTTGATAATTGATCTTATCTGACACTGATTACTAAGTATTGAGTAGGTACTAAATTCTAAATCTAAATCTGAATATAAGAATACTAAGTAGTAAATATCTGAGATATGATTTTTGACACCATAACTCATCTTCCTGAAAGACTCATGAATTCTTATCTTAACATGAATCTTAATGCATTCATTTGAGCTTAACTCTTAAATATTAAAGCATAAATCTTATAAAATCTTATCTTACAAACTTAATCATAACTTAATGCATTCTAATATTATAATCTCATCATGTACTTAATTCTGAGATCTTAATCATACTAAGAAATATAAATAACACTTATTTCTTAGATAATTCTAGCTAAGAAACCTTAATACCATATTTCTACTTGAAATCTTAATATATTCTTATCTTGCATTATCATGTATGACTATCTTGGTGGCATTTCTTATCATGTAGTCTTATTCATCGATATGAATCATTACAAGTAGTTCTTACAGAAACATGATCCTTTAGTTTTCTCATCAACCCGGTTCATGAGTCTCTATCATTCTTATAAATCTTAATAACATATCTCTTCTTGAGATATTAGGCACATGCAAGGACATACAAATGACTTATGAAAATATTATTTGCATATGTTAACGTAAAATCTTATAATAGTGGATCACATAAAGTATGAAGTCTTATGCAAATATGATGAGTTTGATAAATATGAATACTCATGGGCATGAACCACTTACCGGTGTCAGAGAGGATACAATCTTCATCTTGGATTCCTCTAGCCAGGTCTAAATCCTTAAAACTTGGGGTGTAACACTTCCTTGAAGTTCAATGATGAGGTTCACACCATGACCTTAGACCTCAATTATTGTGTTCATCGTCTCTCAAGCTTTCTAAGGAGCCCTTATATGCCTTATTCTGACAACCACATCAATTTTTGTGAACTCATAAAGTATCTAAAACAAACTTGAATTGTGTTATCTAATACCTTATTTCATGATTTCGTTGAGTCTAATTGGGCCTTATGACCCAGAGGCCCAGCAAGGAGGGATCCGTCCTCTTCCTCGTTCACAAGGGCACGATTCAGATCGTGATGCCCCTGTTCTTCTGCTGAAACAGAACACGGCCGCCAGTTGCTTCGTCTCCACCGATTTTGGTCATCTGAGATTGATCTAGCTCACTCTCTGCTGATCCTTTACTTGAAGATGAGGCACACACAACCATGGAACCCACGCATGGTCCAATCGGGATCCTCACCCACACGTTTGACTGGGAGCGTGGCCTCCCTGTTTCAATGCAGGAACATGGATGAATGCCCAACTGCTCTTCGACGATCATTCTAGCACCTAGATGCCACCGCTCGCTCAGAGGGTGACTGTAGGCATCACCTTAACCTCTCCCCTCTTACTGGAATACGAATAGGAAGGGATGCCCCTATTTTATCATGAAAATAGGGCACCATCTGTGGGGGCACCGCCAGGCTGTTCTCCTTGCGCCTTGGTCACTGCAAGCCACAGAATGATCGAGCCACATCTTCCTCATGGTGATTCACATTACTCAGATAGTCACAGGTCTCACACAAGGATTCCTCATGCTCCCTAGCAGCCATGGGGTTCCCCTATTTCCACGTGAGAGTAAAGCACCGCTGCACTACGTTTTCGGCGACCCAACTTGCAACCTCGGCTACTATTAGACCCGCAGAAGGTTTCTATGCATCAAAATCTGACCATCTTTATCTTCTTCCTTGCCTAGATTGCTTTGGTGGTCACAATTATAGAGCCTCATAGGAACCCTAGCGCCGTAATGGTCATCCCCCACATTTCAGTCTCCTTCTTCTTGGTCTTTTATTAGGCAAGAACCCTAATCGATCTCGCCTAGTGTTTTGCATCCAAACTATGAGGCTTTATAGCATGCATCCTTGTCTAATCTAGCCATGAGATCCGCCCGATTGGGATTTTGGTTGAGTCCTTTTCTGGAAGAACATCTCACAAAGCACTCTTTGTTCCCCTTTTTTTTGACTCACGCCCTTCTCTGAACCAAACCACTAACAAATGAACCAACAAATTGGATATGAACTGATGGTTCAATCTTCTATCCTCTAGTTCATTGTTCTAAAGGCCTTAAATGACACTAATTTATACTAAAACTCTTATAGGCTACGTCTTAATATCAAAATTCATACACAAGCTAACCGTACATCACACTATTGATCAATATTTATGATTCTGAGTCTAATTATCATCACTTTACTTTCATGAAATCTACATGACATGATCCTACACCAATTATGATATTTTACTCATTAAGTCGGTCAATCCAATATGAACCTACATAAAGCACATCAGTTATCTTCACACATGTTACACATCCAATTATTATCAAATTATGTCTATTATTGTCCATATGTAACAATCATTCATATTCGTACGCACCCTATTACTAACTTTACATATTTAAGCGATTATGTGTGCATTGGTGAGCAATTTGGCATATACATATATTCTGAGCTCATTTACATATTAAACAATGGTCAGATTTATTTGGTCCTTTAGTGGAATATAAGAATGAAAAACACGCCAAATATTTAAATCATTTATGAAATTTGGGATGTTACAATTCTACCCACCTTAAATAAAATTTCGTCCTCAAAATTTAATTAGTCTACCCGCCTTAGGGTTTTACATATTATGCATACAATTATCTCTAATATAATCTAACTGGATCATTAGCATGTGCATGGTGAAAATTTCTCATGGTTATTAATATGAAGCGTACATGTGCATGTTCTACTAATGAATCTTGAGATCTAAACTATAAATTCATCATCTATGATAACATGGACTCTAGATTGCCTCTTCTCTATGGTTGGATTAGGGTTCCAGTTCACTTAAAACTAGCTCACTTATCTATGTCAAAATATCTACCCTTCATATACATGCTCGGTCTTACTATGTATATGATTAGGGTTAGGTGACTATATGTCTCAAACTTTTAATGCAAACACTTGTTTTCTTTGTCGCCTTTGGATACATGTTGGCCGGTCATATATTCAGAGGTGCCATGTCATGTCACACTTATCTTGGCACTTCCTTGCGCACATGTCCCATACCATATGCACTTGAAAGAACAAGACAAGAATGATTATGCACATAACATTCTCTCTACAAAACCCCATAAGCCGAGGTACCATACCACAAACATATGGGAAATAGAGAGAGAATGCTACATACAATTATAGTGTTAACATAAAAAGTGTAAAACATCTAGGCACATAACCCTAATCCTTATCTAAACTTTGTCTCCTATTTAAATCTCTACTTAGATTTCTAATATCTTTCACTTACCTCTTCTATACACATGGATACTAGTTACCTTTCTAAATATGTACTCTACTCTAACTTAAGCTCTTATAGGGTGATCTTAAGTAAGAACATGAGAACTCATCTGGTGGCCAAATATAATGTTGCTCTGATACCATATTGTAACTCCATCCCTACGCACACACATGCACATAGAGGAAGCAACACTGAGTTATCCATAACTCGTGCACTCAAAGGGGCATTATATAAAATTGGCATACATAACAACATTATAATCAAGCACAAATGGAATTATTAAAACATTCTCATGATTGTTCTTACAAAAGGAACATAAATGTTATTACATGGAAAACTTATATTACATCTTGAGACAAAGTCTCTATTTTAAAGTTATAAACATGGAAACATATATGTGAATCTGTAAACTTGAGGACCATCTTATAGTTGGCACCCCACCAGATCTTATCATGCTCTATCCTTTCTTGATTCTCTACAATCTACACTACTCCTGCTTTCACCTGCGGACATCTCGTCCCCAGCCATGCATTAGAAAAATGATTGTTAGCGTAAGTGGCATGAGTATTCTAATATACATATTACTGAAGAGATAAAATGCTATGAAATATCTTTGAACATTATAACAATGAATCTAACATTAAACTTTGTATAAGATCTGAAACATAAATCTATCTTATTTCTTTAGCTTATCTCTTATCTTTTTACTTTATCTTATCTTTCTCTAGAGACCTGTACTCTAGTACCTGGGTCTCATACCCTACACTCTAGGCCTGGGTTGTGTCTCTAATTAGCCTACACTCTGGTGTCAGGGCCACATGACTTGCACAAAGGGCATGAGTCATGTCTCTCTTATCTTATTCTCTTTCATTATACTTATAAATGAGATTATGTACATTCTCTGAGCTAAGGCATCTTTTATTTACAAATTTTATCTGACTGTGGCCACCATTATACAATAAGTCCTCCTTAATTGGCATATCTACGCCTTGAATTGGTACCGAAGTACCCTGAATGGCACTACATGCCTCTGAATGACACCGGGGTGTCTCTGAATTGGTGTGGCTACACCCTGAATTGGTGCCGCAACACCTCTGAATTGGAGTAACACTCCTATGAATTGGCAACAGATGCCTCTGAATTGTCCCAGGACAACTGAATGAGGACTTATCATATAATGTCTTATGTGAAGGTTTCAACTTAATTATCTTAAGTTTAAACTTACTTAATTCTTAATCTGAACTGAAGCTGAATACTGATAGATTTATTGAATACTGAATCTGAACTTATCTTATATTACACTGAATACTGATAATTGATCTTATCTGAAACTGATTACTGAATATTGAGCAGGTACTAAATTCTAAATCTAAATCTGAATATAAGAATACTAAGTAGTAAATATCTAAGATATGATTTTTGACATGATAACTCATCTTCCTGAAAGTCTCATGAATTCTTATCTTAACATGAATCTTAATGCATTCATGTGAGCTTAACTCTTAAATATTAAAACATAAATCTTATAAAATCTTATTTTACAAACTTAATCATAACTTAATGGATTCTAATATTATAATCTCATCATGTACTTTATTCTGAGATCTTAATCATTCTAAGAAATCTAAATAACACTTATTTCTTAGATAAGTCTAGCTAAGAAACCATAATAGCATATTTCTACTTGAAATCTTAATATATTCTTATCTTGCATTATCATGTATGACTATCTTGGTTGCATTTCTTATCGTGTAGTCTTATTCATCGATATGAATCATTACAAGTAGTTCTTATAGAAACATGATCCCTTAGTTTTCTCATCAACCCAGTTCATGAGTCTCTATCATTCTTATAAATCTTAATAACATATCTCTTCTTGAGATATTAGGCACATGCAAGGACATACGGATGACTTATGAAAATATTACTTGCATATCTTAACATAAAATCTTAGAATAGTGGATCACATAAAGTATGAAGTCTTATGCAAATATGATGAGTTTGATAAATATGAATACTCATGGGCATGAACCACTTACCGGTGTCAGAGAGGATAAAATCTTCATCTTAGATTCCTCTAGCCATGTCTAAATCCTTTAAAACTTGTGGTGTAACACTTCCTTTAATTTCAATGATGAGGTTCACACCATGATCTTAGACCTCAATTATTGTGTTCATCGTCTCTCAAGCTTTCCAAGGAGCCCTTATATGCCTTATTCTGACAACCACATCATTTTTTGTGAACTCATAAAGTATCTAAAACAAACTTGAATTGTGTTATCTAATACCTTATTTTATGATTTCCTTGAGTCTAATTGGGCCTTATGACCCAGAGGCCCAACAAGGAGGGATCCACCTCTTCCTCGCTCATAGGGGTGCTATTCAGATCGCGATGCCCCTGTTCTTCTGCTGAAATAGAACATGGCCGCCAGTTGCTTCGTCTCCACTGATTTTGATCATCTGAGACTGATCTAGCTCACTCACCATTGATCCTTTACTTGAATATGAGGCTCACACAACCATGGAACCCATGCATGATCCAATCGGGATCCTCACCTACACGTCTGATTGGGAGCGTGGCCTCCCTGTTTCTACGGTAGGAACATGGTTGAATGCCCAACAGCTCTTCGAAGATCATTCTAGCACGTAGATGCCACCGCTCGCTCAGAGGGTTACTGTAGGCATCACCGTAACCTCTCCCCTCTTACTGGAACACGAACAGGAAGGGACGCCCCTTGTTTTACCGTGAAAAGAGGGCGCCGTCTGTGGGGCACCGCCAGGCAGTTCTCCTTGCGCCTTGGCCACTGCAAGCCATGGAATGATCAAGCCACATCTTCCTCATGGTGATTCACATCACTCAGACAATCACATGTCTCACACAAGGATTCCTCATGCTGCCTAGTATCCTTGGGGTTCCCCTATTCCCACGTGAGAGCAGAGCACTGCTGTGCTGCATTTCCGGTGGCCAGACTTGCAACCTTAGCTACTATTAGACCCACGAAAGGTTTCTATGCATCAAAATCCTGACCATCTTTATCTTCTTCCTTGCCTCGATTGCTTTGGTGGTCACTATGATAGAGCCTCACAGGAACCCTAGCGCCGCAGTGGTCATCCCCCACGTTTTAGTCTTCTTCTTCTTTGTCTTTTATTAGGCAAGAACCCTAATCGATCTCGCCTAGTGTTTTGCATCCAAACTGTAGGGCTTTATAGCATACATCCTTGTCTAATCTAGCCATGAGATCCACCTGATTGGGATTGTGGTCGAGTCCATGTTCTGGAAGAACATCTCACAAAGCACTCTTTGTTCCCTTTTTTTGGACTCACTCCCTTCTCTGAACCAAACCACTTACAAATGAACCAGCAAATTGGGTACAAACCAATGGTTCAATCTTCTATTCTCTGGTTAATTGTTCTAAAGGCCTTAAATGCCACTAATTTATACTAAAACTCTTATAGGCTACATCTTAATATCAAAATTCATCCGCAAGCTAACCGTACATCACACTATTGATCAATATTTAGGATTATGAGTCTAATTATCATCAGTTTACTTTCATGAAATCTACATGACATGATCCTACACCAATTATGATATTTTACTCATTAAGTCAGTCAATCCAATATGAACCTACATAAAGTACATCAATTATCTTCACACATGTTAAACATCCAATTAATATCACATTATGTCTATTATTGTCCATATGAAACAATCATTCATATTCATACACACCCTATTACTAACTTGACATATTTAAGCGATTATGTGTGCATTGGTGAGCAAGATGACATATACATCTTTTATGAGCTCATTTACATATTAAACAATGGTCAGGTTTATTTGGTCCTTTAGTGGAATATAAGAATGAAAAACACGCGAAAGATTTAAATCATTTATGAAATTTGGGATGTTACAGTGATGGAGATAACATATGGTTGTGTTTTGACTCGTGGCTTCCTCATAACAAATGTCTCAAAGATTGCATTGGAAAAAAAATGAGATCATAAGATCTGGTCTTCCCTCTATTAGTAAGGTCAGTACTATTGTTTGTGGCACCAATTGGAAATTTAACTCCTCGAGACTACATGGTGTTTTCAACAACTTGATCATTGACATTCTGCCCATGGTGGGGATGAGGACAATATCTTGGTCTGTAACAAATCCAAAGTCAACCGCAGGCTTATCTGGCTGAACATCAGAAGTAGAGTTGATGAGGATCCTATTTTACATGGATTTGGAGTTTTATTGATCCTAAAAAATTCCAAATCACTACTTGGAAAGTAGGGCATGACAAATTACCTACTACACATTATGCAACAATAAGAGGTTTTCTACACCTTCCTTTTGCTTTTTGTACAGAATTGATACTGAAAATGATGCTCATATTGTGTTTGAATGTCCCTTTATTCAGTCTATATGGATGTTGGCTCTTGATAGTGGATTCATCCTTGTCATTCCAAGCAATAGAGTTGACTTGTGTAAGCTGAGTCTTATGAAATAGCATCTCATGGAGATTACCATTATGCACTTTGTGTGGCATAAGAGGAATGCGAGGGCTCACAATAACAAGAACATGGATACTGCGGTTCTATGGAAATGGATCGAGTCTACTATTTTGTATATTATTTCTTAGCTTCTTCTGGCTCTCTCTAAAGATGATGATTTCTTTCTCAAGTTGGAGAATTTTGTAGTCTTTCTGGTTGTATGTGCTTCCCTTTCTTTGTCCATATACCTTGATCCCTTTGAGGCGAGTGTATAGTTAGCTTGTTGATTGGGTGGAACAAAAGAAGGTGATGTTGGAACGCATGTATGCACTAGCCCTGAAGGAAACCAATAACACCTCTTCTTCATCTAGGACCAAATCTAAAACTACCATTAGTGATTTCCTATCTATTGAAAATGCCTTTAGAGCCCTTAAATGTGCTGAGGAAGATAAATTCACTTTTGCAACCTACCAACTCTAGGGTCCGCAAAGTTGTGGTGGGAAAATTATTACCATACACAAGAACTTCCAGATGCCCCTGTGTGTTAGTAGGAGTTTAGGGTGATTTTTACTACTTAGTTCATGCCCATATCTGCCAGAAAAGAGAAGATGAAGCAATTCAATAACATCACCCAAGGAACCTTATCTATTACTGACTATGTTAGGACCTTTAGACTCCTAGAACATCATTCTTGTCACCTTGATGAAGATGAGAAGATTGACCACTTCATTGATGGCTTTAACCATGAACTGAAAGTTTACCTATGCACATCCAACCACACTTCCTTTGAAGCTGCCATCAATAGTGTCCTTACCCAAGAAAGAACCTTAGGGAATAATAAGACACCAAGTTTGATATACTTGGGCCTGACTAATGCATCCATAACCAAAGACAAAGAAAAGGGGAAGGATAAGAAGAAGCCTCATAGCCATGGCATGGGAAGAGGAGGAAATCACCATAGAGGTCAATCTTACCGAGGAGGAACAAATAGGGGAGTCCGAGGCCGAGGTGGGCCACACTGAGGGCCACCACCTAATACTATTAGATGTAGGAATTATGGAGGTATACACCCAAGAAGATGCAATTATGATAAGCTTTTTTGCTTCAATTGCGAAAAAGAGGGGTACATGAGGGCTAATTATCCTAATCCACCACATTGGATGAATTTGAATGCCCCACCATCTCATCCTAGAGCTCCACCTATTCAACCTACTGTTCCACTAGCTCAAGCTCAACCAGAACATCGTCAGGGATGAGTCTTCACAATTGATGTAGAGGAAGCCAAGGCTAATGACAACAATATGATTGAAGGTAATAATTTTAATATAATTTTCTTTATGTGAACCACCTTAAAACATAATCTCATATGAAAATCCTAATGTAGTTATGATATGTCTCCAAGATCATCCTGTTGTGGCCCTATTTGATTCAGGATCAACACATATCTTCATCTCCAAAAATCTTGCCTCTATGATCAAATTAGAGATAAAAGATCTAGGTTATATCTTGGATGTAACAACTCCCAGTGGCAAAATCTATACTACTCTTCAGAAAACTAAATTTTTGCCTATTTCTTGTGTTGTTCATAAATTTCATTCTGACTTCATTCTCCTTGATATGGAAGATTTTGACCTAATTTTGGGGATGGATAGTCTTTTAGCCAACTATGCCATGCTTGATTGTTGAGCCAAGAAAGCAATCATTTATGTACCCAATTCTAATCCTTTGATAATACCCGACAGAAAAGAAAGAAACCAAATTATGGTTATCTCTTCTATTAAAGCTAAAACCTATTAGCCAAAGGATGTAGAGCCTATCTTGCAGTTGTATCAATGTTTGATTCTAAGGTGAAACCTTTAGAGAGCTTAGATGTGGTGGGAGATTACCTAGATGTATTTCCTGAGGACCTCCTAGGAATTCCTCTAATATGTGAGATTGAACTCTCAATTGAGTTAGAGCCAGGCACTGCTCCAGTCTCAAAGGCACATTATAGAATGGCACCTGCCGTGCTTGTAGAGCTCAAGAAAAAATTAGAAGAACTGCTTGATAAGGGTTTCATCTATCCTAGTACATCTCCCTGGGGTTCTCCTGTCCTTTTTGTTAAAAAGAAAGACATGTCAATGCGAATGTTTATTGATTATTACATGATCAATCAAGCCACCATCAAAAATAAATATCCCCTCCCTAAAATTGATGACTTATTTGACCAGCTTTGTACTGCCACTACGTTCTCCAAGATTGACCTTAGATCAGGCTATCATCAATTAAGAGTGAAGGATTTTGATATTCTTAAGACAACTTTCAGAACTAGATATGGACATTAAGAATTTGTGGTGATGCTTTTTGGGTTGACCAATGCTCTTGGAGCGTTTATGAATCTGATGAATATTGTCTTCTTGCCTTTTCTAAACAACTTTGTTGTGGTCTTCATTGATGAAATTCTCATATATTCAAACTTTGTTGATCAACATTGTGAGTATCTCCAGAAAGTACTTGATGTGTTGAGAGCCCATAAATTGTATGCTAAACTATCCAAATGTGAGTTCTATATTGACCAAGTAATGTTTCTTGGCCATGTCATTTCGGGTGGGAAATTTTTTTTTGATCCCGCCAAAGTCTTAGCCGTCCTTGATTGGAAAGATCCTACCAATGCCTATGAAATTCGTAGCTTTCTTGGTCTAGTAGGTTATTACTGTCATTTGATTCTTAATTTCAGCAAAATAGCCCTACCCATGACCAAACTTACTAGAAAGGATGCCAAATTCGTTTGGACTTATGGTGTGAATCTATCTTCTAAGAATTGAAATCTTGTTTGACTTCTTCTCCTATCTTGACCTTACCTTCTGGAAATGATGGGTATGTAATATTTTCTTATGCTTCTAAAATGAGTTTGGGTTGTGTCCTAATGCAAAACGATAAAGTTGCTGCCTATGCCTCTAGACAATTGAAACCTAATGAGGTCAATTATCCGATTTGGAGTTAGATACTATTGTTTATGTTCTCAAAATCTGGAGACATTATCTATGTGATTCTACATTTGATATATTCATAGATCACAAAAGGCACAAATATCTCTTGACTCAGAAGGATCTCAATCTTAGACAAAGAAAATGGTTAGAATATCTTAAAGACTATGATTTCACTATTGCTTATCACCTAGGGAAGGCCAATGTTGTAGTTGATGCTCTTAGTCGTATGAGGTCAATATGTGCATCTATCTTTACTTTTGAACCAATGAGTCTGGAACCTTCAACTTCTGGGTCACCTCAAGTAGAAAATGGCACTATCATTCTGGCAAACATCAATATTATTCCTAGACTTCTTTCGGAACTTCTGACATCCTAGACGAATAGCCCTAGCTTGGAGGAGATGATAGCTCTTTTGTTTAAACACCAAACACATCTATCAGTTGGTATGGATGACAGGATAAGGTACAAGCACCAAATGTGAGTACCTGAGGAGTCAGAGATTAAGAAGTGTATTCTGCAAAAGGCACATGGCTCTAAGTATTCAATACATCCTGGATCCACTAAGATGTACAACGATCTGCAGAGACATTTTTGGTGGTGAGGTATGAAGAATGATATAGTAGAGTTCATTTCTATGTGACTCACCTATCAGTAGATTAAGGCCGAACATCAACAACCAGGCAGTTTATTCCAACCTTTACCAATTCCTAAATGGAAATGAGAAAACATCACCATGGATTTCGTGGTGGGATTACCTAGGACTAGGAAGGGACATGATGTGGTATGGGTCATAGTAGATCGTATGACCAAGTCTGTAAATTTCTTACCTATGCAGACTATAGACAAGATTCTTGACCTTTCTGAGTTGTATATAAGGGAGATTGTAAGACTGCATGGAGTTCCTGTATCTATTGTCACAGATCAGCATCCAAAGTTCACATCACACCTATGAAAGGATGTACAGAATGAACTGGGTACACAATTGAATTTTAGTACAACATATCATCCCCAAACTGATGGTCAGTCAGAGCATACCATCCAAATCCTAGAGGATCTTCTTACAACATGTGTTCTAGATTAGGGAAGATCTTGGGATTACTACCTCCCATTAGCAGAGTTTGCATACAATAATAGTTATCAATCAAGTATTGATATTCCACCTTATGAAGCTCACTATGGTAGTTCATGTAGATCCCTTCTCCATTAGGATGAAGTTAGAGAAAGGAGAATGTTGAAGTTTGAGGAATTACAACTCTATGCTGATAAGGTATCCTTGATGAAGCGAGGTTGAAAAAGGCCCAGTATTGTTAGAAATCATATGCAGATGCACACAGGTCAGATAGGCATTTCAAGGTTGGTGATTATGCTTTCTTGAAGATCAGACCCATCCATGCTATAGACAAGAACAAAGGGAAACTTAGCCCCAGATATGTGGGTCCCTTTGAGGTTCTGCAGTGCATTGGTGAATGTGCTTATTGGCTTTCTCTCCTTCCCCATTATAGCATGATGTAAAATGTCATTCATGTATCCAATCTGAAGCATTATGTGAAGGATTATAGTCATGTGTTGAATCACAAGCCCCTTGAGTTGCAAGAGAATCTCTCTTATCCAGAACAACCTACTAATATTCTTGATTCCAAAGTCAAAGAGCTCAGAAACAATCAAATTCAGATGGTGAAGGTGCAGTGGAATCATCATGGTGCAAATGATGCAACTTGGGAACTACATGCGGATATGGAGTAACATTTCCCTCACCTCTTTCAGCAAGTTTAATTTTGAGGAAAAATTTTCTTTTAAGGTGAGTAGGATGTGATGAGGTGAATTTTTCTATATTCTTTTCTAGATTTTCTTTTATAATATTTTAACCCTAAAACCTAGTTTAAAAGAATGATCACTTGATAAATCAAATAATTGATTTTCGAGCTCAAACTTAACCAACATCTAGGGTTTTCTATGATGAAGTTTTGGCTCAAATTTCATGTCAATCAGATACTCTTAGCTCTCTCTATGATTTTCAAAGATTCATATAATGTTCCCCCTTTAATCACATTCATTTTATTCATCACTTTAGTATTTGAATGTTGCATTGATCATTGACCCTGTCATGTTGGGCTCTAACTCAATGGTATGCAGATCGCCCCTAGGGTCTCTTCACAACCGTTCGATGGTGTATCCACAAATCCAAGGTGGATCAGATGCTGAGGAGTTGTCCTTGACCTCCGCCCAATCCGTGACATCTTGGCTACAATAGGGGGCCATAAAATCTGACCACCACTCCCCTCTCTAATCCTTATCACAAAAATCCAACTGAGCCACAACCTCCACCTCGTCTTCATGAACCCATCAACCCCTCAAACGACTCCCAGAGACGACTAAAACCACCTCCACGACCATCTCTTGCAACTTCCCTCTCCAGTGCTCCCAAACCAAAATTAGGACTCTCTCACTCTACTCTCCTCCCACCTATTTAAACACCTCACCAACTTTGTTGGGACCTCTTTTATTCACTTCACCTCTCAATTCGCCCGAACAGAGCCCCAATGACTCCACCCTCAAAGCAAATCACTCTGATAAGCTCCTCCTTGGTGTAGCTCCTGCTTAGGTAGCCACCACCTCCATCTCTCCAATTCAACCCGTACTTCATCCTTGAGGTACTCCCAGCAACCTTCGCGACACCTCAAGAAACCCCAACCTTTCCTACACCTTGCTCGCCTCTCTTTCTTCTCTGTGAACGGTGATATGCTTCGACCCTCTCGGTGACACATCGCTCTAGAGGGAGGCACAACCTAATGTCTTACTGCCTTGACTTGGAAGACCTTCACAAAGGTGATCGTGTAGACAAAGTGAAATGAGCCACCCTCTGCTAACCTCCTGAGCTCACTAGAGTTGACGGCCGAGCTAGCTAGCTTCGTAGAAGGAAAATAAGAGTGGACCCCATCTCATTGACTGGATCTGACTTGGACCAGTAAGGTAAATCCAAGTCAACTTTCTATTATCTGATCATGCAAATCTCATGACCATTGGATGTGAGCATCAACGGTCCATATTACTTCCCTTTTTCTTTTATTTATCCTCTAATTTCAATGATCACCAGTTAATACCCTGATCTTGGAAAAATTACTATAAATAGTAGGATTATCGGAAAAATACAAACTAGTACTCCATTTTGATAAGAAAATTATGAGGATCACGAATCTTCCATCAGTTAACCAAATCTGACTCGTATTAATGCTCATACTCAAATAAGGTCCTACCTTTTTTAATTATTCAAAAAATACTCGATCATGAATAAATCACCAAATTCCTCTAGTTGTTTTCTTTTTGTTCCTATACAATTATGTGACACTCAATGCTGATTTATATGGCCCAAATACTAGCAAAGATGATTTGTTTCTCTTTTTCCCTATTTTTCTTACCAAAATTGTTATAATTATCTATCCCGACCTAAAGATCACCAAAATCATCTAGAAATCCTACTCTGACATGTTACTTCCAAATATGGACTCAAATCCATTCTACATGACTCATAGTCTACAATCATGACCCTAACAAAGAAAGAACCACTTTTTGCTCTTTTAGAACTAAATGATGAAATTGTCAACACATATAATTAACACGAAATCTCTCATAATTTTAGGAATGCAAAGGTACTATAGAGGAGCATCTCTGGACTCCAAACTTCTGTGTAGAAGGTACGCTTTACCACTTACTTGGTTTACTATGGAATATGGTTGTAGTATACATGTACAGAACTTGTCATATGATAATGGATGAAATGACTATTATGGTATGCTTCTTGAGTTTACCTATATATAGTTTTAACACATGACACATAAAAGATTGTTCCATAATATGATGGAACTAAAACTCTTTGGTAGAATAGTGAACTTGAGAAAGTACTAAATCTCTTTAGTAGAATAGTACATGTGAGCTCTAAATCTCTTTGGTAGAATAGTGCATTTATGAAAGTTCAAAATCTCTTTGCCATAATAGTACATGTGAGCAATAAATCTCTTTAGTAGAATAGTGCAAGTGGTTGATCAACTTTACATTTAATGGAAAGCTACAATAAAATATGGGTTTTTCTTTTGTTAGCAAACTTTCCTGTTTTAGTTTGATTTTGTTTCTTTTGTTTAATACTGTCAAGTTATATTTTTATCTTATTGCCAAGTTTTAATTAGAGGTATATAAATGACATGTATGCATACTCAGTACAATATATTATTATATTGTACTGACATGTACCAAATTCTAATGTTTTTAGGTACTCCTTATGATAATGATGATGCAACTTGATGTGATGACTCAACAAAATCAGATCTTTCATGGGGATGCCAAAGTTAAATGGGACTCCAAGTTTAAGCTCTTTGTCTTTTGAAACTAGTTTTCTCATGTATTAAGTTTCTTCTGTAGTACTCCTATGCTTTGAGCCCCTATGTAATTAACACTTGGTTTATTTGAGGACGCTTTGTTATTTGGCACATGTATATACTTACATGTTTGATCCACTCAGGGATGAGCAATTTTAACCCTTTTGTACACCATTCCCTTTTTGGGTCTAAAGTGTAGATTGGGGTTAGATTGTTAACTCGAGATACATTCTCTTGTAAGCACCTTTTTTACTTCTCCCACATTGTAAAAATTACAAAAAAAACAATAAAAGGTTTGAATTCACAAAAAAAACCCTAGTGGGCCAAGAATATTAGGGCCACAATATAATAAACTAAATACTAATAATTCTAACACTCCCCTTCAAGATATAGTATGGGTGAAACACATATCTAGCTTGGACTTAAATGACTTGACTAGATGATATGTCAAATAAATAAAAATGTCACTCATAGTAAAAGATATTGACTCCCCTTTAAACATGACTCGTCAAAAAATAATTTGATCATGCCACCTATGAAGTTATGTCCTACATATGGAAATACTTGAGCTTTGAAGAAGATCTTATAAAGTGCATATATAAAGAAAAACATCACCATCAATCTAGACTAGATACTCAAAACACCATGATACGCCATCTTCATTGGAAATAAATGCCTGATTGGAATAAGAACAATCAACACATCCAACAATATAGCAGTAGAGTTATCTTCAAACACATATGTGATGAGGTGATGATGACTACAATTGGATTCATCTCAAGTGTACTATTGGGGCTTGATGGGAATGAATGGCATCATCAAGGGAAGACCATGGAGATAGCTAGAAGAACCATCATTAAATATTTAGGTTTGAGAAGACATGAATAAAATAGCTCGATGAAGTATTGCCGTCTTGAAATTACAAGATTTCAAGAACTACCATCCTTGAAATATAGTATTGTAATCTTGAAATTATGAGATTTTGAGAAGTAACCATCCAACTTATGAGATGCATCAATATCATCATAGACTAGCATCAAAGGGAACAAAATGCTAGAATAAGCACAACAAACTCTGCCTTCAACTTCCATGAAAGTGGAAGCCAATCGGAATACATGAAGCACAAATATCCAACCTACGTGCATACCATGGCATGAACACAAAGAGGCACAACGTGATTGGGAAAGATGGATGCACTAGAAGCACAATGCCATTGGCATAGAGATACATCAACAATATACTAGAAGCATGATACCTAGTAGGAATTTTGCACCAAAAACACATAGAAAGATGGATGTGATGAAGATAAGAAGCTCCATGAAGATAAGAATATCCTGGACCAATACATATTATCTCTCATACCTTTTTCATCACATTCCCTCTTCATAAATTTTCTCTCTCTATCTCTCTCTCCTATATATCCCCCACATACCAAACATGAAGGGAATGAGTAGTTGATGTCTAAAAGAGACAATACCCCCTACACATGAAAGGGGATGCACACATGAGGGGTAGCTGAGGGAATCAAATTATCAAATGTGAGGAAGAAAAAATTAGCATGGTGCCCCCTTTATTGGTTCTTTATAAACTAGTACGAAGTCTTTTATTTTACAATATTCCTATATATAATCGATAACACAGAGTCAATGTGCTACATGAAATGATTAGATAGATCTGAATAGAAAATAAATGAATATTTGTGTAGTAGGAAGAGCGATTGGAAGCTAATAAGTAACTAAGATTGGAGTAAGGACTGGAGGGGTAGGTTGACTAGAGGAGTAGTGAAGAAACATGCCATCTTCTGGAGAGTGTCACAGTATTGAGGACAAACTTTCCTATCGATTATAATAGGGATGGTGAATATCCCCTTTGTGAAATCCAAATGCATCGAGTCGCAACATTGACTCTGTCATAACAGTATCGTGACCCAGATTGCACATGATTATGGAAGCGCATTAGCCTGATCAGATCTAAAAATCCTATTACCTAATCCAAGGGTCTCAAGACCAGAAGAAGGACACACACAAAGTATCAGACGCTGTAGCTATAATAAGGTCTAGATTGGTTATCACTGCTAGAGTTTGATGTGTGATGCAAGTACAAACAATGTGGAAAGGTCATGATTTTACTAATGTCAGGATCAACTCACTCGTGGGAGGTGGATGATGACTCGTTGATGTGTTGTCATGAACACACAAAATTCACCAAAGAAAATCATCTCTAGAGTTTAACCTTAAATGCATACTCAATCCACTTGTAAATAAGTGAATATATGTAGTTCAAAAGGTATCGATCCCAAATAGAGTGTCAAGAGTTAACTTCAAATTGAAAACAATGAATAGTATTTAAACGAAATTTGGGGAGAATGATTAATCTAAAACTAGAAAGTAAAATTATTGAATTCAAAGGTGCTTATTTGTAATGTAGAACCGAAAGATTTACAAGGGGTATGGAAGAAGTTGTAATGTTTCTTCCTTTTCAAGACCTACAAAGACACATATTTTCTATCAGTTTTTCCTTTTGTACTCCCACCAATTCTCACATGTTCTACACAAGAATAGGGTTCATAGATTTAATGGTTTGGGGCCATGTAGATTTCATTGGGTATAAAGGTGGAGTGAAGAGAGGTATGGAACAAAATAGTCTCTTCTATATTCGACTTGAGATCTTTTTATTTCTTCGAAATTACATTGATTGCATATTTAGATGTATACTTTGGCATCTTTTCTTGATGATACACCTCTATCAAATTTACAAGGGGTATGTAAGAAGCGGTAGAGGGAGAAGCGGGTACCACCCCAAGCTTGAAGTTTTACACCATTTTACAATTTTTATTTTTTTACAAAATGGAGAGATAAGAAGGTGATGAAAGAAGTGTAGAAAAAGGCTGGACTTGTGCAGCTTGTGTTATAAAATTCAATGCATTTGGAGTAGCATGACATAAATTCAAGTATTCTCTATAACTTGTGGAAATCAAAAAACTTTACAAGGTATTTGTTGATTTTTAAGAAGGGACACATTGTTTGTGATTTCTATCTATCCATTTCGGCTGCTAACTTTTCCAAGGGTAGTACTAGTAGAGGTCATAAGGGAGCAGATGATATCTAGCAGGGGGAATTTTTGAAGAATGATGCAAGAAGATTTACTAAATCAAGGGGGTTTCTTGATTAACATGCATAAATGGATGACTAAATAAAGGCCAAAACTAAGGAAGAAAAAGAAAAAATTTAAAAATTTTAAAGCTAAATAGTATAATTAATTGTACAAAAATATGATAGAATGGGTGGTAGGGAAATTCCCCATGTACCTATACAGAAGGAAATCATACAATGGAGGCAAGTTGGAAAAGGAAAGCACAACAAGGTCATCACTAAAGATGCAGATGTTAGTATCAACACTACCACCAGATTTGAAAATCTGAGTGTTGATGAGCCCACCTCTACAGATCATATTATCGAATCAGCTGTGAGAAATGTTAGTGCAGAAAAAGACATCCCCATGGATGAGGATATGTCTGACAATGTTGAACAACCTATCATCATAACAGGAGATACAAATGTAGATAAGGACTCAATAATGATTGATGTTGATGAGCAGGCCAACAACATACATAGTTCCCAGATGAGTGACATGAGTTCCAAGATAGGAAAAGCTAGTTCAAGGACATTTAGTAGCAGCTCTAAGGAATCCAGAAAGACTCCTAGATCAACCAAGGTTGATGGGTTACTCAAGACCCATTCCTACAAAGGTCTTTAATGACCTTCATTATGACCGATGTGCGGGGATCTGGTAAGCCACACAAGAAAAGGGAGGTTAGAAGAACTATTTTGGAAGCTAAAGCATCAATTGCCATCCTAGATGAAACTAAAATCAAAAGACACTTGATACACACTTCAGGTTGTCTATTTCCCAATGGTTGGAAATGGATTTCTAATCATAATCACGATCCCAATAGCCAGGTTTATATTGGATGGAATCCCAAGTCTTGAGATATTATTCCTTCCTACATGGATGACCAACATATCACTACTCAATGTATCAATAAAGGTGGACTCTGCCTAGTTCTTTCTGTTGTCTATGTGAGGAGGAATCAATTACATGAACACACCAGTTTGTAGAAGGCATTAGAAAATATTTCTTGTACTATTACTGATCCTTGGTTGGTCATTGGAGACTTTAACAACATCTGGAAAAGAGAGGAGAAGGTAGGTGGACGAGAGGTACCATCAATCATTTTAAGTTCTTTTAATACTTCTATAGATAAAGCTAACATCACAGAACTTCCTTTGGCGGAAAATGGATCCTTCACCTGGAATAATAAGCAAGGCGTTGCTAAACGGATAGCTTGCAAGCTCGATCATGCTCTGGTCAACAATGATTGGCTTAATAAATTTTTGGGAACTAAAACAAAACTCATCACTTGTTCTTATTCAGGCCACTCAACTATTCAAGTTAATATGAGAAAAAACATTCACAAAAGGAAACCCTTAAGGTTTCTTAACTTTTGGATGGACTGGCCAGGATGTCGAGATCTTATTAAGGAGACTGGAGTTCCTCTGATCCTTCTTCTTCAGGAAATCCACTCTTTGCTTTTATTTAAAAACTAAAACAGGTGAAGAAGGTTCTGAAATCATGGTTGAAGAATTATGTCAATCTCAACAATATTATTGCACATGAGAGGATGGAATTCAATGATATTAATGTTGCACTACAACGTTCACCTCTAGATGTTGAGCTTATAGAAGTTGAGAGGGTTACTTATACAAGGATGGAGACTCCAGCTAAGGAAGAAGAGAAGTATCTTTGGCAAAGAATTCAGCTTTACTGGATAGCCAATGGTGATCGTAATACAAAGCTATATCACACCATCATTAAGAGACATGAAGATATCAATTCCATTACTGAGCTATATGATTCTCTTGGTAATGTGGTACATGATGACAAAGATATTGCCAAGACTATTGAGTCCTTCTTTGAAAATCTTTATAACCAATAGCCCTTGGGTAGTATCGATTATAAATTTAATTGAATAAATACTATCAATGATGTAGATAACACATATCTATGCAAAATTCTTGATGCATATGAGATTAGGAATGTTGTCTGGAGCATTAGACCTAATAAGAGTCCTGGACCTGACAGTTTTTTAGACGACCCGTCACGGAAAATGAGATTAACTAATGCGGAAGCGAATTATTAGCAGTGGAATTATGAAAATTTCTGAAAATTAAAACTTTTTGGAAAGAGATCTTTAAACCATAACTCCTTTATAAGAAAACAAGGTAAACAGTTTACATTATAGCTTGAAATTACATCTCTGTGATTACATACATCCATTGCCTTATTATCTGAAGAAGGCAAGATACAAAATCTCGAGGCACTAAGCCAAAAACCTCAGACCTACTGACTCCTAGGACCTGAGAGTACATAGATGACATAAGACATACTATCTATAAGACTTGGCACTCTGTATCTCCACCTGAGATTCACTGCTGCCCCTAGTGTTGCTACTGCTGATACTGCCCACCCTCGGGTTGGTTCCTCCGTCCTCGACGTCCACCTAAAAAGTTGAAACCCACGGGGGTGAGACAATTTGAATAATTGTCCCAGCAAGAGTTATAACTCTCCTCCATAAGCTTTGTTATAGCAATAAAGGATTAACATAAGCGATATAATCTTTAAGGCATTCAACAATAGATTTGGTATTAAGTAAGACAACATTTACTTAAGCAATCATATCAATAAGGAATATGAAGAACATGTATACTAGTTACTTGACTAGAACATTTATAAACAATGTAACATCAATCATTGTTTCTTGTAGTTCAACCTAAGCAGTTATGCTACATGGCTGATTATGATTTTCAATCATTATTATGCCCTGCAGAGATGAGGTATGCCGCTCATACTCCAACCGATCACTACTAAGTCGCATCGGTATCATACATAGGTCATCAAAAGAGCCGGATTCTTATGACCTCATCTTCCTCAATCAGTGTGAGGATCAACATGCAGGACATCTTGTGTCTCTGCTACAATATCTTACCAGGGTATTCTGGCACTTCACTATTAGAGTTACAGTGGCGTTCTGTACTCTCTTCGTCATCGAAAGATCTCTTATTTATCTCTCATCGATGCGGCATTAAAGATTCCCTCGGGAGATTAGTGATACATCATCCCGGCATAAACATATAGTGAAGGGTTGATAGATTTAAGATACATCTACATCAATTCCTACACTAGGACGTAAGGATATTCGCGTCCATAATACCCCACATACTCAAAAGTATGTGTTCCAGGAGTTCCCTTAGGAAAACCTATTTCACCATCATTTGGCTTCAGACAATGATGGATCTATGATCAGGGCTCTACATGATATGATTATACTTGATTATTTAGGTACATTTTAGCATTCTTTTAGCATCAAGCATGTTCTCAATCATTAAGCATTAAAACATTACTATAAAAGAAGAATACTAAATGTATCAAGTTTAATTCACATTAGTTATCATATGGATATTAATTCTTAACCATCTCATCATATGATTCAGGAACATGGTTATTCAAACCCTCAGATTATCATAACACTTGCTACCAAGTGACATATAAGCATCAAGTCATCTAACAACATGACCATGATTGAAGCAATGTATATACTTTTCACATATCATTACTCTAAAAGCTTATAATTGTTTTCAAGGAATATGACATCATAACTCTTACCTGGCTATGATCACCTCATAATATCAACTTGTATGACTTATACAATTAAGGACATGCATATATATAACAATGTCAGCACAATACCAAAACTTTTCAATTTCTTTATAGGACACCACGGCCGTGCCACTTTGCACGGTCGTGCAAAGTAAGGCTACCACGGTCGTGCAAATTAAGGCTACCATGGCCGTGCTCCCTTACACGGTCATGCTACAGAAGATCATTACATGATTCATATTATATATATATATATATATATATATATATATATATATATTCTAATCTTTCATTCTTTCAACTTGATTAGGTCACATCCACCCTTCAATCAAGTACATACTACTATGGTTAACATAGTGTATCAAGCTATTAATCCTAGAAACAACTAAGAATTCTCCCTTTAATTGGTACTAGTAACTTAGGTACTATTAGGGTCTCAACCTTTGTGCCTTCATTGTTTGTCATTACTAATCATCATTGGATCAATAGAACATTCATCATCTTAATTCCCAAAGATTCAATCACATTGGACCTCCATTACATAAGGTATCCAATTGAATTAGGGTTTCCAATGTTGATTACTTCAATCATTGAATTCATGGAACCAATCATCAATTGGACCTATACTCATACCTCAATTGAGTTTAATAGGTCAACCTTCAACTGATTTGACCCTCAATTGACCATCAATTAGGGTTTAAATCAATTGAATTAGGGTTTGGAATCAATAACCCTTCAACATATTTCAATGTGGGTTTAATTGATTTGAACCCATTGAACCATCATTCAAAAGGGACATGACCTGACCCCAAATGGTCTTGCGATCGTTTGAATGACCTCCAAACGGTCTTGAGACCGTTTTCCCATCATATCATCAAAATTCAAGTCAACCAATTAAGGTTTGGATCATTGGATTGATCACCAAAACAACAATTGATTACACTCCAACTTAGTATCATTGGATCATCAATTGCTTAACCATACTCACCCCTAGATCTCCAAATGGTCTTGGGTGACCTCCAAACGGTCTTGAACCGTTTGCATGAGTTCCAAATGGTCTTGAGACCGTTTGTCTCACCCAACCCTTGGATTCTAGTGAAAAACCATTAGGGTTTGAGCTATTGAGTTGATCATCAAATCAACAATTGATTGCTTTGTAATTGTGTACCTTTGGACCTTCAATTGGTCAAGTATACTTAACCCCAGACCTCAAAATGGTCTTGGGTGATCCCCAAACGGTCTTGAGACCGTTTGGGTGATCCCCAAATGGTTTTGAAACCGTTTGGGCCAATCAACCCAAAACAATCAACTCATCACTTCCAAAATCAGCACTTAGCCGATTAGGGTTCATACCACATCTTTGGATCTTCAAACACATATCCATACTTGACCCTAGACCTTCAAACGGTCTTGGGTGACCCCCAAACGGTATTGAGACCGTTTGGGTGATCCTCAAATGGTTTTGAAACCGTTTGGGAAAGAAAACCCAAAAAGTCAAATCAATCAAGTTGAAAGTCAGCACTTAATCCAATTAGGGTTTACCTAATTGATTAGACTTCAACTCATGATTCCTTTGGAATTAACCTATAAAATTTGGTGAGTTATTAACCAACATAATTATGAACAGCAATATCAAACGGTAAACCCTTGTTCAAGGCCCTCAAACGGTTTTGAAACCGTTTTCCCAAAAAGTTCAAGTTAATCAGGTTGGAAAATCAGCACTTAATCCAATTAGGTTTACCTAATTGATTAGCCTTTAACTCATGATTCCTTGGGAGTTAACCTATAAAATTTGGTGGGTTATTAACTAACATAGTTATGAACAGGAATACCAAACGGTCAATGCTTGGTCAACTCACTAAAACGGTTTTGAAACCGTTTTCCCAAAAAGGTCAAGTTAATCAGGTTGAAAATCAGCACTTAATTCAATTAGGTTTATCTAATTGGTTAGCCTTCAACTCACGATTCCTTTGGAGTTAATCACTCAAATTTGGAGGGTTATCAACTAACATAATTATGAACAGAAATCTCAAATGTTAAACCCTTTGTAAACTCAACCAAATGGTCTTGGAGACCGTTTTCTCCAACCGACCTTGTGAAACCGTTTGCCCTTCAAACGGTTTTGCAAACCGTTTGCCCCAAACGGGTTTGCAAACCGTTTGGCCAGGGGGGGCAAGACCGTTTGCTAAAGTAGCATTGGTAATCACGCCCATATTCTTATACTTCCAGATCAAGGTCTATTCTTCATGGTTTTAGTTGCAATAAAGCAAGGAAGGATGGGGGAAAGAAGGACAAGCTACTTTTGCAAGAAAGAAAGATGCATAACAAAGTTTAAGGGTTTAGAGTTATAAAACCCGCCTTAGAACCAGCTCTAGAGCTCCAAGCTTCGAAGCTTTAATGGTGGCTTGAGCTCCACAGGTCGTCCAAGTTTTCTTCTTCAAGAATTGGTTCGAAAGGATGGCTAGAAAGAAGAACTAAGTAAGAAAAACTAGCAAACCAACCTTATATCATGTTTTCCTCCATGAATCTGAGCTAGAAGATAACCAAAGCTTACCCAGCTTTACTTGGCCGTTCTCCCCTGATCCTGAGCTCCTTCCTTAGTTGGCCACAGAAAGAGATAAGTGAAGAGAGAAAGGGAAACGATCCCTTGGTTGTAAAAGAAAGGTGTATATATACTTTGGGTGAAATTCCAACATAAGGACAACTTGTTTCTCCATTTCTCATCTAGGTCCTTCCCTTATTCTAAGCCACGTTTCTCACTTCCATACTTAAGCAAAACTCATCTTAAACCCAAGGTCTAAAGGTGAAGAAAGCCAACTTCTTACTAAGTTGCACATATAGAAGGGTTATTAGGCTTATAACTTGATTATTTAATTTATAAGGGTTGTCATTCTTATTTGATTATTCCATTGAAGTGCCCTCTTCATCATTCTTACTCTAAATGATGCCAAGAGTCATAAAAGATACTCTAGAAGGTGTATTTTACAAGTTGCACCCCATATTTTGGGTAAATTGCACTTTACACCAAAACTAGGGTTTTAAGTACAAGGATTGCTCCACAAGTTGCATCTTGGTGCCCAAACTTGGAGAATCCATCATACTTCATCATATTCATTATTATGATGTCTCATCATCAGAGGAACATCTAAACATGTGAAATTTGCAAGTTAACCCCTCTAATTGGGTAATTTGCACATAAGTCCCTATTAACAAAACAATATTATAACATTGTTCAAAAAGAGTAGAAATAGAATTATATGTTCCTTAGAAACTTTAATTACATACCAAAAGATAATCACAAGTATCTAATTACATAATTAAGCAAAACACCTAGGGTTAGTTCATAACCCAGGTCAGGGATGTTACAAATTATCCACCCCTTACAAGGATTTCGTCCTCGAAATCAACAAAACATATTAAGAGAAAAGAGCAGGGTATTTCCTTTTCATCTCTTCCTCTAGTTCCCAAGTGGCTTCTTCAACACCACGGTGATTCCATAGGACTTTAACAAGACTTATATCTTTCTTTTTCAACTTTTTAATTCTTTTATCAAGGATTGACACTGGTCCTTCCTCATAAGATATGTCATCATTCAATTCTACCTCCATAGGTTGTAGAACTGACTCAGTATCAGGGTGACATTTCCTCAGCATAGAAATGTGAAACATAGGGTGTAACCTCTGTAACTCTGGGGGTAACTCTAGTTTATAGGCTACTTTTCCAATCCGTTCAATGATTAGATAAGGCCCCATAAACCTAGGAGCTAACTTCCCTTTCCTTCCAAACCTCAGAATTCCCTTCCAAGGTGAGACCTTGAGATACACTCTATCTCCAACCTGGAACTCTAAAGGTCTATGACGCTTGTCAGCATAAGATTTTTGCCTATCCTGTGCAGTCTTGATCTGTTGTTGTATTACTTTGATCTTTTCTGTGGTCTGCTGTACAAGATGAGGACCTAACAGTTGATATTCACCGATTTCATACCAACATAGGGGTGATCTACAATGCCTATCATACAAAGCTTCATAAGGTGCCATGTCAATGCTATGTTGATAGCTATTGTTGTAGGCAAACTCTATCAAGCTTAGGTGCAGATCCCAACTCCCTGTAAACTGGAGAACACATGCCCTCAGCAAGTCTTCCAATGTTTGTATAGTCCTTTCAGACTGTCCATCAGTCTGAGGATGAAAGGCCGTACTAAACCTTAATTGGGTGCCTAAAGCTTTATGAAGTCATTCCCAAAAATGACTCGTAAACTGGGGACCCCTGTCTGAAACTATAGTGACTGGAACTCTGTGCAGTCACACTATCTCCTGAATATACAACTGTGCTAGCCTCTCAGCAGAATAGGTTGTTTTGACAGGTAAGAAATGCGCTGTCTTTGTCAACCTATCAACTATTACCCAAATGGAATCATACCCTTTGCTTGTCCTAGGTAGGCCAACAACAAAGTCCATGGTTACGTGATCCCACTTCCACTGTGGTATGGGTAAAGGTTGCATTGTTCCTGCAAGCTTCTGGTGTTCAGCTTTAACTTGCTGACACACATGACACCGCATAACAAATTCAGCAACATCCTTCTTCATCCCAGGCCACCAATACATATCTTTCAAGTTTTGATACATCTTGGTGCTTCCTGGATGCATAGAATACATCGAAGAATGAGCTTCTTTCAGGACTAACTTTCTCAAGTTATCTACATCTGGCACTATCATCCTCCCATGATAATAGACTACTTGGTTATCAGAGTCATGGAAACTATCTCATTTCTCATCACCAAACTCTGATCTGATCTGTTGAACTGCAGCATCAACTTGTTGTGCCTCCTTGATCTGCTCTCTCAGAGAAGGTTTTATATGCATCTCAGCTAACAACCCGGCTAACAATGACACCTTCAATTGTAAATTGTCTTGCCTTAAGGAGATAAGCATATCTCTCCTAGAGCATACTAAAGAGTTTAGTTGTGCCCTATCTA
This sequence comes from Alisma plantago-aquatica, assembly GCA_963693085.1. Classification (NCBI taxonomy): domain Eukaryota; kingdom Viridiplantae; phylum Streptophyta; class Magnoliopsida; order Alismatales; family Alismataceae; genus Alisma; species Alisma plantago-aquatica. Next base: position 1,353,978,301 of record OY856409.1, read on the forward strand.
AGGCTGGTGTTGCCGATTTCCTACTCAAAGCATCTACAACTACATTGGCCTTCCCTGGATGGTAATCAATTATACAATCATAGTCTTTGATTAACTCCATCCAGCGACGTTGCCTCATGTTAAGTTCATGCTGAGAGAAGAGATACTTAAGGTTCTTATGATTAGTGAAAATCTGGAATGTCTCTCCGTAGATATAGTGTCTCCAGATCTTCAAGGCATGAACTACAACAGCTAGCTCCAGATCGTGTGTCGGATAATTATCCTCATGTTTCTTAAGTTGTCGAGAAGCAAAAGAAATCACCTATTTATCCTGCATCAACACACATCCGAGTCCATTCTTGGAGGCATCACAGAAAACTATGTATCCTTTGCCTTGCTCAGGTAACACAAGTACAGGTGCACATGTCAACCTCTACTTCAGCAACTGGAAGGATTGCTGACACTTATCACTCCAAACAAAAGGAACATCCTTCTGGGTCAACTTAGTCAAAGGTAGGGCTATGGAACTGAAGTTCTTAATGAACCTTCGGTAATAACCAGCCAACCCTAAGAAACTACATGTAATGACCGACTTGTGAAAACAAGATTAACTTAAACAGAAGTGAATTATTTGCAGCGGATTACTGAAAATCACTGAAAATTAAAACTTTTTTTTTTGTAAAGAGATCCATACATAGGAAATCTTTCCCATCAAGAACCATAGTATAACAATTACATCCTGGTTCAAAAGTACATAACTTGTTCCATCTCTTCTCGAGGAATTACAACATCAGCTGTCCTATCAACATTATGTACAGACAACATAAAACCTCGAGGCATCAAGCCAAAATCTCAAGTCGATGATAAAAGCACTATCTATAAATCCTGAGGACCTGAGAGTATAGAGACGACACATAGGACTTCTAGCTACATAACTTGGCAGTCAGTGCCTCCACCTGAGATCTCACTACTGTCCAAGCTGTTGCTTTCCTTTTCCTGCAAAAGAGTATCTGCCTCTTTGTCTGCGTCCACCTAAAAATGTTGGATCCCACGGGGGTGAGACAATTGTAAATTTCCCCATCGAGAGATATAACTCTCCGCCAAAACATTGTTATTACAGTTTAAAGATATGAAACTGAGCAGAGGATAAGCAGTTTAAAGCATTCTTAACTTTGAAAGCATTGCAACTATTTATGATAGAGCAATATATCATCTATTCTTTTAATAAGGAATATGAATGACATGTATATCATTTATCTATCATATTGTACCACCATATCAAATCCATCTTGTAACACTCAATAACTTGACATGTCACCCTTGAAACATTCTTGTTTCAATCTTTGGCCTTAGCCAATCTGCTAAACAGATAAGGAATTACATCTACCATGTACTCATATATCATTAATACAGACATTGGGTTATTACCAATCCTGTGTCATCATTATAGGAATTTAGCCTCTACCAAGTATTGGACTCTTCCCAACCTGATTACACCGACAGGCATTGGACTTTAACCAACCCTGATTATAGGCATTACACCTCTGCCAGGTATTGGATTTCTCTAAACCTGATTACACAGCCAGGCATTGGACTCTAACCAATCCTGATTTCACAGCCAGGCATTGGACTTTAACCAACCCTGATTACACAACCAGGCATTGGACTTTAACCAATCCTGATTACACAGCCACGCATTGGACTTTAACCAACCCTGATTTCACAGCCAGGCATTGGACTTTAACCAATCCTGATTACACAACCAGGCATTGGACTTTAACCAATCCTGATTACACAGCCAGACATTGGACTTTAACCAACCCTAATTTCACAGCCAGACATTGGACTTTAACCAATCCTGATTACACAACCAGGCATTGGACTTTAACCAACCCTGATTTCACAACCAGGCATTGGACTTTAACCAATCCTGATTACAGGCATTAAGCCTCTGCCAGGTCTTGGACTTTAACCAAATCTGATTACACCGCCAGGCATTGGTCCGTAACTAATCCCGATTACATGGATCTTGGGATATTCATCCCTATAATTCATCATTGATTATCACATCCTTCTCTAGGCTTTGAGCCCTGAGGTTAGCCTTCATAGCTTTTCACATTCTTTATTTAATACAATGGTTCCTTTTATTTTGTTTATTAAAACATTAACTTTTCTTACAAGAACTTTTATAATCATCTTAGTACCTCTCATTATGCCACAATTATACTCATGGCTCATAAGGCCCATGAAACATCTGGTCACCTCTTAATAGGCAACATATAACCATTTGGCTCACTAGGCCATTAAAAACATCTTGTCACCTCTCACTAGGTAACAATTAACCTTATGGCTCTCCAGGCCATTAAAAACATCTTGTCACCTATCACTAGGAAACATCTAATCATATGGCTCACAAGGCCATTCAACATCTTTTCACCTATCACTAGGCAACATCTAACCATTTTATCTCTTGTAATATAATAGTAACACCACTATTCCCTTAATAGGGTTAGGGCTTACTATTCACATCACTTTGGGGTTTCTCATGTCCCATTACCCAATTTAGGGTTAGGGTTTCCCATCTCTCATTAGGATTTCATAGTTATCAAAGTATATCAACTTTGAGATGCTAACAGTGAAATTTTTCATATCTTGATTTATCACTTACCTCATTACTTCCAACTTTCTTAAATTATTAGCTTATCTTGGATTAAGGTATTTCCCATCTTAATCCTTTCATCCACTAACCTATCACTCTTACCATGAAGTGCATAGGTTATACATAAGAATGGTCCAACTATGTTTAATGATATGGACTCATCATTAAGTTAGGAATTAACAAAAATACCATATTAGGTTCTTTTTAAAACAACTTTAAGTCAAGTATAGAGTACCACGACTGTGCAACCAGGAACGGCTGTGCAAGGGAAGTCACCACGGCCGTGCTACCTTGCACGGTTGTGCTACAAGATATAACCTCATGAATCATATTTATAAATGAATTCTATACTTTTATCCTTTCAACTTGATTAGATCACATCCACCCTTCAATCAAAAGTATACAACAATGATTACATAGTATACCAAGTCATTGATCCTATAAGAAATTAGGGATTCATCCCTTAATTGGCACTTAATCACTTGGGTACTATTAGGGTTTCAACCTTTGTACCTTCATTGATTATCATTGCTAATCATAATTGGATTAATAGAACATTCACCATCTTAATTGTCAAAGATTCAATCACATTGGACCTCCATTACATAAGGTATCCAATTGAATTAGGGTTTCCAATGTTGATTACTTCAATCATTGATTTCATGGAACCAATCATCAATTGGACCTATAATCATACTTCAATTGAGTTTAATAGGTCAACCTTCAACTGATTTGACCCTCAATTGACCCTCAGTTGGTCATCAATTAGGGTTTGATTCAATTGAATTAAGGTTTGCAATCGATGATTCAACAATATTATTCAATGTGAGATTTGTTACTTTGAAACCATTGAACCATCATCCAAATTGGACATGACCTGACACCAAACGGTCTTGAGGTCGTTTGGATAACCACCAAACGGTCTTGATACCGTTTTCCCATCATATCACTCAAATCCAAGCCATCCAATTAGGGTTTTGATCATTGAAGTGCTCACCAAATCAGCAATTTATTGCAAATCAACTTGGTACCTTTAGACCTTCAAACACATAACCATACTAAACCCTAGACCTACAAACGGTCTTGGGTGACCAAAAAATGGTTTTGAAACCGTTTGGATGAGCTCCAAACAGTTTTGAAACGTTTGGCTCATCCAACCTTTGGATTCTAGTGAAATTCCATCAAGGTTTGGTCTATTGAGTTGATCAACAAATTAGCACTTAATTGCAAAGTGATTTGGTACCTTTGGACCTTCAATTGGTCAACTATACTTAACCCCAGACCTCCAAACGGTCTTGGGTGATCCCCAAACGGTCTTGATACCATTTGGGTGATCCCCAAACGGTTTTGAAACCGTTTGGGCCAATCAACCCAAAATATCATCTCAATCACTTGCAAAATCAGCACTTAGCCGATTAGGGTTCATACCACATCTTTGGATCTTCAAACACATATACATACTTGAACCTAGACCTCCAAACGGTCTTAGGTGATCCCCAAACGGTTTTGAGACCGTTTGGGTGATCCCCAAATGGTTTTGAAACCGTTTGGGCTAATCAACCCAAAACATCAAATTAACTCATTGGAATTTCAGCACTAATTTCAATTTGGGTTTGCCTAATTGATTAGCCTTCAACTTATGATTCCTTGATAATTAACCCATAAAATTTGGAGGGTCATTAACCAAAATCATTAGGAACAGTAATACCAAACGGTCAACCCTTGGTCAACTCCACCAAACGGTTTTGAAACCGTTTTCCCAAAAAGGTCAAGTTAATCAGGTTGAAAATCAGCACTTAATTCAATTCGATTTGCCTAACTTATTAGCCTTCAACCTATGATTCCTTTGGAGTTAACCCATCAAATTTGGAGGGTCATTATCCTACATAATTAGGAACAAGATTACCAAACGGTCAACCCTTGGTCAACTCCCTCAAATGGTTTTGAAACCGTTTGGTCTCATGCGGTTTAGTGAAACTGTTTGATTCTAAACGGTTTGAAACTGTTTTCTCCCAAATGGTTTGGGAAACCATTTGGCTTGGTAATTTTCTTTGGATAGACATTTAGGATTATGTCATCATCACCTTCCTTCGTTCAACCAAGAACAGCAACCGTTCTTGATGGAAATTGCAGCAAAGAAACAAAAGTGTATCAAATTGAAGAAAACAATCAACAAAGCATAGAGAATTGATGCAATAGCAATGATTATGGGTTTAAGTTATAAAACCCACCTAAAATATGATCTCCAAGCTCCAAGATCCACGTCTCTAATGGTGGATGGAGTTCCAGAAACTATCCAAGGTTCGTTCTTGAGCTTTTGGATGAACAAGTTGGCTAGAATTGGAAATTGGGTGAAGAAAACCAAGAATCAAGCATTAATTTAGGGTTTTCACCATGAATCCAAGGTAGAAGATGATCAAAACCTTACCAACAGGTTGTGTTCGTCCTTCTCCTGCTCCTGCGATCTTTCTTGGTCGGCCAAAGCAAAATGGTAGGGAAAATACTAAGGGTACGACCCTTATGTGTTATTGAAATAAGATATACATAAAGGGTATGTATATGGGTTTTCAATGAAAGAGAAAATGGAATTATTTTCTTTAAATTCCATAATAATTTCCATCAAATACCCTTCATTTCTTGGTCACGAAACCACCTTCATGTTCTTGCAAAACTCCATCATTATCCAAGAATAAAGGGAAAATAAATTAAGCACCTTATCCCTTATAATATTAATATCCATTTTTGAGTGGAATTTCTTTTTCTTATAATAATGGTGAGTGGAATTTCACCTCCTTAGGATATGCTCATGCCTTTTCAAGGCTTAAGCTCGTCCACACATATCTGAATCCAACCATTTTAATTTTGGTTGAAGGCCCCTTCAATTATTTTATTTATTTTTGCATTAAATTGAATTAGGGTACCAATTAGACTTAAATCTTGATTATTTTAATGTCAACATTCTCTCTCCTCCAAGATAACTCAAATGAGGAGCCCCTCTCATTTTATTTGCTCGACGTGATGCCAAGAAACATGAGAGACCCTCTAGAGGTGGTAGTTTGCATGTTGAACCCTAGGTTTTGGGTAAATTGCACATTACACCAAAACTAGGTTTCAATGCACAAGGATTGCTCTACAAGCTTTATCTTGATGCCCAAGCTTGTGGAAACCATACCACTACATCATATTCATTCTTATGACGTATAAAAATTAGAGGAACGTCTTATCATGTGGAATTTGCAAGTTAACCCCTCAACTTGGGTAATTTGCACTTTAGTCCAAAATAAGCAAACATTGCTTCAACATTGTTCAAACAGGACCAAAATAGAAACATAAGTTCCTCACAAGCCCTAATTACTTTTCACAAGATAATATTAAACATATAATCATCTTTCTTAATAAAAAAACATAGGTTTAAATCATAACCCAGGTCAGAGATGTTACAAATTATCCCCCCTTATAAGGATTTCGTCCCCGAAATCCAGATAAAGGAAGACAGATGTATTTTATTCATCGTACTATCTAGTCTTCACATATCATTTCCTTATTCATGTTCTTATCTTATGAGGAGTATACTTTTAATTCCTCATACACACATGCTCATCTGATGTTATCTCAGATTTCTTTTTCTTATGCTTAGAAAAGGACACATTTATCCAGTCCATGCTTCTTATTTCATGATACTCATTAGATTGTATCATAATGACTACTTGATCAGGGCAATCAGAAAGATTACAATCTAAGAGTTTCCATACTCACTTTATCATCAATAGTTGTATACCTTGCCAGGGTATATAAATACTGAGATCAAGTAGTATGCACTTTTTTTATTTTATGTCTTTCATCTCTTCCCTTTCTTAATGGAGAAAGAGAAACTTCAAAACATATAAAAGAATATTAAATTGAACACAAGTCTTCATACTACTATCTCTTCGTCATATCCTTAAAAGGATTATACAGGTGAACTAGATAACAACTACCTTTCTTATAGTAAGGAACAAAAGATAATTCAAAATAGAAAGTTCTATCTTGACAAATCTACTTTTACAAGTTATCTAGTGTTTTGTCTGTTGAGTCTCCTCATTGCTTTCTATTTGGACATTGCCACCTCAGATGTCCTCTCTGTCCACATCTATAGCAAGCTCGAAGCTTTTTAGGTGACTGATGTTCAAGTGCACTATATTGTACTTGAGTTAGTACTACTGGAATCTTTGATTGTTTAGTACCACTAATTCCTTGTTCTTGTGACTGTTTAGACTTCCTTTTAAGTTCTATCTCATTTTTCTTTGTCATGGACCCCTCTATCCTTCTAATTGACTCCACAAATGTGGCAAACTTCTCTCTACTTTCTAGAGCAGTTTCCGGAATAGACATTTCAACATTCACCCCTTTCTCAAAACGTCGAATATTTTCCTCCTCAGTAGCAGCCATCTGAGGACAGAATCGTAAAAGTTCCATGAACTTAACCTCATATTCACTTATCGACATGACTCCCTGTCGAATCTTCTCAAACTGTGAGATCTTTTCATCTAAATAAGTCCTTGGAAAATACTTATTAACGAATTCTTGACGAAATTCCTCCCATCCAATCTCTTCATCATTTCTTTTTATCTCTTCTATAGTCCACCAATGTCCAACACTACCCTTCAAAAGGTACACAACATGTTTAACTTTGTCAACATATGGAATACTAAGGATCTTAAATGCCTTTTCTAATTCAGTAAGCCAAAGATCAGCATCTGTTGGGTCAGATGTCCCAACATATTCAATGGCTCCGACACGACGTAGTCGTTCAAAAGTCTTACCAGACCCATATCCCTCATTGGAAGCTGGTGCCCTGGGTGCTGATGCTGGCATCTGGTCTGCCACATACCTCAATGTGGTCATGAGTTGCCCAAAAAGATTATGAATGTCTGGGTTCCCTCTCATGACTACATTAACATGGGGATTTTGAGACACTGGTTACCTCCCTTGCCTGATCCCTGGCACCTTCTACTGTTGCAGCAACATTGCTCTCAGCAACGCGTCCCTCGTGTTCTCCAGACATCTTGGAGCTATGTCTCTTCTTCTGCATAAGCAGAAGGCACTATAAGATACACTGGGTACACTTAGAATAGACTCGATACCTTAGTCCTATGTCTCTGTAGACTCAGCGAACCTAGAGCTCTAGTACCACTATTGTAATGACCGACTTGTGAAAACAAGATTAACTTAAGCGGAAGTGAATTATTTGCAGTGGGTTACTAAAAATCACTGAAAATTAAAACTTTTTTTTGTAAAGAGATCCATACATAGGAAATCTTTCCCATCAAGAATCATAGTATAACAATTACATCCTGGTTCAAAAGTACATAACTTGTTCCATCTCTTCTCGAGGAATTACAACATCAGCTGTCCTATCAACATTATGTACAGACAACATAAAACCTCGAGGCATAAACCCAAAATCTCAAGTCAATGATAAAAGCACTATCTATAAATCTTGAGGACCTGAGAGTATAGAGACGACACATATGACTTCTAGCTACATAACTTGGCAGTCAGTGCCTCCACCTGAGATCTCACTACTGTCCAAGCTGTTGCTTTCCTTTTCCTACAAAAGAGTATCTTCCCCTTTGTCCGCATCCACCTAAAAATGTTGGATCCCACGGGGGTAAGACAATTGTAAATTTCCCCAGCGAGAGATATAACTCTCCGCCAAAACATTGTTATTGCAGTTTAAAGATATGAAACTGACCAGAGGATAATCAGTTTAAAGCATTCTTAACTTTGAAAGCATTGCAACTATTTATGATAGATCAATATATCATCTATTCTTTTAATAAGGAATAGGAATGACATGTATATCATTTATCTATCATATTGTACCACCATATCAAATCTATCTTGTAACACTCAATAACTTGACATGTCACCCATGAAACATTCTTGTTTCAATCTGTTGGCCTTAGCCAATCTGCTAAACAGATAAGGAATTACATCTACCATGTACTCATATATCATTAATACAGGCATTGGGTTATTACCAATCCTATGTCATCATTACAGGCATTGAGCCTCTGCCAGGTATTGGACTCTTCCCAACCTGATTACACCGCCAGACATTGGACTTTAACCAACCCTGATTATAGGCATTACACCTCTGCCAGGTATTGGATTTCTCCAAACCTGATTACACAGCCAGACATTGGACTCTAACCAATCCTGATTTCATAGCCAGACATTGGACTTTAACCAACCCTGATTACACAGCCAGGCATTGGACTTTAACCAATTCTGATTACACATCCAGGCATTGGACTTTAACCAACCCTGATTTCACAGCCAGGCATTAGACTTTAACCAATCCTGATTACACAGCCAGGCATTGGACTTTAACCAATCCTGATTACACAGCCAGGCATTGGACTTTAACCAACCCTGATTTCACAGCCAGGCATTGGACTTTAACCAATCCTGATTATACAGCTAGGCATTGGACTTTAACCAACCCTGATTTCACAGCCAGGCATTGGACTTTAACCAATCCTGATTACACGCATTAAGCCTCTGCCAGGTATTGGACTTTAACCAAACATGATTACACCGCCAGGCATTGGTCCGTAACCAATCCTGATTACATGGATCTTGGGATATTCATCCCTATAATTCATCATTGATTATCACATCCTTCTCTAGGCTTTGAGCCCTGAGGTTAGCCTTCATAGCTTTTCACATTCTTTATTTAATACAATGGTTCCTTTTATTATGTTTATTAAAACATTAACTTTTCTTACAAGAACTTTCATAATCATCTTAGTACCTCTCATTATGCCACAATTATTCTCATGGTTCATAAGGCCCATGAAACATCTGGTCACCTCTTAATAGGCCATTTAAAACATCTTGTCACCTCTCACTAGGTAACAATTAACCTTATGGCTCTCCAGGCCATTAAAAACATCTTGTCACCTATCACTAGGAAACATCTAATCATATGGCTCACAAGGCCATTCAACATCTTGTCACCTATCACTAGGCAACATCTAACCATTTTATCTCTTGTAATATAATAGTAACACCACTATTCCCTTAATAGGGTTAGGGCTTACTATTCACATCACTTTGGGGTTTCTCATGTCCCACTACCCAATTTAGGGTTAGGGTTTCCCATCTCTCATTAGGATTTCATAGTTATCAAAGTATATCAACTTTGAGATGCTAACAGTGAAATATTTCATATCTTGATGTATCACTTACCTCATTACTTCCAACTTTCTTAAATTATTAGCTTATCTTGGATTAAGGTATTTCCCATCTTAATCCTTTCATCCACTAACCTATCACTCTTACCATGAAGTGCATAGGTTATACATAACAATGGTCCAACTATATTTAATGATATGGACTCATCCTTAAGTTAGGAATTAACAAAAAGACCATATTAGGTTCTTTTTAAAACAACTTTAAGTCAAGCATAGAGCACCACGGCCGTGCAGCCAGGAACGGCCGTGCATGGGAAGTCACCACGGCCGTGCTACCTTGCGCGGTTGTTCTACAAGAGATAACCTCATGAATCATATTTATATATGAATTCTATACTTTTATCCTTTCAACTTGATTAGGTCACATCCACCCTTCAATCAAAAGTATACAACAATGATTACATAGTATACCAATTCATTGATCTTATAAGCAATTAGGGATTCATCACTTAATTGGCACTTAATCACTTGGGTACTATTAGGGTTTCAACCTTTGTACCTTCATTGATTATCATTGCTAATCATCATTGGATTAATAGAACATTCATCATCTTAATTCTCAAAGATTCAATCACATTGGACCTCCATTACATAAGGTATCCAATTGAATTAGGGTTTCCAATGTTGATTCCTTCAATCATTGATTTCATGGAACCAATCGTCAACTGGACCTATACTCATACTTCAATTGAGTTTAATAGGTCAACCTTCAACTGATTTGACCCTCAATTGACCCTCAATTGGTCATCAATTAGGGTTCGATTCAATTGAATTAAGGTTTGCAATCGATGATTCAACAATATTATTCAATGTGAGATTTGTTACTTTGAAACAATTGAACCATCATCCAAATAGGACATGACCTGACCCCAAACGGTCTTGAGGTCGTTTGTATGACCTCCAAATGGTCTTGAGACCATTTTCCCATCATATCACTCAAATCCAAGCCATCCAATTAGGGTTTGGATAATTGAAGTGCTCACCAAATCAGCAATTTATTACAAATGAACTTGGTACCTTTAGACCTTCAAACACCTAACCATACTCAACCCTAGACCTCCAAACGGTCTTGGGTGACCACCAAACGGTTTTGAAACCGTTTGGATGAGCTCCAAATGGTTTTGAAACCGTTTGGCTCATCCAACCTTTGGATTCTAGTGAAATTCCATCAAGGTTTGGTCTATTGAGTTGATCAACAAATCAGCACTTAATCGCAAAGTGATTTGGTACCTTTGGACCTTAAATTGGTCAACTATACTTAATCCCAGACCTCCAAACAGTTTTTAAACCATTTGGGCCAATCAACCCAAAACATCATCTCAATCACTTGCAAAATCAGCACTTAGCCGATTAGGGTTCATACCACATCTTTGGATCTTCAAACACATATCCATACTTGACCCTAGACCTCCAAACGGTCTTGGGTGATCCCCAAACGGTTTTGAGACCGTTTGGGTGATCCCCAAATGGTTTTGAAACCGTTTGGGCTAATCAACCCAAAACATCAAATTAACTCATTGGAATTTCAGCACTAATTGCAATTAGGGTTTACCTAATTTATTAGCCTTCAACTCATGATTCCTTGGGAATTAACCCATCAAATTTGTAGGGTCATTAACCAAAATCATTAGGAACAGTAATCCCAAACGGTTAACCCTTGGTCAACTCCACCAAATGGTTTTGAAACCGTTTTCCCAAAAAGGTCAAGTTAATCAGGTTCAAAATCAGCACTTAATTCAATTCGATTTGCCTAATTGATTAGCCTTCAACCTATGATTCCTTTGGAGTTAACCCATAAAATTTGGAGGTTCATTAACACACATAATTAGGAACAAGATTCCCAAACGGTCAACCCTTGGTCAACTCCCTCAAACGGTTTTGAAACCATTTGGTCTCATGCGGTTTAGTGAAACCATTTGATTCTAAACGGTTTGAAACCGTTTGCTCCCAAACGGTTTGGGAAACCATTTGGCTTGGTAATTTTCTTTGGATAGACATTTAGGATGATGTCATCATCACCTTCCTTCGTTTAACCAAGAACAGGAACCGTTCTTGATGGAAATTGCAGCAAAGAAACAAAAGTGTATCAAATTGAAGAAAACAATCAACAAAGCATAGAGAATTGATGCAATAGCAATGATTATGGGTTTAAGTTATAAAACCCGCCTCAAATCTGATCTCCAAGATCCAAGCTCCACGGATCTAATGGTGGATGGAGTTCCAGCAACTATCCAATATTCTTTCTTGACCTTTTGGATGAACAAGTTGGCTAGAATTGGAAATCGGGTGAAGAAAACCAAGAATCAAGCATTGATTTAGGGTTTTCACCATGAATCCAAGGTAGAAGATGATCAAAGCCTTACCAACAGGTTGTGTTCGTCCTTCTCCTTCTCCTGAGATCTTTCTTGGTCGGCCAAAGAAAAATGGTAGGGAAAATACTAAGGGTACGACCCTTATGTGTTATTGAAATAAGATATACATAAAGGGTATGTATATGGGTTTTCAATGAAAGAGAAAATGGAATTATTTTCTTTAAATTCCATAATAATTTCCATCAAATCCCCTCCATTTCTTGGTCACGAAACCACCTTCATGTTCTTGCAAAACTCCATCATTATCCAAGAATAAAGGGAAAAGCAATTAAGCACCTTAACCCTTATAATATTAATATCCATTTTTGAGTGGAATTTCTTTTTCTTATAATAATGGTGCATGGAATTTCACCTCCTTAGGATATGCTCGTGCCTTTGCAAGGCTTAAGATCGTCCAAACATATCTGAATCCAACCATTTTAATTTTGGTTGAAGGCCCCTTCAATTATTTTATTTATTTTTGCATTAAATTGAATTAGGGTACCAATTAGACTTAAATCTTGATTATTTTAATGTCAAGATTCTCTCTCCTCCAAGATAACTCAAATGAGGCGCCCCTCTCATTTTATTTTCTCTACTTGATGCCAAGAAAAATGAGAGACCCTCTAGAGGTGGTATTTTTCATTTTGAACCCTAGGTTTTGGGTAAATTGCACATTACACCAAGACTAGGTTTCAATGCACAAGGATTGCTCTACAAGCTTTATCTTGATGCCCAAGCTTATGGAAACCATACCACTACCACTACAAGAAAATTGGCTATTTGTGAAGGATGATTCCTTCACAAATGTACATTAATTCCTTCAATAAAAAATTCGGTTGAAGGCCATTCCTTCACAAAAAGTCCTACTCTAAAAGCCTCTTCACAAATACTTTGATGAGAGACTCTAGCCTTCACAAATACTATTTTGAAGGACTATTTGACCTTCACAAAAAAACTTCCCTGGCCTCCCAAATACACTTTTGAAGGCTAATTTCACAACTTTCAATGAGGTTCTAGGGCCTTCACAAATACATTTATTGAGGGATTATTTGACCTTCACTAAAACAATTCCCAGGCCTCCCAAATACATTTGTGAAGGCTAATTTCAAAAATTTCAATGAGGTTCTAGGGCCTTCATAAATATACTTATTTTATCATGAATTACAATTGTGATCTATGTTTTCCTATTTGTCAATGAGGTTTTAACTTTCTTATTTTTCATTAAGTAATATTTTTGTGGCTTCTATCAGGCACAAAGAATATTTTAATAAACTAATTTAGTTAATAAGACACAAAAACCATAACAAATCACTCTTTTGAAACATTCCTTTTTATTTCACATAGAAAAATTGTTCATTACATAGGGGAGGACATCAGCCTTTTCCCCTTAATCGATACAAATTTCAATGTAAGTATATATCGACATTTTAACTTTATCACTCATTTAGCCAATGAACAACTTTGATAATGTTGAGAGGAAGCTTGGACATCAGGCCTTGTCCAACATAGAGTTCATGCTCCACTACGATGTCAATGTGGTGTTATGCATCTATTTTTCCTGTGTGACAAATTCTTGCAACTTGAAGTATAAGGGTGAAGAGGATTGCTGAAGAAGGTGTGAAATGGGCATTAACATTGAAAGGTCTTGTGCTTTCTTCACTGCGTAGATCAACTGGATTCTTTGTAGGTGTGTGGTCATGCTATTTTTGGAAGATGCTATTTCCTCCAAAATGCTTAGCATTGGAGTCACACCTGATCCTCCAACAATTAGGACCAAATTGTCATAGCTGAAATGCCACCAAGTTATACGTAAGCTCAAAATAATCTATCAAATAAAAACCACATTATCATAGTTAACTTACTCATTTAACACGAACATCTCTGCCCCTCCCTCTCCCTCTGCCACTGGCTCTAGCTGGTGCCGTCTTAACTGCAGATACTTTGTTGCTTTGAGGTAGCTCAGAATAACTTTTCCGGTTCTGTAACAAATATTATTAGAAACATGTCAACCAATGGAAGATTATCAATAGCAATTAAGTAGGCTGAACAATCTATGAAGAGCTGCAAAGAACATCACAGAACCACTATAGCTCAAAGCAATAAAAGAAACTGACCTTTATTATATAATTAAAAAAGCATTGAACCAGGTACGCTAATAAATAGATAACCATTTTCAGAACTAGGGTGCTCATATGCAACTTTGTTCTTCTCCCGGATAACGTACTGCCTCTTTCATGATTCTCTACAAATCGTTTGAATCTTTAAAGTCCAGTATGCATATCTAGGGTGCTCAACTGCTCGTTCCTCTATAGCTGCCAAGGCACAACTACAGTCTGATTCAAAAATGGCATTCTCGACTCTGTTATTTGTCGCATACTTCATTGCCTCCCAGATTCCTATTAATCATTGATATCATCAGGAGAAGATTTCCAAGTTGAAACTAATAAGAATTATCATATATGACCAAAATCTGAAAAAGCAAAACAACTACAAAAATATCATGTATCATTACTGACTAACCAAGGAATTCTCTTTCAGCCCACAATCAATACCATTGTCACATCTGCTGCCAGGAACTCCGGCCAAATCAAGATTCCTTGTAACCATATCATTTCCTGGAACTCTGGCATTTTAACGGGTTGTTTTCTCAAGATTCTGTGTAGCCATATCATTTCCCGGGAGATGAGTCAAATTTTCATCATGTACATGTCTTAATCATCTGCTGTGAACACCCCAAGGGAGTCTGAACATTCATTTACTCCCAAAACCATCTATGACATGTGAAGAAAAACAAACATGATGCTTGAACGTAATAATAACAATTTTTAGGGAACCCACTCAATACAACATAAAACCAATATAGGTAGATCAATAATAAACGTTTAATGGTAATGGTTTGTGTGAGATGAAGGTAAATGAATCAAAATTCATTCTGTTTGTACTGTTAGATTCCAAAAACACATCTTAAATTTTGTAATGATAGAACTGTCTTGCCTAGAGTCGCACCTAACATGACCTGAATCAGTTCTAATTTGACTGAACTAGACCTAAAGTTTCCTGATTTGAACTTAATGAACACAATCAAGCCGAAATAAA
This sequence comes from Alisma plantago-aquatica, assembly GCA_963693085.1. Taxonomy (NCBI): domain Eukaryota; kingdom Viridiplantae; phylum Streptophyta; class Magnoliopsida; order Alismatales; family Alismataceae; genus Alisma; species Alisma plantago-aquatica. Next base: position 1,353,993,630 of record OY856409.1, read on the forward strand.
CTATCCCGACAATTCAAACCTAAATTAACCTAATTGATCCCTCAAATTGGGTCAGAAATCAAGCACCACAGAGTAAGGCCACTATAGTAACTTGGAGCTCATGTTTCGACCGCTCTTATGTGTAGCCCATCTAGGCTAGCGCCTAACAGATACAGGTAATCATTTTAACCCAAATGTGTCAGTCCTCACATAATACTTGGAAAGGTTACAATTTATTGATAGATTCTGTAACAAATACTTGAAATAAAAAAAGTAGATTAGTGAAGACCAAAAAAGGGAAAACAATGGAGACTAACAGAGGCATTCTTTTTGTTGTTATACGGATGTCTACTACCAGGTAGTCCAGCAGAATTAGAAATATTGAGAAGATTGTGCACCTGTTCAGGCTTGCTTGCACCCATTCCACTGTGTACATGATGAGAGTAGTCGTTCTCATCCATCTCCATTATTGATTCATCATGTATAGGGTCCTCGAGACATTTTGAAGCATCATTCATGGGCAACATCTATTACAGGGGATGAATGAGATTATCATTATGCTTACGAGCAATGAGATATGAGTGTTGTGAGTGAAGTCTGAAAATAATAAGACTGACCGAGATGTTCCTTTTGTTGGTAAACTGACTTCTGTTGTCTGGTAATCCAACAAAATCAGCAATCCTAGAAGACTTATGCATCTGTTCAGGCTTGTCTGCACCCACTCCACTGTGTAAGTCATGAGAAGGCCGGCTATCATATAACTCCTCAAGGGACTTTGAATCATCAATACCAGGCAACATCTAGTATACAAGATGAAAGTAACAAACGAAATGCTCTTAAACTATGATCCATGGAAAGTACTTTAAATAAGATGAAAGGTATCACAACTTACAGACACGGGATCAACCGATACATTTCCGTTACAACTTAACTTGAAAGCAATGTGAAGTTCATCCCTTCCATTAGCATTTAATTTGAAAGGACCAACCTATGAAAAGTATCAATAGAAATAAAAAACAAGGAGAAAATGGAAAAGTTAATAGGCATGAATAAACATAGAACAATTTGTTCAAATAAGGAAAAAACATTCCATGCATTCAAAGATATTGCAACTTTATTCTCAGTACAACTAATGCATGTCAAACTAATAGAGTGCATTTTATTTTCTGTTAGAGATGTACACTTTCTGAGTGAAGAATGAGTATTTGGAATAGGTTTTGCAAAAATGGTGTTTTTCCTAGAATTATCAATGGCAATAGGAGGTGTGGTCATGTTTAAGTTGAAATCCACAAAACTAACAATTTTGAAATGATAAATGTAAAAATAATATTAACCGAGATAATAGGGACGATCCTCATGAAATTGATATGTTCGAGGCATGTACTCAAGAAAGCAAACTTCTTTGTATAGAAAGAAAACTTTGGAAGTAATGAGAAGATTGATTTTTATCTATCTCCATTCTCACTCTATCATCTGATTGCACATTATGGGATTTTGGTCCAACTTTGTTGAGCAACATCTATGACATAATGATTATGAGTCATGAATCACGGCATAGGTGCATTACACAATCGAAAAATGCACCAGAACTTACAGTCACTGAATCAACAGATACAACTCCAAGACGGTCCATATTGAACCCAATTTTAAGCTTGGCAAGTACATTTATAGTAAATTTGATTGGGCCGACCTGTGAAAAGAAAATGAAAACTTAATTACAACATCAGCTATATAGATATATATAATTGTTTTAACATTATTTGAAAGTGGAAAAACTTACTATGTACGTGCTCAAAGTAATTGTAGTTGGATTAGCAGTTGCACACCTATGTTTCATAGTAAAAGAAAATGTATTGAACTATTGACTTATCTCCATCTCCACTACATTTAACCTCCGTTCTTATGATAGAATTCTTCTTGTAAACTAAAAGAATTCTTCTTGTAAACTAAATGAACTTATTGAACTTTATATTCATATTCCCAAGTTATGTAAAACATCTATGTAAGAAACAAAAGATACCAATTTGATGCAATTTACTTGTAAAAAGGGACTAAAAATACAATACCTGGTAATGGAGACTCAAATGCTCAACAGGAGAACTGACAGCTTCTCTTGAATTTTCACATAGTCTAACAACCTAAGTCAGAATTACAAGTTATGAGACATTCAAAAAAATCAACAAATGTGCATATGAAGTACAATACAAAGTCTAGGAGGTTGTATAGGCAGCCAGGTGCTCCCATAGGGACCAATTCCATATGGCAGCTACGACACACACAAGTCCTCTCTTCTATATCATGTCATGATAGCAGTAGCAATTACATGGAAAGAACAGCTAGAAAACGAATTTAAAATGTGGATCTCATGGAATCCATGGAAGCTTCACATGTTGATAAACATCAATTAAAATGTCAAGAAAATACCAAATAATATGAAAAACTAAGAACGAACTATGTGAGTAAGTAAAAAAAAAAGAATGGTAAGAAGAAAAGTTTAGTATATGATAAAGAAGAAGAATACAAAGAATGAGATGAATGAGTATTCTAATAGATTGACAATGGTTAACTACAAGGTGGAACATATGATCTAATGTCCTATGGATCTCAAACACATTTTCTAAATACTATCTATATCCATGGAATTGTGAGGCTTCATAACAATTCTTCAAGCATTATGAACATCTTCCGTTGCAGTATCCCTTGCATGATTTTCTCCACTTGTACCACCATGAGCCAGAAACGCACCAGTACGAGTTGAAGTTGGAAAATATTGATGCTGACAAAGAATTTAAATTTTCAATTTAAGATGATCATAAATAACCACACATTTGATAATACATTTATATAAATACATGTGATCCACTTGTACCACCGTGAGCGAGAAACGCACCAATAGGATGACCATTTGGGAAATATTTCTGCTTGAAAAGAATTTAATTTTTCAATAAAGTTGAACATGAATAGGAAAATATCAGTAATATATATATTTTATATTTATACCTGGGATCCACTCACACCACCTTGAGCGGGAAACAAAACAGTCGGAGGCCCATTTTGAAAAAAATGTGGCTTCAAAAAAAATTGATAGCATGAGAAGGAGTTTATTTCAGATAAGCCGTTATAAAAAATATATGTAACGTCATACATGTGATTGAAATGTAAGCCCTGGCCCATTGATACCATTTGAGGTAGCTTGAGTAGAAAACACACCAGGAGAAGCCTCGTTTGAAAACATTGGAGCCTTTAAATCAAGATTCTCATTTTCAACTTCTGTTATTTATAAAAATTTAAAATTCTTTAAATTTGTGAATATGTACCTGTGCTCCAAAATTTGGCGATGTTGTACCAAAAGAAGATTGAAATACTCCAGAAGGGGGCAGATTTGGAAACACACTCGTCGGGCCAATCTGTGTACTTCTAGCTGATTCCGCCTATTGAAAATATAGAAGAGAATAAAACAAATTTTATTTATGTTGCAATATTATATCAATAAGTTTAATCTGATACTCAATTGTTGCCATCAAACAACCTGATTTTGTTGCACCCATGTTATAAATTGGGACCAAGATTTTTGCATATTTTTCATTTCTTGGGTAACCTCTTTTAATTTATCCTACAATGAAATATACTTTTAGAAGACAATAATGACAATATCATATGATACTTACAAATTTGTTAAATTACTTACATCTTTTGCAATACTTTCTCACAATAACATTTCATACCGAATTTTGGCAGCTTTCCCAGTATTCCCTTCCACGGCATGTCTGATTCCAATACCACGAACCCTATTCTTTTTTACGGGGTTGACTACACGCAAGAAGGCATGACATGTCACCTCATCGATTTGTGTTGGATCAGTTACTTCACCATTTGTAACTTCATTTTCAACAATATCAGTTATCTCATCCTGCCATTATTTGAACAAAGTCAATGTACAAACTAGACAAGTTTTATTTGAAAATTTAATATATTATTGATTAAAATATTGAATAAATTACCACCAACGGGTTGTTCTCATAAACTTTCTTCAAAAATTCTTTTTGAGTTGGCTCCCCTTCCGCAATTTTCTTTCATAAATCAAATAATAGGATTATTACTACTAGCTAAACAATTTATTATTTAGAACTCATTGGAAATAAATACAAAGTGAAAGGTGATACCATTTCCTCCCTATAACAACTCCATGGTTTGGATCCTGTAGCATGATGCATTTGTTTTTTTGACCTGTTAACCTTATTTGTGGCAGCAATTTTCTATACAAAAAAATTTACTTACTAAACACTATACATAAAAGATAAATGATTATATATTAATTTGATATTACCTCAGACTTCTCAGAAGACCATTGTTTAACAAGATTGTCAAACTGACGAATATCTAATGATGCATTCTGCTCAACCTTTTTCCTCATCAAATCTGGATTATCCTTATACTTTAGATAGTAATCTTTCTTAACCCATGACTTCCAACTTTGTAAAGCTTTGTGAATGTGAGCATCTACATAGTTCCATGCATTTGGATGATCTCCCAAATCAAAGAATTTCTGGAAAATATTTGGAGATGTTAAAAAACAATAAAAAGTCTTAAAATATACTAAGTCTAGACTAAAAGAAATTTTGTAATTACTTAAGTACCTCAATCTATGATTTTCTATCTTCAAATGCTAGTTGTGGTTGCTCTCTCCATTGTAGATCTAAAATCCATATTTGTGGTTTTCTAGCTAATATGCCACAGTAACTGTTCAACTTTATACTGTTCTTTCCAACTGCATTACCTGTTGCATTCCATTCCACCTTGTGTCGCTGCTATCCTGGTTTTGGAATTAGATTAACCTCACTTGCAGGGCCCCTTCCATATCTATGATGGTCATGTTCATCCTCAAGTTCCTCATGCTCATCTCCTACTTCAGTTGAAGGAGAGGAGACTGTAGGTGAAGTAGTAGTGGGTTGTGGCGGGGTTGTAGAAGCTCTCATAGTTGACCTTGTGTTCCTCATCCTACATAAGATGAAAACATAACAATTGTAGCAATGCATAAGAGGTTAGTCCAGCAGTTTATGGAATAAATGTACAACATTGTAAGCACATAATAATCCACAAAATAAAAAGGGACAAATGACAATGCAATATCTTTGCACCAATACATAATAATCCACAAAGAAAAATATTACATCAACACAAAATATTCCTCATCCTACATAAGATAAAAAAGGGACAAATGACAAGGCAATATCCTTGCACCAAAACATAATAATCCACAAAGAAAAATATTGCAAGCACGATCAGTCACTAAGGTTTGCAACAACTAATCAAAACAACTTTATTCCTCGGGCTCCCTAGCAACAAATGATCCATGCATATCATTCCTTGACCAGGAGATATCATCACTTGTGTGGTTGTTACCACTATGAACTTGTGTCCCACTCATATAATCCTCAACGATAGGTACTTCAGAATAATTTTGAGGTGGAAGTTTCAAAACAGTGAACCAATTATCATCATCAGGATCTTTTACATAAAAGCATTGCATTGCTTGTGATGCAAGAGTGAATGGCTCATCTTGATTGTGTCTCCTTGAGAAATTGAGCTGTGTGAAACCATATTTGTCAATGCGCAAACCGTTAGAAGAACTTTCATCAAACCAAGCACACTGAAACAATGGTATTTTTATGTCTGGACCATAACATAGCTCAATGACCTCCTCCAATTGTCCATAATATGTAATTGTAGCCGTAATAGGATTTTTATCCCTCCCACTTGCATAACTAGATGTATTTGCCACCAAGTAGACCCCACTATTTTGTGTAGTAGAAGTACTTTCAACATGTTTTGAGCGGAATCGGTATCCATTTACTGAATAGCCTTCATATGACATTCCATCTATAGAAGGACCCTGCGATATCCATCTCAACTCCTCACTAACATCCTTTGGATGATCCATTCGCATACATATTTCCTAATTTATCAACATAAAAATAAGAAGGGATTAAATACTCTTTCAAAATAAAATTTTGATTAATTTTATAAATTACTTACATGCTCTCTCAACCACCTAGCAAACTGTGTTGCATGTTTTTTTCTAAAGAACGTAGTGTGATATTTGGTTCAGCCTCTTGAAGCTTTATCATGTGTTCACTGGTTATTGGAAAAATTCAAAAGTTGTGGTTAGTCTATATTAGAAACAATTTAACATTGAAAAAAAAATTGATTACCTTCTGTAATCATCGAACATGTCAGTATTAAATAGTACATTTCGATGGGCTTGTTCTAAAGTTTGAACATCAAAGTGTTTTGGTACTCCCACTCTAATAGGAGAGTCATCAACATTACGAGGAGTAAGAGTGAATTTTGTGTCAAAATCAGGTAGATATCTAGCACAAAATGTCAAACATTCTTCTGCCAAATAGCCTCTAGCAATAGAACCGGTAGGCTGAGCTTTATTTCTGACATAATTCTTGAGTTTCTTCAAGTACCTCTCAATGGGGTACATCCACCTATACCGTACAGAATCAGCAACTCTTGCTTCCTAAGCTAAATGGATAGGCAAATGCATCATAATGGTAAAGAATGCTAGAGGAAATACTCTCTCTAACTGGCATAGTGTGACAGCAATGTCTTCTTCAAGCTTCTTAAATTCTTCTACATCAATAGCATCTGAGCAAAGTTCATTGTAGGCTTGCAATAGGTTTATAAACATCTAGGCCTATGCAGTTCCGCAAGGCAACAGGAAGAAGTTGTTGCATTAAAACATGACAATCATGGCTCTTCAATGCAAATAGTTTTTTCTCTCTCATGTTGACACACCTAGATATGTTAGAAGAATATCCATCAGGAACCTTCAATGTTTGTAAAATAGATAGAAACTTCTCTTTCTCCATACTACTCATTGTGAAAGATGCTGGAGGTAAGTAATAATGGCTCCCTGAATCGACTGGACACAAATCCCTTCGGATACCCCATTGTTTTAGATCTTGACGAGCTTGTAAGTTGTCCTTACTTTTCTTCGAGTCGCCCAACAAAATGTTCAATATGTTCTCATAGACATTTTTTTCTATGTGCATTACATCCAAATTATGTCTCAGCAACAAATATTTCCAATACTGGAGTCGAAAAAAAATGCTTATTTTATTCCATCCAGGCGGCAATGGCTGATGTCCATTTGTAGAGATTTTACGTTTATTAGTTTTTCCGAATGTGATGTTTGTGCAACCCTGAAATTTGTGTAGTATATCATCACCTGACCAGCGCCTAGGAGGTTGACGGAAATCTTGTTCTCCGTTGAAACTTTTTTTATCACGTCTATAAATATGATTGTTTTTCAAGAAACATCGATGGAAACCATAACATTGTTTCTTGCCAAATTGAAGCCACTTGGATAAGGTGTCTACATTACAAGATGGGCAACCTAAATCCTTTTTCCCTTTGGTGCTCCAACCAGAAAGGTCACCATAAGCCGGAAAATCATTTATGGTCCATAAGATCATTGCCCGCATAGTGAAGTTTGTCTTGCTATAAGCATCATATACTTTAACTCCCTGCCCCCAAAGTTTTTGAAGCTCATCAATTAATGGCTTTAAGTAAACATCAATATCATTCCCAACCATATGAGGACTTGGGATCAGCAAAGACATCATTATGTATGGCTCCTTTAGAAGAAGCCAAGGCGGGAGATTGAGAGGGGTTAATAGTACAGGCCATGTGCTATTTGAAGCACTCATAAGTCCAAACGTATTGAATCCATCTGTAGCTAGAGCAAGTCTGACATTTCGTGGTTCAACAACAAAGTCTGGAAATTCTCTATCTATTGAGATCCATTCTTCTGTGTCAGAGGGATGATGAATACGACCATCATATCCTTTTTCTTTAAATGGATACATCATTTCTTTTGCAACTGAAGTTCACATGTAAAGTCTCTCCAGACGAGGGATAATAGGAAAGTGATACATCACCTTTTCATCTACCTTCTTGCCTTTTGTTCTATATGTCTTTTCATTCCATCTAGACTCACCACAAGTATCACACGTGTCTTTCTTTGATGAACCTTTACGAAAAAGCATGCAGTCATTTCGACATACATCAATTTTAACTTTTTTGAGGCCAAGGTATTTTACAACTTTATTTGCTTCATAATAAGTCTCAGGAAATAGACTACCTTCTTTTAGAAAGGCTGAGATTATCAAATTTAGCAACTTTGTAAAAGAATTATTTGACCATCCAGACTCCTCCTTCAGATATAACAGAGGCACCAGAAAGGACAACTTGGAGTGAGTTTTACAACCTTCATATAGTGGTTGATCAGCTTCTTTGAGAAGCTTGAAAAAGCGTTGGGCGTTAAGATTTGCAGGCTCCTCCTCGAGTTCAAACTCACCAGCATGACCTGTATCGCCCATTCCGAATATATCTCCCAACATTTGATGCATACTTCCAGATGTAGACCTAGTGGATGTTGCACTTATTGTATTCCTCCCAATCATCTCCCCATGATATGTCCAGACATCATAGCTACGGACAAATCCTATTTGTAAAACATGTAAGAATACGTCATCCTCTGATTTAATGTATCTATTCGAGCATGTTTTACAAGGGCAAATTAAATTTCCCGGTCTGGGTGGTATTTGATGGGTATGTGCAAATTCAATGAACTTTTGTAAACCAGACTGGAATACTTCACTTTGCATCCTATTAGCAATATACATCCAATTTCTATCTCGTAAGAAATCCATATGCATACAAATACACAAGAAGTTAACGGTCACATTACAACTAAAAACCAAAACTAAACAAGAGAAAAATAAAAGATAAAAGTTTAGATTGTAGCATACGAAAAAAAAAACCAAACCTTGCCCAAATCCCTACCTCATGTTCTACACTGCTCTTGCCCTACCAATATTAGTTAGTTAAGCTTCAGTAGCTGCAAAAATGTTCCTTCACCTCCTCTTTTTCCTACTCCATGTCTTCTTCTCATCTCCCTTCTCTTATTTCATGTTGGTTTTTCATGTGTCTCCTTCTTCTTATCTTACCACTCCTCCCCTACTTTTCTTCTTGCTTTTCGAGATAAAGGTAGCAGAATATTGCCCTCCCTACGTCTACTCTTTTTCTTGCTTCTCTACATCTACATCTTCCCTCCTCTTCTCTTAACCATCCATCTTAAGTAGCTCTCCATGTATTCCATCTTAACTAGTTTGATCTCATCTAATCTTCAACTCAACACCTTATATGTATCAATGGGATAACTTCACCTTAAGCATAGAGAGATTATTTTAGGCCATCTAAATCTATGGATCAGTCTATTGTGTACTATATAATAAATTTTACTACAAAGAGGCACAATAACTCCAAGTCATGCACATGAGAATTTCTTCATTGAACTTCATAGTCGTGAATGCCTGGCGACTATTCCATCTTGGAAAAGAAGACAATTCAACTCTTGTCCGGGCACATTATTGTATATTATGTAGCTTTTTTAACATAGAATCCTAAGATAGGTTCAGAGATAAGCTTGCTCATGAAATATTTCTTCACAAGGAGATGGACACATGAACCATGTAATTAGTCTGTTAAGCTTTGCGAGAAGGACAGATACCTATGTAAAGTTTTTTTATAAAATTTCCACAAGGATACATGATTCGGAAACATTACATCTCAGAGGGATTTTGATGTTCCCATTATATTCATAACCACATCAAATTAAACCTATAGAATGAGTCATGCCTCAAACCACTAAATTGGTTTTGAAGCAGCACGAGGCAGCAACAGGAGAACCAACAAGACTAACGAATCTTCAGATTATGTAGAAAACTTCATAGCAGATCAACCTCAAAAACTCAGGAGAGAAGCTCAACCATCACTCTAAGTGAGAGGGGAGCATTAAGCGACAAAACCATAAGGAAACATAGAAAAACACAGAGCCCCAGAGCAAGGAGACATATCTAGAAATATGTAACAGCAGCAACAAGAAGTAAAACTCAACCATCATTCTTTGAATGATAGGGGAGCAAGCCAACAAACATCCCAGTTATCTATAGTGATAGACATCACCACTGAACTGGTTATGAAGCTTCATGAATTAGCAAGAGGAAACCATCAAGACTGATGAACTTCAGACCAAGCAGAGAACTTCATAGTAGAACATCCTTAGAAACCCAGGAAAGAACACAACCATCACTCAAAACCAAGAAAAGAAACTACAAGCAGATAACTCAACCATCATTCATCGAATGAGAGGGAGGAAACCAAGACATCCCAAAACCCTATAGATATAAGAACCAAAAGACCAACCAGAGGCACCATAGAACAACACAGAACCCTAGAGCAAGGAAACATGTCCAGAAACATATAACAGCAACAACAAGCAGTCAAACTCAACCATCATTCTTCGAATGAGAGGGGAGAAAGTCAAAACAACCCAGTTATCTGTAGTGATAGACATGTGTATGATAGGGTGCACGTATATCTATCGTTACACGTTAAAATTATTTATGAATGTTATGAATAGTCATATTAGTCACAATCTACCCTAAAATAACATTAGCAGTTCTCATACCATTTTCAATTGCTTAGACAGGAAGGTTATGAATGATATTGACATGTAGCTCATTGTGCATACATAAATCCCTTGGTAGACATGCTTCTTTTGATTGACACATGGTGATATTTAGATCAGGATCTTGTCCCCATCAATCTAAACCAGACAACGATCATACCACCAGAATGGTTGCTCATGGAACTCCTCCGATCAGGCTATCAAGGTCGAATGGACTATGCATACAATTGGAGATATCCATACCAATTTGTACCAAGGCATGATTGTGGGGAAGGTAGCAACCTCCCATAGGTGGTGGTCATCTTTGGTCAGTCCTTGGAAGTGATGTACTTGGAAAGAATGGAAGAAGAAGTCGACATATGCTCATACAGTTGTGTTTGACTCCATGAATGGAGCTATAACAAAATACATTGTAACTCCATCCAAGAAGACATATGCTCATACAGTTGTGTTTGACTCCATGAACTCATCTGTACAATGTAGTTGTAAAAGGTTCACCTTTGTTGGAATTTTTTGTGCTCATGCTTTAAAAGTTTTCTCGATTAATAATATCAAGAAGATACCTAGCCAATACATCCTAAAAAGATGGACAAAAGATGCCAAATCAATGAATAATGAAGTTATCTCTCTATCTACGTCCCATGATGAGAAATTGGACATTACAAATCGGTATAGACACTTGTCTCAAGTATATACTGAACTAGCTGCTCGGGCTACGTTATCTGAGTATACATACAAGCTGGCATTAAAATATCATGGAAAGATTAGTGAAGATGTACAAGAGGGATTAATTAGGTTGAATATTGTGGCTGATACCACAAAGACCTTGCAAAACATGAGAAATGATTGAAACTTTGAAAGTCCAAATCAGCAACAAAGTCAAAACGAAATAGTGAAGGGTCTAAAATGTAAGAATGTGAAATTGGTCTCTGTAAAAAGACTAAAGAGTAGTTTGGGAAAAGAATGTAGAAAGAGAACTTGTGGAAAGACTAAGGTTTGACAAGGTAAGAACTATTAATAAAATACTTACTTTCCAAAATGAAGTGCCAAGGTGTAATTTAATCCAAAATGAAGTGCCAAGGTACATGTGATAGAAAGTAGCAAGATGAATTTTTTGGGCGCCAGTGGGTATCTTCCATCAATCTCAGGATTAGTACATATAACAATATTAAGTTAACATATGTCATTGTTTTTCTACCTATATTATGATGAGCTTCTTAAAACATAAATACTGATTATTGATTCGCCATCAACTTACTACAAAGATCACTCACGAATCATACAGAATGTCCTATAGGAAGAGGAGGTGGTAGTTGTGGCACTGCCAGTGATGAAGGAGGGGAATATACTTTCTAGCCTACGATCAATAGTTGTTAAGGCAACCACCAGGTACAACAACTTCTTGTGGCCAGGCGTCTATTCCAACAAGAAGATATGGCAACTAGGGCAGCTTTTTGTAGAGAGGAGAAAGCGATGAGAAGAAGCAACATGGTGGAAACCTATTGAGAGGAGACCCTACCGGTCATTGCCGGAGATGCACTGATCAGGGGAAGTTCTACCATTAGACCTACCATTAGACCTACCTCACGCTCGAAGTCGAAGGGGGCAAGCTCACGCCGGAGGCCGTTGCTTCTGCTGGGACGGGGGGTCCTCTTCACGAGCAGGGCGAGCTCACGCCGCGGTCATCGCTTCCACTGGGACGGGGGGTCCACACCGGCGACCGTTGCTTCCGCTGGACAGGGGGTCCTCTTCATGCCAGTGGTCGTGGTTTCCAATGGGACGGAGGGTCCTATTGCCGGCTGTCGCTATTCCGCTGGGGGCACCGGTCGCAACACAGGGGGTGGGGGAGCGGAAGGAGAGGAAACGGTGCATGGAAACCATTTTAGTAATGGTAAATCTTAATTACCAATTAGTGGGGTGGGAAAATTTGGTGGGAAACTTAGTGAAGGAATTTTTACATTGTAGAAGGATTTTAGACCTTCAGTAATTGCCTTTTTCATAAAGAACTCGGTTGAGGGAAACTGGTTCTTTTGTATAGGACTGTCCTTCACAAAAAGTCAATATTTTTGAAGGGCTTTGATCCTTCACAAATGACCTTCACTAAAAATCTATTTTTTGTAGTGTATACATCATATTCATTCTTATGACGTATCAACATTAGAGGAACATCTTATCATGTGGAATTTGCAAGTTAACCCCTCAACTTGGGTAATTTGCACTTTAGTCCAAAATAAGCAAACATTGCTTCAACATTGTTCAAACAGGACCAAAATAGAAACATAAGTTCCTCATAAGCCCTAATTACTTTTCACAAGATAAGATTAAACATATAATCATCTTTCTTAATCAAAACACCTAGGTTTAAAGCATAACCCAGGTCAGGGATGTTACAGTACGGATTTCTGTCGGTGTCTTCGGCTGTTCCCATTGTAGGACATATTCTACCTTTTTAGGGTCAAAACGAATACCCGAGGCAGATATCACATGTCCAAGGAAAGATACTTCTGGTAACCAGAACTCACACTTGCTAAACTTAGCATATAGCTTGTGTTCTCTTAGCAAAGTTAGAGCCTGACGAAGATGTTGTTCATGTTGTTGAGCATCTCTACTATATATCAGAATGTCATCTATAAAGACAGCAACGCACTGGTCGAGGAAAGGTCAGAAGATTCTATTCATGAGTTCCATAAATGTAGCTGGTGCATTAGTTAGTCCAAACGACATAACTGTGAACTCATAGTGACCATACCTCATTCTAAAGGCAGACTTGGGTATGTCACTGTCCTTGATACGGAGTTGATGATATCCCGATCTCAAATCTATCTTTGAGAAGATAGTTGCACCACACAAATGGTCAAAAAGATCATCAATCCTCGACAGAGGATACTTATTCTTTATTGTTACTTTATTTAACTGTCTGTAATCAATTCATAACCGCATTGATCCATCTTTCTTTTTAACAAAGAGCACTGGAGCACCCCAGGGCGAAGTACTCGGTCGGATAAAACCCTTCTCAAGCAACTCCTGCAGTTGTTTCTTGAATTCTACCATTTCAGCAGGCACCATCCTATATGGTGTTTGTGCTATAGGTTGTGTGTCTGGGATCAAATTGATTTCAAAATCAATTTCCCGAGGCGGTGGTACACTTGGAAGTTCTTCAGGAAATACATCTTCAAATTCCCTGACTATAGGAACTTCAGCAGGGTTAGGACTTTCCATGGTAGTATCTACCACATGGGCCAAGAATGTGTAACATCCTTGCCTCATCAGCTTCTCAGCAACCATAGCTGACACAAGACAAGTGGGTAGAATCTTTCTCTCTCCTTGAAAGATCCATGTGTCGCTTTCATCAGTAAACACAGCTTGCTTGGATTCACAATCCAAAACAACCTTATACCTTTCCAAGGTATCCATCCCAAGGATTATGTCAAATCCTTGCATCTCAAGTGGTATAAAATCCACTTGAATGCGGTGTTCAGAAAAGAAAAGGATGCAGGAAGAGCATACCTCCTGTAACACAACAGACCCTCTCAACGGAGTCTCTAGCAACAGACTATCTGCTCTATGACTAACTATCATATTGCAGTTACAAATCATCCTTCGAGTGATAAAGGAGTGCGTAGCACCCGGATCAATCAAAACAGATACAATGCAAGATGTAGACATATCAGAATATAACAACTCCATCTAACCTGCCACAACCCGAGGGTTGATCACTGCATCAGGTGGATTCATTGCATAGAATCTTGTTGTTGCTTGTGGTTGATTCGGTGATGATGATCCAGCTTGGGACGCTTGTCCACGTCCTCTAGCTCCTCCTGGAAACTGTCTTCTCTACGATCCTTGCTGACCCTGCCTCTGTGGTTGGGTTACACTTGCTGGTCTAGCTCTGCAGTCTTTCATCAGATGCCCCATCTTGCCACATATATAACAACTTCTATCTTGTTGTTGTGGTCTGGGTGGTCCTGTAACTGACATAGATGCTGAACTGCGAGCCCCTTGTAGTGGTAGGCTTCGTCCTCTACCTCTACTCAGTGTCCAATGTGTCTGAGCACTAGGTCTAGGTGGTGGTGGTATATGCGCAGAAAATCTAGGCTTCTTGAAGTCTCTAGATGAAGATCCCTGGAACTGAGGATATCTCTTGTTATGGGTTTGCCTCTTCTCTGCTACTGACCTCTCTATCCTTCTGACAGACTCTACGAAGATAGCAAACCTTTCTCGGTTCTCTAGGGCAGAGACAGGGGTAGTCAACTCAGCGTTTAACCCCTTCTCGAAATGCCTGATCCTTTCTTCATCTGTAGCAGCCATATGCGGACAGAACCGTAACAACTCCATGAACTTAGCCTCGTACTCGCTAATGTTCATTAGACCTTGCCTTAACCTCTCGAACTAAGAGATTTTCTCGTCCAGGAACGTTTTAGGGAAATATCTATTGATAAATTCCCGTCAGAAGACTTCCCATGCAACCTCCACACCAGGCCTCTTCTGCTCTTCCATGGTCCACCAATGCCCGACACTCCCTTTGAGAAGATAGACAACATGTCTAACCTTCTCAGCTTCTGGGATGTTTAGGATTCTAAAAGCTTTCTCTAGTTCGGTCAACCAATGATCGGCATCTGTGGGATCATCCGTTCCAAAGTACTCAGTTGCTCCAACTTGGCGAAGTCGTTCAAACATCATGTCGATTCCTTGTCCTTCAGGTTGGGTAGGTGCCCTAGGTGCAGGCATGGACATCCTATCTGTTATGTGTGTCATGGCATTCATAAACTGCCCAAACATGGTCTGGACGGCTGGATTCCCCATGTCAGTTGGATTGAACTGGGGTGGCTCAGGTACAGGTTGTTCTATCTCCTGGTTCCTTGCACCTTCTCGTGGTGCAACAACGCTACTCTCTGCCACATATTCCTCATGTGGTCCAGACATCCTTAACTTATCTTCTTCTCCTGAGGAGCAGAAGACACTATTAGATATACTGGAAAACACTAAGAATAGACTCGACATCCTAAGTCCTATGTCTCTGTAGACTCAGCGAACCTAGAGCTCTGATACCACTAAATTGAGACGACCTGTCACGGAAAATGAGATTAACTAATGCGGAAGCAAATTATTAGCAGTGGAATTATGAAAATTTCTGAAAATTAAAACTTTTTGGAAAGAGATCTTTAAACCATAACTCCTTTATAAGAAAACAAGGTAAACGGTTTACATTATAGCTTGACATTACATCTCTGTGATTACATACATCCATTGCCTTATTATCTGAAGAAGGCAAGATACAAAATCTCGAGGCACTAAGCCAAAAACCTCAGACCTACTGACTCCTAGGACCTGAAAGTACATAGACGACATAAGACATACTATCTATAAAACTTGGCACTCAGTATCTCCACCTGAGATTCACTGCTGCCCCTGGTGTTGCTGCTGCTGATACTTCCCACCCTCGGATTGGTTCCTCCGTCCTCGACGTCCACCTAAAAAGTCGAAACCCACGGGGGTGAGACAATTTGAATAATTGTCCCAGCGAGAGTTATAACTCTCCACTAGAAGCTTTGTTATAGCAATAAAGGATTAACATAAGTGGTATAATCTTTAAGGCATTCAACAATAGATTTGGTATTAAGTAAGACAACATTTCCTTAAGCAATCATATCAATAAGGAATATGAAGAACATGTATACTAGTTACTTGACTAGAACATTTATAAACAATGTAACATCAATCATTGTTTCTCGTAGTTCAACCTAAGCAGTTATGCTACACGGCTGATTATGATTTTCAATCATTATTATGCCCTGCGGAGATGAGGTATGCCTCTCATACTCCAACAGATCACTACTAAGTCGCATCGGTATCATACATAGGTCATCAAAAGAGCCGGATTCTTATGACCTCATCTTCCTTAGTCAGTGTGAGGATCAACATGCAGGACATCTCGTGTCTCTGCTACAATAGCTTACCAGGGTATTCTGGCACTTTGCTATTAGAGTTACAATGGCGTTCTGTACTCTCTTCGTCATCGAAAGATCTCTTGTTTATCTCTCATCGATGCGGAATTAAAGATTCCCTCGGGAGATTAGTGATACATCATCCCGACATAAACATATAGTTAAGGGTTGATAGATTTAAGATACATCTACATCAATTCCTACACTAGGACGTAAGGATATTTGCGTCCATAATCACCCACATATTCAAAAGTATGTGTTCCAGGAGTTCCCTTAGGAAAACCTGTTTCACAATCATTTGGCTTCTGACAATGATGGATCTATGATCAGGGCTCTACATGATATGATTATACTTGATTATTTAGGTACATTTTAGCATTATTTTAGCATCAAGCGTGTTCTCAATCATTAATCATTAAAACACTACTATAAAAGAAGAATACTAAATGTATCAAGTTTAATTCACATCAGTTATCATATGGATATTAATTCTTAACCATCCCATCATATGATTCAGGAACATGGTTATTCAAACACTCAGATTATCATAAAACTTGCTACCAAGTGACATATAAGCATCAAGTCATCTAACAAGATGACCATGATTGAAGCAATGTATATACTTTTCACATATCATTACTCTAAAA
Organism: Alisma plantago-aquatica; assembly: GCA_963693085.1. Classification (NCBI taxonomy): domain Eukaryota; kingdom Viridiplantae; phylum Streptophyta; class Magnoliopsida; order Alismatales; family Alismataceae; genus Alisma; species Alisma plantago-aquatica. The sequence continues at coordinate 1,354,010,744 of OY856409.1, forward strand.
GCTTATAATTGTTTTCAAGGAATATCACATCATAACTCTTACCTGGCTATGATCACCTCATAATATCAACCTGTATGACTTATACAATTAAGGACATGCATATATATAACAATGTCAGCACAATACCAAAACTTTTCAATTTCTTTATAGGACACCACGGCCGTGCCACCTTGCACAGTCGTGCAAAGTAAGGCTACCACGGCCGTGCTCCCTTGCACGGTCGTGCAAGTTAAGGCTACCACGGCCATGCTCCCTTACACGGTCGTGCTACAGAAGATCATTACATGATTCATATATATATATATATATATATATATATATATATATATATATTCTAATCTTTCATTTTTTCAACTTGATTAGGTCACATCAACCCTTCAATCAAGTACATACTACTATGGTTAACATAGTGTATCAAGCTATTAATCCTATAAACAACTAAGAATTCTCCCTTTAATTGATACTAGTCACTTAGGTACTATTAGGGTTTCAACCTTTGTGCCTTCATTGTTTGTCATTACTAATCATCATTGGATCAATAGAACATTCATCATCTTAATTCCCAAAGATTCAATTACATTGGACCTCCATTACATAAGGTATCCAATTGAATTAGGGTTTCCAATGTTGATTACTTCAATCATTGAATTCATGGAACCAATCATCAATTGGACCTATACTCATACCTGAATTGAGTTTAATAGGTCAACCTTCAACTGATTTGACCCTCAATTGACCCTCAATTTACCATCAATTAGGGTTTAAATCAATTGAATTAGGGTTTGGAATCAATAACCCTTCAACATATTTCAATGTGGGTTTAATTGATTTGAACCCATTGAACCATCATTCAATTGGGACATGACCTGACCCCAAAAGGTCTTGGGATCATTTGGATGACCTCCAAACGGTCTTGAGACCATTTTCCCATCATATCATCAAAATCCAAGTCAACCAATTAAGGTTTGGATCATTGGATTGATCACCAAAACAATAATTGATTACACTCCAACTTAGTATCATTGGATCATCAATTTCTTAACCATACTCACCCCTAGACCTCCAAACGGTCTTGGGTGACCTCCAAATGGTCTTGAGACCATTTGGATGAGTTCCAAACGGTCTTGAGACCGTTTGGCTCACCCAACCCTTGGATTCTAGTGAAAAACCATTAGGGTTTGAGCTATTGAGTTGATCATCAAATCAGCAATTGATTGCTTTGTAATTGTGTACCTTTGGACCTTCAATTGGTCAACTATACTTAACCCCAAGCCTCAAAACGGTCTTGGGTGATCCCCAAATGGTCTTGAGACCGTTTGGGTGATCTCCAAACAGTTTTGAAACCGTTTGGGCCAATCAACCCAAAACAATCAACTCATCACTTGCAAAATCAGCACTTAGCCCATTAGGGTTCATACCACATCTTTGGATCTTCAAACACATATACATACTTGACCCTAGACCTTCAAATGGTCTTGGGTGACCCCCAAACTGTCTGGAGACCGTTTGGGTGATCCCCAAACGGTTTTGAAACTGTTTGGGCAAGAAAACCCAAAAAGTCAAATCAATCAAGTTGAAAGTCAGCACTTAATCCAATTAGGGTTTACCTAATTGATTAGCCTTCAACTCGTGATTACTTTAAAATTAACCTATAAAATTTGGTGAGTTATTAACCAACATAATTATGAACAGGAATCTCAAACGGTCAACCCTTGGTCAACGCTCTCAAATGGTTTTGAAACCGTTTGCCCAAAAAGTTCAAGTTAATCAGGTTCGAAAATCAGCACTTATTCCAATTAGGTTTACCTAATTGATTAGCCTTTAACTCATGATTCCTTGGGAGTTAACCTATCAAATTTGGTGGGTTATTAACTAACATAAATATGAATATGAATACCAAACGGTCAATGCTTGGTAAACTAACTCACACGGTTTTGAAACCGTTTGCCTAAAAAGGTCAAGTTAATCAGGTTGAAAATCAGCACTTAATTCAATTAGGTTTACCTAATTGGTTAGCCTTCAACTCACGATTCCTTTGGAGTTAATCCCTCAATTTTGTAGGGTTATCAACCAACATAATTATGAATAGAAATCTCAAACGGTAAACCCTTGGTCAACTCAACCAAATGGTCTTGGAGACCGTTTGCTCCAACCGACCTTGTGAAACCGTTTGCCCTTCAAACGGTTTTGCAAACCGTTTGGCCAAGGGGGGGGGCAAGACCGTTTGCTAAAGTAGCATTGGTAATCACGCCCATCTTATTCTACCTCCAGATCAAGGTTTGTTCTTCATGGTTTTAGTTGCAAGAAAGCAAGGAAGGATGGGGGAAAGAAGGACAAGCTACTTTTGCAAGAAAGAAAGATGCATAACAAAGTTTAAGGGTTTAGAGTTATAAAACCCACCTTAGAACCATCTCTAGAGCTCCAAGCTTCGAAGCTTTAATGGTGGCTTGAGCTCCACAGGTCGTGCAAAGTTTCTGCTTCAAGAATTGGTTGGCAAGGATGGCTAGAAAGAAGAACTAAGTAAGAAAAACTAGCAAACCAACCTTATATCATGTTTTCCTCCATGAATCTGAGCTAGAAGATAACCAAAGCTTACCCAACTTTACTTGGACGTTCTCCCCTGCTCCTGAGCTCCTTCCTTAGTCGGCCACAGCAAGAGATAAGTGAATATAGAAAGGGAAATGATCCCTTGGTTGTAAAAGAAAGGTGTATATATACTTTGGGTGAAATTCCAACATAACGACAACTTGTTTCTCCATTTCTCATCTAGGTCCTTCCCTTCTTCTAAGCCACGTTTCTCCCTTCCATACCTAAGCAAAACTCATCTTAAACCCAAGGTATAAAGGTGAAGAAAGCCAACTTTTTACTAAGTTGCACATATAGAAGGGTTATTAGGCTTATAACTTGATTGTTTAATTTATAAGGGTTATCATTCTTATTTGATTATTCCATTGAAGTTCCCTCTTCATCATTCTTACTCTAAATGATGCCAAGAGTCATAAACTATACTCTATAAGGTGTATTTTACAAGTTGCACCCCATATTTTGGGTAAATTGCACTTTACACCAAAACTAGGGTTTTAAGTACAAGGATTGCTCCACAAGTTGCATCTTGGTGCCCAAACTTGGAGAATCCATCATACTTCATCATATTCATTATTATGATGTCTCGTCATCAGAGGAACATCTAAACATGTGAAATGTGCAAGTTAACCCCTCTAATTGGGTAATTTGCACATAAGTCCCTATTAACAAAACAATATTATAACATTGTTCGAAAAGAGCAGAAATAGAATTATATGTTCCTCAGAAACTTTCATTACATATGAAAAGATAATCAAAAGTATCTAATTACATAATTAAGCAAAACACCTAGGGTTAGTTCATAACCCAGGTCAGGGATGTTACAGTTTTAATGGTTTCTTCTATAGAGAAAATTGGAACCTTATTAAGTTTGATCCAGTTAATGCCATTATCTGGTTCCTTGAAGGTGGTAACATGGTTCATCAAGTAAACCATGTGTTCCTTTCTCTTATACTTAAGAAGGAAATTGTTGCATCTCCTGTAGACTTTAGACCCATCTCTTATTGTTCTCTATTATACAAGATTATTACTAAGATTATCTCTCGTAGACTTTCTTTCGTCTTACCAAATTGATCTCACACAACCAGGGTGTGTTCATCCAAGGGATAAACATAGAGGACTGCTCCATGCTTTCTGTTGAATTCATCCTCAACTTCAATCGAGCCAATAGTCCCCCAGCTACTTGTGTTAAGCTCAACATTACTAAGGCATTTGATTTTGTCCAATGCCCTTACTTATGGAGTTGTCTACATAGTATTGGCTTCAAGGATACCTGGATAAACTTGATCAAATAGTGTGTTTGCACTCCTTCTCGTTGCTCATCAATGGTGCTTCTACTGGTTTCTTCAAGATTTCTAATGGCCTTAGACAAGGAGATCCTCTTTCGCCTTTTCTGTTTGCAATAGCTATGGAAGGTCTTAGTAAAATGATAGATAAAGTGTACAAAGACGAGAACATTAGATCATATCTGATTAGACAAACCAAACCTCTTAGCCATCTTCTTTTTGCTAAAGACATTCTTATTTTTGTTGAAGGTAGACATCACAACTTGTTGTTCCTTATATCTCATCTCCATGAACTCGGGCATCTCTGTGGAATGTGTTGCAACCCTACTAAAACACACATCTTCTTCTTGGCCTCTTACAAAAACCAAGATGGATTGGTCAGCTGTAACGACCCCGCCTCCCGGTAACCCCTAACTAACGGAGACCAAGAGGTCAGAGCCGTTATCCCAATTTCTCGGATCAAAGGTTCAACAAATAATCAGTAATAATTATTAAATTCTACCATGACTATACTGAAAGCTGGAGTAAAAAAAATAAAACTTTGCATACCTTTTTTTTACAAAATCTTGGATATCTAACTTCTATCCACCTCTGGACTTTATTCTAACTAATCCTCCTTGCACTTTATTTCTTAATTTCACAATATGCCACTTTACTATTTGTCCTTTTCAAATTGTACATAACATGCCGACAAACAAAACGTCGGTCAGCATAAATGAATATGTCCATATGTGGGGGAAACAATAATCAGGCAATTATTTGTAACAACATATTGCAATAAATTATGGTTTAGCAAGCAAACTTTACACTTTAAACATAACTACTCAATCCATACATACCCTAACCTCTGCGCTATCCCTACAGTGGACATGGATGCTACCTCTCATATGGTAGATCCCAATTGACCCCCATGATCCTACCTAACAGGTAGATCAATTCCTAGGGTCAAAGAGTCGCATGGTACTACCCATAGATAGCCCAATCACTAACTCATGATATGCTAAAGAGTCGCATGGCACTACCCATAGGTAGCCCAACCCCTGATTCATGATAACTTGATGGTCCTACCTAATAGGTAGACCATGTACTAGGTCATCCTTTTCATCATTAGAAAAGACAAAGAGGAGGACCAAGATCTGAGCTAGTTATGTACACATATTTATGGTGATAGTCATAGTCACTTTATAGTTGCATGAAATAAAAGTCATCCAAGTAGTTATTTTTAGGCAACCGATAAAACATCTGGGAATCGTCGTGAAACTAAAGTGATTTACCATAAGCGTAACCACATACCTGATCAAGATCAACTTGATGTCCAAGCGATAATATTCAAGAACAATCAAACAAGCAATCATCAATATCATGAAATCAATGCATAACATCCAAGTGTCATTGTTTTATCCAAAACATTCTCAAGATAGGCTTGGATGCCATCCTAGGATTTCTAGGCCAACTTTAGGGTTTTATTAGGATTTTAGCCTTCATTAATCTTTTATCACTTTTAATACCCTTTTAGTTCACAAACCCTAATTTCAACATCATAGGCACAATTAAATGTCAATTAAATCTAATATGTCTCTTTGACACTATAAACTACCATCTTTATCCTTTTAAGTCATATCAAGATCATTAGGCCCAATTATCATGTTCAGTTTCTTTTGAATTGACAACTCGTATATCTTTATGGTCTAATTCACATATGAACTCTATTTATCACTAATTCCACATTTATCCACTAGAAAACTCTAATTACCAAATTAAGGGTATTCATCCACAATTAGGAACTTTTATACTCAAAATAGATTAGAATCATCATATCTTAGTTTTATTCATGGATTCGAACAATTAAAGCCATTAAGAGTCAAAATTACCAAGAATAGGGTTTCAAGGCCCATTAAAGAATATATATGTACATGGAACCCTAAATTAATCAAATTAAGCATAAAGATTATCCTTTTGGATCTAATGTATCCTTTTTATAATCAATAGGTTAACATCAACTTTAAACATCCAAATCACCCTTCCCAATTCATTAATCATCATAGATTAGGGTTTCTTAATCATTAATGCACTTAAGTATATAACTTTAACTACTTTTCAAATTACAAGAGGAATTAGTTTTTGAATATATTTTTAATGGATTCCTTGCATTTTTATGAGCAAAATTCATATATTATATGCATCCATCCGAGCTACCATTAATTAGATATGATTTTTACAAAAACTACTTACTTGGACCAATGGAAGGCTGCCACGTCAGCCTTTCCCATGCAAAACATAGCTTTGGTCGAACATAACCAAAACACCGGATTACCCCCATGTAATTTATTAGTTATACACACCCCGAAGGGGTAAAAGCGTCCAACAACGCCCATCCATCTTCAACCTTGTGCAACCCTAACACTTCCTCCCTAGCCGCTCTTAGCGCGGATCCTCCTCCCTTTTTTGGACCCAACGGCCACCACGGCTTGTTCCTCTTCCTCTGTCATGCCTCCACGCACCTCTAGCTACCCTCAGCCCATGGCTAATGCAGCTGGTCCAAGCTGGTTGGGCCTGCAACCCACGGCCGGCCTGGCAGCCGTGCTGCCATTGCTACGCGTGGGCTAAGGTGCAGGGACGACGACCGAGCTCCCCTCTGGCCACATACGGCATTGTGCTTCAAACGTGATGTCCTCCCGGCTCCTTGCTACCTCAGGGAAAGCACTACCCACTCATGGCTAGGGTTTGAACGAAAAAGAAGAAGGGGAAGAGAGAAGGATTCTTGGGATCCTCTTGGACTCGACCAAGGGGTCTACCCTTATATAGGGGGTTGGTAGCAAAGCCCTAGGATGCCAATCCATGAGATTAGTAAGTCACTCTCCCCATAGGACACCTACTTTCCTTCATTAAGAAGTAATCTTCTCTCTCTTAAATATCTCCTTTGTAATCTATATCCTTTAGATATTAGAAATTTGAAAGTTATCTCTTTCATCATCTTTGTTCTTGGCTTTTAATCCATTGACCATGAAATCTTATTTTCCTAAAGTAAATAACATTTATTTTGATAATATCAAAAGGTTATTAATTATGTAGCACATTATTCTCATATTTTGTATTATTTTCATTTTCTCTTTCTTCTTCTTTATTTGGACTCCTTGGACCCCAAGAAATACTAATATTTCGAAATTCCTTTTTAAGGATGCTTATTATCCTTCTAGATGCATCTACATTCTTCATTTCTCATTATCTTACTTATTTCTTTATTAAGATATCTCTTTTCAAGGATTTTCTCTTTATCTTTTATTTCCTTTCCTCTTTTCCTATTTCCTTCATTAGAAATCACATATAAACGAAATTTATTCAATTGTGGCCATTAATACCACTTTCTAGAGATTTCCATGTATTTATCATAAATACTTTGCTTAATATTCATTATCTTGTATCTTTTTCTAATATTTGGACTTTTCTTTTTTTCTTCTCTTTTATATCCATTATTGGATTAATATAATAATAGGAACCACGAAATTCCTATCAAAAGGGAGATTTGCTAAGAAGTCCCTTCTTTGAAGCAAAGCATACAACCTTTTCAATTAAGTCCAAATTCATAAAATCATTACATTTCAATTATGAAAATACATACAAAATCGAGGTTGTAATATCCTTCCCCTCCTATAGGAATTTTGTCCTCAAAATTCCACCAAACATATAAACAAGTCAGGATAAGACTTTTCCATATTCGTCATTGGCTCCCATGTGGCTTCATCCTCTCCATGGTGCTTCCAAAGAACCTTTATCATCTCATATTCTTTACTCCTGAGCACTCTCTCATCTTGGTATCTTGTACCCTTATAGGTGACTCAAATTAAGTTAGCCTCCCTTGGTTGCTCACTAGGTTCATTGCTCAACCCATGGCTCGGGTACCTCACATAGTGCTCTAGATTGGACTTGTGGAAAACATCATACATCACGTTATCCTGAGGGGTAAGGCTACACACAAGCATCTCCACCAATCCATCTCAAATGGATCCATGTATTGGGGACTCAGCTTTCTCAGTTATAGCTTAGAGGGGTCGGATTTTCATATCACATATTCTCCCATAGTGAACTGCATGTCAGTCTTCTTTGCATCGGGTCACGACTCATGTCACCCCTGGGCTCTCTTTCAGCCATCACATGATCAAAGCGACTTCATCTGCACACACTGTGGTCTTTTTCTGACCTTCGCGAGGTCCCTTCACCAACATCATCTTAATGAAGCGGTGACCGACACAACCTCCCTTACAGAGCTTCTTACATCCCGATACTGGTTATGGTGGCTATCATCACATCTTACATAGGACAGGAAATATCTCCATGTATCACCCTGAATGAGCACACACACTCCCTTCAAACCCTCTACTCTAGATCATACTAACCATCAATTAGGGGTGATAAGCTATACTAGCATTGAGTTTGTCATGTACTTACTTCCACCGCATTGAAGTGAATCTTTAGGTCATACTCATGAACCTTTGAACTTGCATCATGGTGTAGTTGAACCATCTCTCTCTCTTATATGTAGTTCAACTGGATCTGTCCCTTGACAATATTCTCTCTTTCTCTTAGGGCATGTCATCTAGGTATGGCAATCTACCATAACCCATATTGCCTCCAGACCTTCCTTGGTCTAGGGGAGACTTACCACAACATCCATAGTGATGAAATCCCATTCCCCCTTAGGGACTCTTATCCTCTATATCAACTCAATGGGTTATTGGTGTTTGTCCTCCACCCCCTGACATGCATGGCGACAAGCCACATGCAACTCTGTACACTTCTTAGGCATCCAAAGTACTACTACCACTTATTATCTTAGTAGTATCACGGTATATGGTGAACTTAAAATCATGATCTCTTGTATGTCATGATTCCTCAAGGTTTATTCCTCAGAAACCCTAAAACACTCTAGTCGTGGGTTTCATCACCTTCTTTTGAGAGAAGTGCATCTGAAGTTCTACAAACATCCTTCTATCACAACAATCCCTAGGTTGCCTAATTAAGCAACCACTAACTTGATCACCAGATCTCGTTACATCTGAGTGTTAGCCCAACATATGTCATTTTCCAAACTCAGGGCTAACCTAACAACCTCTTCTAGTCTCTAGCTAAACTAGGCAGTTGCATCTCAACTAGAGCATCCATTACCACCTCACATCTTTATGTATTAGGTAATGTTGAAGACATACACCACCATGTATTCCACTTATCATCTCTTCTCGGACTTTAGGTCTATATTCATCAAGAAAACTCAGAGCTCATCTTCTTGGTTATCAAACTCAAACTTATATAACTCATAAATTCCATACAACTCATGATAAGAACATCCTTATAAGACAACTACCTTAGTTCTCTTGGTGTTTGTAAACCATCCACACATTGTACACTCCACAAGAGTACGTTATTATCATTGCAACGTTTCCACTCACATCATCTTTATCCTTGGTGTATGGCATGCATACTATCCTATCTCTTACTCCCATAACAAGAGGAAATAAGCATTTGGTTGCAGTCCAAATACAAAGTTCTTCCCATTCCAAGAGTAGAGATGGTACATCCCACATCACCAGTAGACCTTCAAATCTAATTGGAAATGTGCATCACATGTCCCTACATCATGAACATCTTGATATCAAGTATTCTTCCATGGAAAACTGGTCTCGAACCCACTTGTGTCATCATACCATCCTTGGTCATCTCCTCTAGGTCTATAAGGTGCCAACACTTTTGGGGTCATCCCTCTTCCCTTATGCATCCAGAGAGTGCCTTCCTCATCTTCCCTTTGGGTCCCATGAGTTCATGAAGGTGATCAATCTCCTAACCCATGGCCCTTAGATAATGATATTTGTTATCTCCTGACCCTATGGTCATTTGCAACTAGGAAATTTGATTTGTTAGATCTCCTTGAATGCCTATTATGATACAAATTGAAAGATCTACAGGGGGTGAAATAGAGATTAAATAATAATTTTAACCAAAAATAACTTTGTTCACAAAAGAAGAGTTGAATTACAAACCTAGCGCTAATGTGGATGCGGCCTACTCCCATCTATTACAACCCACATCTAGGTTAGTTAGAGAATACCTCGATTAGCATGAAGCACCTTGATTAGTGAAAAGTATCTTGTTAAACATCATGGTTAATCAAGATAAGCTAAGATGTGAATCAATAGTTGAGATTGAATCATCTGAGGTAATTAATGATAATTGCAGTGTTAATCGTTAAGTTAAACAAGTGCCCAAGAAGCGATTAGTATTTTGATTAGCTGAGATAAGCTAATTAGGATGATTTCTTTCTTTGAGGGTGTAGCGGACCTCGCGCGTGAAACGTTGCAAGAAGAATCGTCCAAATCAGACCACCGAGGCAATAATTATGCCATTTTATAAATCTTTGGACTTGGTTAAAAATTTCCCATAACTAATAGACCCCTTACCCTTATATTCTACTTTTCCAAATTATTTCACCCAATAAAATAGGATCACTGCTTGAAGCGGCGCTCAAGCAACCAGCAGCAGGCCCGATTGACCTGCAACAGAGGAAAACGGGCGACCGATCTATGGCCCTTGTCCCCACTTCCAGCAACTGAGCTCCCTCCACTCTCTTTCCTCTACCCTTCTCCTTCCTCTCTACCTCACCCTAGCAGTGCTCCCAGCCACTTGCGACCCTAGAGGCTTGGGCGGCCGATGGCCATTAGCTGTAGCTGCAGCAGGGCGCCGGCCAGGAGCCCACTTGGGCGCAAAGCACAAGGAAACATCGCCTCCAACTCTGACCTTGAGGTTCGTGCAAGAATCCGATGCTCTAGCCCTTAATTCATCTCCTATCCAAGCTCCTCTCCCTCCTGTGTGGTTGATTCTGCTGCTGCTTATAGTAGGTTCGAACCAGAGATGTTGGGTGCAAGCAAGCACTCGAATCGTTGCCTTTGAGTCAGGCCTTGACGCCCGTGCATGAATCCGCCGACTCCAAGCCACGAGCAGCAACGATTAGCCAAGCCATCTTCTTCTTGTGTGTGTGCGATTGAACCTGTACATGTGTGGAAGTACTGTTGGATTGTAGTAGGTTCAATTTGGGCTTATTCGGAGGTTGAAGACAACCCCTTGGATGCAATTCTAGTTGAATCCGGATCTTTCAAACCCGAGTGAGTAGGATTTCACTAACTATCTAAGATTTAACTCTACAAAATGGAAATTTTTGGTAAATTGTGCGTTTTTCGCTGATAACAACATTTATCAGGCGTTGGGCACTATTTGACATCGCCCGACTTTATTTCATAAATCGCTTCTTTAAGTTTTTATATGATCTAGTTTAGCATCTGATCAGTGTGGATTTGACCAGTGAATTTGCATGGTTTATCAGAACCTAAATTGCTCAGTGTGAATGTTTAAATTAGAAATACACAACTAATACGGTTTGGGTATAAACCTAAGCAATACAAATTTTGTAAATTATCAGATGCACAAATTCCAAAGAAAGTACAATAACATAAAAATATCCAATAAAACCCTAGTTGCATGCTTCCTCTTATGTTAATGTGTGTGAATTAACATTCACATGAATTGGCACATTTCTCTGAGATATTACTAGAAATTCTCAAGTATAGTTAATAATTTGTGTTATGATACGTAAGTAACTCTTAATGGAGTTATGTGATGCACAAACCAGGATTAGGGTTAATGTGCACGTTCTTTGAGAAAATTTAGATAATTGGTAAATGTTATGGATGATTTCTTATATGCGAAGTAATTACTCTTATCAGTGCAATAAGATTGTCAATTGCATGGATTCAGTATGTATGTGCCAAATTCACATGAGTTTGGGTTATTTATGAATTTTAAATCTACCTGTATGCATGATATAAGGAGTACTCAGTAATTACAATGATTTTGAGTATACTGCTCTGTCAGTTCTAGAAAGATATCGTATTGTGATTTGAACTGCAATCAAACAGACTCGGTACAATAGAGATACCAAAGTCAAGTATAAATGAGAAAGAGATTCCATATGGTAAGAGAGAGATACAATGTAGTAAGAGGTTTCTAGATTTAATAAGATATTAGAATAAGGGCCCTGACACCGTAGAACCCCTTTGAGAGGTCTGTGCCTTAGGGGTGAAACGACCTAACCCTGGCGGTGCGTCTAGTAAGGTCGGAGACTCGTGTCCAACACAAACCAAATGTCCTGGTGGCATGAGGGTACAATTTGTAGTGTCCAACACTAACCAGATGTCCTGGTGGCACTAGAGAGCAGTTTACAGTGTCCAACACTAACCAGACGTCCTGGTGGCACTGGTGTACAGAAAAGCGTGTCCAACACTAACCAGACGTCCTGGTGGCATGGCTTGACTCTCCGCCTGTGTACTCAGCTAGAGGAGTCCAGTTTACAACACCATAGGATGCTGAGGCCAGAGAGCCTGAGTTCCTGTAGCAGACCAGGATAACAGTCAGACTTAGCTATCCCGGGGTGTCGGCTAAGTCTTGTACGGTGGGATCGTAGTTCACTACGAGTCTTCATATGTAGAGTACATTGTATATGATCAGGGCATAAGATAAAATATGTTCATATAGGTTCACAAAGTTTTTATAAGTTTAAGAGTTAAGAAAGATATGAGTTAGTTTCACAGCAGTAGTTTATTTAAGTATTTTTTGTTAAATAACTGTATCTTCAGCTTTGCATCAATTATTATCATAATGAAATGTTGACATCTTCTGTTGTTTAAATTAAATTGTTTAGACCTGCTCAGTGTAGTATTTCTTGCATATTATTCCAAATAATAAATATAAATGAGTTATCTGTGATGGTTGGTGAAATTCTATTCACTGAGCCAGTAGCTCACCAACCTACTGAAACATTTTTCAGGCCAACGTCAGCATGAGGAGGCTGAAGGATCGTATCACTCGAGTACATAGAAGGTAGTTAGTAGTTAGTTAGAGGTCTCTTAGTCCTTTCCCCTCGGTCCTTGGGCATGTGGTGGGTTAGAGAGAGAATGTGGTAAAATATGTCGTTTGTTTCAATTATCTGTTGTGTTTTATAGTCTGCATAAGAAATGTAATATGTCATGTAAACTTGTTTTTCTTCTTAGTAAGGTTAATGGAAAGTCACTTCCACAATTTTATTATAATTCGATGCTATTCAAGTTTTATGGTTTTTATTTAAATTAATCTAAGTGATCAAGAAAAGAAAAAGTTAAGAGTGGTTTAATGAGGGTGACTCCTCGGTCTTCAGGGTCATTAGAGATGGCACGGAGGTGGGGGCGTCACAATAGCTTTGGTATCAGAGCATAGGTTGAGTACATAGTTACTCTAAGTCAAGGTCAGGGGATGACAAGAGACCAATAGGTTTAGGACTTAGGTGTATTCTTTCTAACTGCAATTTTCTAACGGGAAGTGTTCTGTTATACTATTGCAGATGGCAGGAAGAGGACATGGTCATGAGAACCAAGCTGAGAGCTTAGTCTGAGTTGTCAGAGGTCATTAGGGTAGAAAGATAGAGTTATTAGTGAGGTAGATAGGAAGTGATGTGTCTTTAGCTCTGGGAGGTCTGAGTATTTAGATACCCTGGCTAGGTATTTGAGTACTTAGATTGACCGGTATCAAGCTACTCTGTCTATTCTTCCCTGAATGCCCTGGCCAGGTATGTAGAGGAAGGATGGGCTAGAGAGAAACCCTAGAAATCTTAGGGTTAAATAACCGAAAATTAATGTAAGAGTAAGAGATTAAACATAGGATGTGATAGAACTCTTGCTTTATATTGCTTATTTGATTGGATATCACTAGAAATGCTCTTATATGTATGAATTTAGATTTTCAGTTTGTAGAATAAATATGATTCTTTTATATTGTTGTGTGTCATGAAGTGATTTATATATTATTTATATTCTTTGTATCAAGTAGAATCTGTATAATTTAGACTCGCATCATAGTAATATTGTACATACACTAAGATGTTGAGATATAAGGGAAAGATTAGAACAACTGAGAATTAGTTGGAACTGATATCGGAGACCCAACGTTGGGGCCTCATATGAGCAATCCTTAATTGGAAATAAAGGAACATGATATAAGTTTCAGATTAAATTTAATGATTAGTATTATATGAAGTCTAAATATGAGAATATGGAAAAGATATGAGAAAAGTATGTAAGGGATAAGATAGTAAGAATCAACCATGGAATGGATCATGTAATAGAATAAAATACTTTTATGTACTTCAAAGCAAAAGGAAAATAGAAGAAAAGAGTTAAGTATATGATAAGTACATAGAAATAAAGAGCCTTCGGAAGAGTTAAAAAAAAGAATTAGATGAATATGTAAATCATAAAACCAGAATAAGAAATTTAGTTGAATCAAAGAGAAATGTTAGAAATGATCATCTTGATTAAGGAATGAAGACTACATGACATAATTGAGAGCATGGAATGTATACCTTTATTATGGAGTTTAATACATTCATACCTACTATCTTTGGATTCTAAGTCTCTATAGACTAACAAATTAGTTTCTAAAACAAGAACAAAAGTGTAGCTTAGAAAATGAATGACTCATACAAAGGTAGACTATATTTATGAAGAAAGAACTTGATTCAAAAGGAACTAAGTTTGACCCATGAATGAGTTGTTTGATTTAAAATAAAGGATATGTAATGTATTAAACATAAGGTGAAACTAGTAAATCGAATATTGATATAAATTTCAACTTCACATTAGTAGAAGGATAAATAAAAATAAATGAAACATGATATACGTGAACATACACATGAATAAGTAACATGATCGGAAGAGTAGGATATGGTAAGAGGATTATGGAAATATAGGGAAGGGTTTGAAGCTTGAGGGGGTAATATAGATTATAAAAGAAAGAGATTGTGACACTCAAGTAAGTGCTAACTATTCAAGTATCCTTGTTGATAACTAATTAAACCTACATACGAGAAATGTAATAAGGGAATGTTTGAAGATAATAATTTTAAGTTTTAGAATCATCTTCTCTTTCATATCTTCCTTAATGATAGCAATGTGGGATGAAGTGATAATAAAAAATGAATCATATATGATGCATAACTACCATGGTAGAGACATCTAAGTGAATGAAATAATGACACACAATATGATGATGAAACCCTAGCAAGGTAAATTGAGAATGTAATTTATCTGAATGTCCAAGTAAGAGAAAGGAAATTCCAGTGATAAGATAAGGAAGACTTTAGCAAAACTTATGAGATCCAAAGTTTGAATTTCAAACTAAGGGAGCAAGTCACATCACAATAACGTTATGTTTTTTATAAGGACCAAACCCTAAAATGTTTAGAGTTGAAGTAGTTCAAGGGATGTCACTAGCGATTTGAACTTGAATACTAGCATCTCTATAAAACAAAATCATGAGATTTGCACTATGAAAGGTAACCTAGTACTAATAAAATCCAGGGTTTAAAGGTAGCTAATCTGAAAGGTAGATAAACAATATGAAAATGACTCAGAGAAAAGAGTAAGATATAAATTTGAAATATAACAAGTGTGTTTTGAACAAAAGGACAAATATAATATAAGTGCATTGTGTTATGAAATAAATTCTTACAGTAATAACATAAATGAGGAAAATTACCCGAAACATGATCTGGAAATATCTGTTCTAGTTCACGCTCTTAAGACATGGCGTCACTATCTTTATGGCGAGGCGTGCAAGGTGTTTATGGATCATAAGAGTTTGAAATATATCTTTATCCAGAAGGATCTGAATCTTAGATAACAGAGATGGTTAGAATTGATCAAGGACTATGATGTGATGATAGATTATCATCCTGGAAAGGTGAATGTGGTAGAAGATGCTCTGAGCAGAAAGTCAAGTTCAACAGTTGATGTATTCTCTATGGCATGTTACAAGAGAGACCTGCTAGTAGAGATGCGGAAGTTGAACTTAGACTTAGGGGTGACAACACATAGTGGTTTGATTGCACAGATGCAAGTCAAGACTACTTTTTATGATCAGATCAAGGATTTTCAGCAGAGTGACAGTGAGTTACAGTAGATCATGTAGGACATGACAGAGGGAAAAAGACTAGAGTTTAGGTTTTCGGGTGATGGTGTGTTGTATCAGCATGACAAGTTGTATGTGCCTCGAGACAGTGATTTGAAAGAGAATATTCTTGAGGAAGCACATGCATCGATGTACGCTATGCATCCAGGCAACACTAAGATGTATAGAAATATCAAGGAGTTGTACTGGTGGTCAGGTATGAAAAAGGATGTAGCTGAGTATGTGGCTAGATGTAGTGTGTGCCAGCAAGTTAAGGCTGAA
This sequence comes from Alisma plantago-aquatica, assembly GCA_963693085.1. Taxonomy (NCBI): domain Eukaryota; kingdom Viridiplantae; phylum Streptophyta; class Magnoliopsida; order Alismatales; family Alismataceae; genus Alisma; species Alisma plantago-aquatica. The sequence continues at coordinate 1,354,026,916 of OY856409.1, forward strand.
CATTAGAAACCTACAGGTACTGTAACGACCGACAATCAAATCATTACTAATTAAGCGGAATTAAACATAAATAGTAGATTAACAAAAATCACTAAAAATTAAAACCATTTTTCAAAGAGATCCATTCCAAGGAAAACTCTTACTGAAAGGTCCAAAACCTTATATACATAATTATTCACATTGTACATATATGGTACATCTCATCTCTAGAATAACATATAATAGTTGCTTTACCAAACTATACATGAGCAACATAAAACCTTGCGGTGCATAAGACAAAATCTCTTATTGATCATAAAACCAGTACGAACCAACTCCAAGGACCTAAGAGTACAGAGACGACACATATGACTCATATCTACAAGACATGACAGACAGTACACTCAACCTGAGTTGTCACTGCTGCCTCAGTTGTTGTTCTTCCTCTGCAAAAAGGTCTTCACCTCCTCGTGCACGTCCACCTAAAAATTTGGATCCCACTGGGTGAGACAATTGTAAATTTCCCCAACGAGAGATATAACTCTCCGCCAGCAATATTATTATCACAGTTTAAATGGTATAAAACTGAGCAGAAGATAAGCAGTTTAGAATATTCTCATCTTTTAAAGCATTGCAACTATCTGTGATAGAGCAGTAAGTCATTTATTTTCTTTATAAGGAATGGGAAGAACATGTATATCATTTACTCATCATACTATATCAACATCTCAAGCTTATCCAGTGAAACTCATTATCATGGTATGTCATCCATGAATCATTCTCATTTCTATTTATTGGCTTCAGCCAATCTGCTAACCAGATATTTAATTGTACCAGTCATGTGAGTATACATCATCATATTATATTCAGGCATTAGACTATGCCAATCCTGTGTAACTATTTCAGGCATTGGACTATGTCAATCCTGTGCAAACATCACTGAATACCACATCACTTTTACTAGGCATTATACCTTGGACAAGCCATCATACTTATTCACATCCTTTCTATAAACAAGTATCCCTCTCATATATTTCAAACACTATAGCCCTTATTTGGCTATAAGCATAAAGCATGTATGATCAAGATTTCATTATTATTATTGTATCCATTTATTATTATCATTATATTACTAAGTTTCCATTTCTTATTTTATTTTGAACATTATCATTTCTTACATGAGACTTTTATAAACACCTAGTTACCTCTCACTAGGCAACAACTATCCTCATGGCTCACAAGGCCCATTAAGTATCTTGTCACCTCTCACTAGGCAACAAATTATCACATGGCTCACAAGGCCATAACACATCTTGTCTCCTCTCACTAGGCAACAACTTATTCTCATGGCTCACAAATCCCATATCACATTTTGTCAACTCTCACTAGGCAACAAATTATCACATGGTTCACAAGGCCATAACACATCTTGTCACCTCTCACTAGGAAACAAATTATCACATGGCTCACAAGACCATAACACATCTTGTCACATCTCACTAGGCAACAAATTATCACATGGCTCACAAGGTCATAACATCTTTATACTTTTATACAAGTATTTAACATGCCTTACAAGGCTTATGCAATAAGAGAATTACAACCATCCCATCATTGGGATTAGGGTTTCCCCTTTATGACCGATTAGGGTTTCATGTTTATTTTATTGATCCAAACCCTAACTCATTGCTCCACACATCTAGGAGCATACATTGCTATCATAAGTATCCAATCATACTTATTTATTCTCATCATTTATCATTAAATGATTACCAACACAAGGTACGAGTTTCTCTCTCATCCTCTCTAGGATATTGATTACATCATACTTTAGTTTTTTTGGCTTAACCCTTTCTCAAGGTATGTTAGCCTACACTTATCAAAGTGCATTAAACTCATTACATTTCAATGTAACAATTGGCATGACACACTTCATGTGTTACTCATCCATACATATTGGATTTAAGATGCATCAAGGTGTAGCAACCTTAAAGTGTTGGATGTGATATTTACCATACCTTGGTGTATCACTTCCCTCATCACTTTTAACTTAGTTAAGTTCATCAACTTATATTGTATTAGGGTATTTCCCATCCTAATACTTTATCCACTATCCCATCATATTAATCTTGTAAAGTATTGACCATAAGTCATACACTTGAATCACCCAGCTATCATCAATGATATGGACACATCTCAGATTAAGGCATTGTTGATATAAGGTTGTCCATTATCAACCACTTTAGGTATTTCACCTATAAAGGTATTAGCCACACCATAACTTGGTGTTACTCTTATCACTCCTAATAGTGTCTTGCCCTCACCTTTATAAGGTATCTCGGGTTATAAGTGTACATATGTTCATCATATCGGGTTGTAAGTATATGGGCATTCACCATATCGGGCTAGAAGTATATACACACCATTCATATCGGGCTCAAGGTGTTTGTATGTGTTACCCATGTCATGCACGTGGTATAAATCCATCACCATGTCGGGCTAGACATCAACTAGGGTTGTGTAACGGGCTACCATATCGTTCAATAGCATTTGCTATTCTTTACTCATATCGGGTTACCCAAATTAGGGTTTCACATCAACTTACAAGTATACAATTGACCTTGTATCGTGCATGGAGTCTATAATAGACTTCCTATCTTGAAAGAGGTGTATATTACACCCCCATATCGTTCAATAAGGTTTACAAACCTATTAATATCATTTTAGTGAAATAGGTGCATCATCATATCGGGTTAGAGGTGCTTGCTTATGTGCATGCACCCGATATCACTTTTATAAGGTGATATCACAATCTTCAAGCAGTATACCTTTATTCTAACTATTATAGTTCAAGTCAACAGGTATAAGCAACTACTAGAACTCATAATTTCATCAACTATTTCAGGAAATTTTGGAATTAAAAGTAGATCATTAAATACAACAATTTAGGTGATGAATAATAACATGATTGAGTTCAAGTTATATAACCCGCCTTAAGAACCACTTCAAAGCTTCAAGGTCCAAATATCCATGTTCCTAAGGTTTAAAATGACTTTATAAAAGTTCCAAGGCTCGTTCACAACTCCTTCATATACAAGGAATCACCATGGATAAGCAATTGGTGAATAAGAAAAGAAAGGTAGATCATAACCCTAATTCCATGCTTCAATTCAAGCTTGAATACAACTATATCTTACCGTAGGGTTATATTTTGAGTTCCTTAGCTCGTTGGCTGACACCCCACCACACTTGCGCGATATGGACTTCCTCTTGGCCGAAACAACCTTGCTTGTGGCCGATACCCCCCTCACTTGTGGCCAAAATCGCTTCAATTGTCCGATATCAACTTGCTATGGACAATATCAACATGGTATGGCCGATACACTTGCTATGGCCGATACCCAAGGCCTATGCATGATACCCTTGTGCACTTGCACGATATGACAACCCTATTGCATGATATGGCACTCACTTTCACGATATGGCACTAACTTGCAGGATATGGCACTTAACTCTTCACCCTATTGGCTGATATCACCTTATATGGCCAATTTCACCTACTTGGCCGATATGCTTTTGCTATGGGCGATATCCAAGGGCCTATGCACGATATGCTTGCTTTACTGCAAGATACAAGAGCCCCATGCACGATACCACAAGGTAGGAGGGTGATAAGGGTCGCAAAATTGCACCAAGGGGTGAAACTAGGGGTATATATACTTGCTGATCATAAAGAAAGGCAAAAATGAGGTGTCAACATTTTGAGCTAGTAGGTGCCACGTGTCATGCATGGGTGACACGTGTACATGCATGCATCAAAATTTATCTTGTCTTGAAAAACATTTGAGAATCATTTAGCGATAAATATTCGTCCATTACATATCTCTTTGAATAAGATATATCAACAAAATCACCACTTTATTCACAACTCATCACAACTTTGCTAAGGAAGTTGTAACCCGACACACCTCACCTCCTTGAGGTTCTTTGCATGATATGGACTTTTCCAAGAGTCCAAAAAACGATATGGGACACCTCCTTGGGCTCCATGGCTGATAGGCACTCATATATAAGCTTTTCAACTTGATACAACTCAAGTTAAGCTTTCAAATTCAACCCTTTTCTTGGTCATTTCTTCACCAAGATTACCATCATTCATAATGGAATAAAGTATGGTGTATCCTCCTTTATATCTCTTCTAAATGATGCTAGGAGGGATTAGGAACACTCTAGATGTGGTAATTTGCATATTAATCCCACATTTTGGGTAAATTGCAATTTGTACCAAAATTGGTGCACAATGCTCCAATATTGTTCAAACAAGTTCAAACTTGGAATTTAGGCATTGCACGAGCCACCACTTAACATAATTCTCTCTCTTATGATTGTAAAACACATGTGGTACATTCAACATGTGACATTTTTCATTATAACCCCTCAACTTGGGTAAATTGCACTTTGGTCCAAAACAAAGGAAAATTGCTCAAACAACATTCAATCGGGACCAAACTTGAAACATGAGTGTGTCACATGATAACAAAACACCTTAGAGGATTATATTAAAGTTCTAAGCAACTTTATTAGTCAAAACAAATAGGGTTACCTCATAACCCAGGTCAGGGTTGTTACAGGTACTTTGCAATCTCTTCCTATACCATATTGGAAATGGGAACATATCACAATGGATTTTGTGATAGGGTTGCCCAGGACACCTAGAGGTTGTGACTCAATATGGGTGATTGCGGATAGATTGACTAAGTCTTCTCACTTTCTTCCTATTAAGTCAACCTTTGATGTCCCAAAGTTGGCTAGGATATACATGGATGAAATAGTTAGGTTGCATGGTATTCCAGTTTCAATTATATCTGATAGAGATCCTAAATCCATATCTAGGTTTTGGGATCAGTTGCATCGTGCTTTGGACACAAAGTTGAGGTTCAGTACAACTTTTTACCCACTAATGGATGGTCAATCAGAGAGGATCATTCATACTATTAAGGATATGCTGAGAGCATGTGTCTTGCATTTTTGTGGAAGTTGGGAAGAACACTTGAACCTTATAGAGCTTGCATACAAAAAAAATCACCATTTCAGTCTCGGTATGGAACTGTATGAAGCTTTGTATGGTAGAAAGTGTAGATCACCCATATGTTGGTATGAGGTGGGTGAAAAGTAGATTCTTGGATCAGAGATAGTGGATTTGACTACTGAAAACATTTCAGTGATCAGAGAACAGTTGAAAGCCGCACGGGACAGACAGAAGAGTTACGATGAGAAAAGATGTAGACCTCTTGAGTTTGAGGTTGGTGATGAAGTGAATCTGAAGGTTTCACCATGGAAAGAAGTGTGAGGTTTGGCAAGAGAGGCAAACTGACTCCTAGTTTCATGGGCCCATATCCTGTCATTGAAAGGATTGGACCTGTAGCTTACATGTTGGATTTGCCATATGAGTTGGCTAATCTACAAGATGTGTTTCATGTATCGATGCTGAAGAAATCTTACCCTGGTATAGAGAAGATAGTGGATCCAAAACCTACACAGCTCAGACCAGATGTGTCCTATGTTGAGGGACCAGTACATATAGTTGATTGGAGGATCAGGAGGCTTAAGAATTGTGAGACACCATTAGTGAAAGTTTTTTGGAAGAATCACAACTTAGAGGAAGCTACGTGGGAGCTTGAGTTAGAGATGCGTAGCAAGTTTCCTTTTCTCTTTTAGGAATTTTGGGATGAAATTCTTATAAGGGAGAGAGATTGTTACAACCCACATCTAGGTTAGTTAGATAATACCTTGATTAGCGTGAAGCACCTTGATTAGTGCAAAGTATCTTGTTAAACATCATGGTTAATCAAGATAAGCTAAGATGTGAATCAATAGTTGAGATTGAATCATTTGAGGTTATTAATGATAATTGCAGTGTTAATCGTTAAGTTAAATAAGTGCCCAAGAAGTGATTAGTATTTTGATTAGCTGAGATAAGCTAATTAGGATTATTTCTTGCTTTGAGGGTGTAGAGGACCTCGCACGTGAAATGGTGCAAGAAGAATCGTCCAAATCGGACCTTCGAGGCAATAATTATGCCATTTTCTAATTCTTTGGACTTGGTTGCAAATTTCCCATAACTAATAGCCCCCTTACCCTTATCTTCGTCTTTTCCAAATTATTTCACCCAATAAAATAGGATCACCGCTTGAAGCGGTGCTCAAGAAAACAACAGCAGGCCCGATTGGGCAGCCGATCTCTGGCCCTTGGCTCCTCTTCCAGCAGCTGAGCTCCCTCCACTGTCTTTCCTCCACCCTTCTCCTTCCTCTCTACCTCGCCCTAGAGGCACTCCCAGCCACCTGCGACCCTAGCGGCTTGGGCGGCCGATGGCCATTAGCTGCAACTGCAGCAGGGCACTGGCCAGGAGCCCACTTGGGCGCAAAGCACTAGGAAATGACGCCTCCAACTCTGACCTTGAGGTTCGTGCAAGAATCCGAAGCTCTAGCCCTTAATTCAGCTCCTAGCCGAGCTCCTCTCCCTCCTGTGTGGGTGATGCTGCTACTGCTTACAACAGGTTCGAACCAGAGATGCTGGGTGCGAGCAAGCACTCAAATCGTTGCCTTTGAGTCCGACCGTGACGCCCGTGCATGAATCCGCCGACTCCAAGCCACGAGTAGCAACGATTAGCCGAGCCATCTTCTTCTTGTGTGTGCGTGATTGAACCTGTACGTGTGTGGAAGTACTATTCGATTGCAGTAGGTTCAATTTGGGCTTATTCGGAGGTTGAAGACAACCCCTTGGATGCAATTCCAGTAGAATCCGGATATTTCGAACCCGAGTGAGTAGGATTTCACTCACTATCTAAGATTTAACTCTGCAAATCGGAAATTTTTGGTAAATTGCACGTTTTTCGCTAATAACAACATTTATCAGGCATTGGACACTATTTGGCATTGCCTGATTTTTATTTCATAAATCGTTTCTTTAAGTTTTTACATGATCTAGTTTAGCATCTCATCAATGTGGATTGGACCCGTGAATTTACATGGTTCATCGGAACGTAAATTGCTCAGTGTGAATGTTGAAATTAGAAATACACGACTGATACGGTTTGGGTATAAACCCAGGCAATACAGATTTTGTAAATTATCAGATGCACGAATTCCAAAGAAAGTATAATAACATAAAAATATGCAATAAAACCCTAGTGGCATGCTTCCTCTTATGTTAATGTGTGTAAACATTCACATGAATTGGCACATTTCTCTGAGATATTACTAGAAATTCTCAAGTATAGTTAATAATTCGTGGTATGATACATAAGTAACTCTTAATTGAGTTATGTGATGCACAAACCAGGATTAGGGTTAATGTGCACGTTCTTCGAGAAATTTTAGATAATTGATAAATGTTACAGATGATTTCTCATATGTGAAGTAATTACTCTTATCAACGCAATAAGATGTTCAATTGCATGGATTCAGTATGTATGTGCCAAATTGACATGAGTTTGGGTTATTTATGAATTTTAAATCTGCCTGCATGCATGATATAAGGAGTACTCAGTAATTACAATGGTTTTGAGTATACTGCTCTGTCAGTTCTAGAAAGATATTGTATTGTGATTTGAACTGCAATCAAATAGACTCGGTACCATAGAGATACCAAAGTCAAGTATAAATGAGAAAGAGATTCCATATGGTAAGAGAGATACAATGTAGTAAGAGGTTTCTAGATTTAATAAAATATTAGAATAAGGGCCCTGACACCGTAGAACCCCTTTGAGAGGTCTGTGCCTTCGGGGTGAAACGACCTAACCCTGGCGGTGCATCCAGTAAGGTTGGAGACTCCATTCCAACACAAACCAAACGTCCTTGTGGCACAAGGGTACAGTTTGTATTGTCCAACACTAACCAGATGTCCTGGTGGCACTAGAGAGCAATTTACAGTGTCCAACACTAACCAGGCATCCTGGTGGCACTGGAGTACAGAAAAGCGTGTCCAACACTAACCAGATGTCCTGGTGGCACTGCTTGACTCTCTGCCTATGTACTCAGCTAGAGGAGGAGTCTGGTTTATGACACCATAGGATGCCGAGGCCAGAGAGCCTGAGTTCCTGCAGCAGATCAGGATAGTAGTCAGACTTAGCTATCCCGGGGTGTCGGCTAAGTCTTGTACGGTGGGATCGTAGTTTGCTACGAGTCTTCATATGTAGAGTACACTGCATATGATCAGGGCATAAGATAAAATATGTTCATATAGGTTCACAGAGTTTTTATAAGTTTAAGAGTTAAGAAAGATATGAGTTAGTTTCACAGTAGTAGTTTATTTAAGTATTTTCTGTTAAATAATTGTATCTTCTGCTTTGCAGCAATTATTATCATAATGAAATGTTGGGATCTTCTGTTGTTTAAATTAAATTGCTTAGACCTACTCACTGTAGTATTTCTTGCATATTATTCCAAATAATAAACATAAATGAGTTATCTGTGATGGTTGGTGAAATTCTATTCACTGAGCCAGTAGCTCACCAACCTACTGAAACATTTTTCAGGCCAACGTCAGTACGAGGAGGTTGAAGGATCATATCACCTGAGTACATAGAAGGTAGTTAGTAGTTAGTATTTAGTTGGAGGTCTCTTAGTCCTTTCCCCTCGGTCCTTGGGTATGTGGTGGGTTAGAGAGAGAATGTGGTAAAATATGTAGTTTGTTTCAATTATCTGTTGTGTTTTATAGTCTGCATAAGAAATGTAATATGTCATGTAAACTTGTTTTTTTCTTAGTAAGGTTAATGGAAAGTCGCTTCTGTAGTTTTATTATAATTCGATGCTATTCAAGTGTTATGGTTTTTATTTAAATTAATCTAAGTGATCAAGAAAAGAAAAAGTTAAGAGTGGTTTAATGAGGGTGACTCCCCAGTCTTCGGGGTCATTAGAGATGGCACGGAGGTCGGGGCATCACACCATCTGTCTTATCCCTACCCAACCCTAGGATAGACTTAGGATTCTAACATAGAACATATCCAACTTGAAACCTTACCCAAGTCTCCATCATCTCTCTCAGCATTCGTGGTCTGACTTACATCCTTTTGTATGGATCATGGTGACCTATCAACCTCGGTCAGGCCCCATACTGGTTACCTCCATGGTAACACATCCACATGCACTTAGAGATGGTTATCTATGGATGTACATGTTCATTCTTATACTATGTGCTCTCCACTTAGCTTCTCAAGATCCTATGAGACCTCTTTAGGTTACCTCAAACCAAACAAAAGTTGTACATACCCTACAGAAGGGTCCCTCTCCCAGGATGGGAGGAAACTACATCTTGATATCAACAAAGGTCACAAACGTCTCTACGTCTCAAGTTTATATCCACATGAGCATATTTAGCCCTAGCAATCTACTAAGGCACATAGCTAACAAATAGACCACCTTATAAACCATACTAGGTCTCCATGGTAGGTCATACTTGTTCTCAATCCTCAATATTAGACCAAGATCATAGCTTCCCATGTCACCAACTTATATGCGAGGGGTTCATCAAACATACACCTTAATCCAAGGGGTTTTCCTTTCCTCTAAACATGAGGGGTGCCATGCTCAAATCTATGGATACTCAAATCTCATTGTGAGCATCAGGTACACCAGGCACTACTACTTCCCCTCTTAGGTCTAGGTTCACCTTACTGATGTCCCACTACATACTCAGCCTTTTAATCCCGCACCAAGCATGTACAAGGTATGGCATGCACTTCCTATTATCCTTCTACTCGAGCAACACCTCAGTGTTGAGTCCTCCTCAAGGACAACCAACTAGGTATAAGACCTCACAACTTGGTATTAAGCCTCCTCAAGGTCTAAGGAACTCTTCTTCCTTTCCCTAGCCGGTAAGCACCTAAATCATCTGCACATAGGTACCAGCAGCCTCATCTTTCTTCTAGGGTTTGGTTCCTCTAAAGGCAACCAAGATACCAAAAGCCTCTAGGGGTCATGAATGAGGCAACCACAACCATCCACTTAGGTCGCAACAAACCCAACTTCTTAGGGTTCCTCATATCCCTGAGTCTAAGCTTCCTACCTTTTTATTCGAGTCTTGCTCTCTCTCTCTAGAGCTAACCCTACAAACAACCTTTCCATTGGAGGTTCTCTCTCTAAAAGGGTGGATCAAGATCACATGCATACACCAATAGGGGTGAAACGTATGATCAAACCTATGTTCGCTCAAGATTATCTAGAGCTCTTCATGCTTATCTCATAAGCTATCCTTCATGCCCTTCAGGTCTGGGTTTCGACCTACTACCAGCACTTACTAACGTACCCTAGGTACATACTATGCCATGCTCATATCAGCCTATAGGGTTTCTATATTGTCATCACTAACCTCATCAAGGAAGGAGTTATCCTTCACCCTAACATGCACGACCCTTCCTAGGTTTGGGTCGCCAAAGGTACCATGTCAGCCAACCTCACATGGCTCACACTATCATAGGGATTCAAAACCAACATCATGTCAACCCACACACAAGGTCGATCATGACTTCCATATCATCATGCCATCTCTCTCTCTAACCACCACTTATGGTTAGGGTTAGCATCATCCTAAGAGGATGTGTCAAGTCTCTACCTTTAATGGAGGTCTCTTCCTCCAAGACCAACTCTACTTCATCCTCCTGACAAGAAGGTCTAACCTCAGGTCTCTCCTGAGGGCATGACAACACATGTCATATGACCTAAGCATGCAACTATTCTTTAGTTTATGCTTAAACTATTAAGATTATGTCTATGACATCTTATTTACATGCTTTTTTCATTAATTTGGTGGAGGATTCCTTAACCTTATCATACATATCCTAACCTCAAGAGGGTGAGGAAGAGAGAGAAAAACCCTAAACCTCAGAATCTTAACAGAATTAGGGTTGAGAGGGGACAAAAATAGGTGAGAGAGTCCTAAAGGTATCTTATTTTGAGTCAGATCCTAAGACATTGGCCAGGCAGTCACACAAATATGAGAGTCCTCATATTCTGACTAGTGGTGCAGAGGAAAATATTTCCAACCCCCGGACGTGATCCTTTTCTAGACACCTCTGTCTTTCAAAAAATCCTCTAATAACTCCCTCGGTTCTATGGAATTTGTAAAATTTAATAATTACTAAAGATTAAGTGAGGAACCAATGCTTTGATACCAAATGTAACGACCCCGCCTCCCGATAACCCCTAATTAAGGGAGACCAAGAGGTCAGAGATGTTATCCCAATTTCCCAGATCAAAGGTTCGACAAATAATTAGTAATAATTATTAAATTCTACCATGACTATACTGAAAGTTGGAGTAAAAAAATAAAACTTTGCATACCTTTTTCTATACAAAATCTTGGATATCTAACTTCTATCCACCTCTGGACTCTATTCTAACTAATCCTCCTTGCACTTTATTTCTTAATTTCACAATATGCCACTTTACTGTTTGTCCTTTTCAAATTGTACCTAAAATGCCGACAAACAAAATTTCGGTCAACATAAATGAATATACCGGTATGTGGGGGAAACAATAATCAGGCAATTATATGTAACAACATATTACAAGCAATTACGGTTTAGCAAGAAAACTTTACACTTTAAACATAACTACTCAATCCATACATACCCTAACCTCTGCGTTGTCCCTACAGTTGACATTGATGCTACCTCTCATATGGTAGATCCCAATTGACCCCCATGATCCTACCTAACAGGTAGATCAATACCTAGGGTCAAAGGGTCGCATGGCACTACCCATAGGTAGCCCAATCTCTTATAGAGGTGGAATCACCTCATCAGATTCAACCTGGCATGGAACAAGTGGTGGTTAAGGAGGAATATAGGGTTCTTGATGAGAGACCCTTCTTCAAAAGGGTGAGTGTAGGGCTCTTGATGAAGAAGTCCTTTAAAAGGATCCACTGGTATATGATCCATAATAGGCTCAACCCAAGTTGGTTGATCATCAAAAATGTTGGGATCTAGTTCTACAATATAGAAGGATGGAGCAGGTGGGACAGTTTCGATTGGATCTAACATAGATGAAATGATGATGGTATCATCATCATCCTCATCCTCATCAATTAAAATCTTCCTTCTTTGTTCTTGTGGAGATGAAATCACTTTATCTGGTTCAACCTGATGTGGAATAAGGAGTGGTTGAGGTGGAGTGTAGGGCCCTTGATGAGGAATCTCTTCTTTAGAAGAATCCACTAGTGCATCATGGAAGAGTGATGGTACATTGTCCACAATAGGCTGAAACAAGCTTGGTTGATTATTGTAAACCTTTGGATCTGAGCATACCATTAGAAAAGGTGATGGAGCTTTAGATTGATGACAGTTCCTTCGAGCCCTCCAATCTTTAATCTTCTTATTCAAGAACTCTTTACGCACTTATCAATATAGACACATATCCATTCAATTTTCAACTTATATGGATAGTTGGGGGGCATATAGCTATTGCCCGAGCTGTGCAATTTACTTCATTGTGGAGGTCTTAATTTTTTATGACACATGTCCATCTCTTGATCAAGGAAGCATTGAAAGTTTACTACAACTCTTTGGGCTTCTTGCACAATGACCTAATTTACTCTTGCCTCTTCCCTCATGGCCTCTCTTTCATCAAAAAGGATCTGTTATGTGTGGTGATTTTTTTCTTCCTTGCTGGCAAGGTGCAACACATCATATTTCTCCTTGGGGGTATAATATTAGGCGCATGGAAGAGCATTCATATGTTTGCTTTGTGTGTAGATATTTTTGGACACTCTAGTATGTCATGATAGGGGGGCCACATCTCATACATATGTGGCACAAGTTACTCCAATCTTTTTTGTAAAGAAAAATAGAGGGTAGGAAAAATTTGAGAAGGGAAATAGAAAAATAAAATTATGAAACAAAACTAAAAATTATAAAATAAATCAAGAAATTCTAAAACAAACTAAAAATCATAGAAAAACTAAAATTGAAAAAAAAAACTAATATTAGATGATTCTAGAGGATAAGATTTAATATCATCAAGTATAAAATTCATAGGAAAAACATACTACGGAATGAAAACTAAATAGAAGGAGGAGTTTACTACCAGAATGAGATTCGGTAGGATAAAAAGAAAAAAGCAAAGTACAAATTATTTAAAGCAATCAGATTCAGAAAACTCCATCTGTCGTCCCAGACAATGATGCCAAAGTTTGTTGTATCGTATTGAACACACAAAATTTACCAAAGAAATTTGTCTCTGGCGTTTAACCTTAAATGGCTACTCAATCCACTTGTAAACAAGTCTATAGATATAGTAGAAAAGGTATCAATCCCAGAAGATCATGTCAAGTGTTAACTTCAAATCAAAAGTAATGAACAATATTTAAATCATAGTTGAGGAGAATGATTAATCTAAAACAAAAAAGTAAAATTGTTGCATTGAAATGTGCTAAATTGAAATGCAAAATTAAAAGAAGCATAATTAAATTGCAAGAATTGAAACTAAGTTATCTACAAAATCAAAAGTGAAAGATAAAAGAGCAGAAGTAATCAACCAAATTAAGATTAATTTAAATTTTATTGAATTATTGGAAGTTTGGGTTTCACCACCACGATCTCTATAGTTAAATTAGCCACTTTGAAATTCCTCATTTAGAGATTTTTAGATTAGGACCATGAAGATTTGTACTCTTCAAAATCAGATCCCATAGATTGAACTTTCCATAGACCCATGGTCATCAACATTTTAAGGGTCCATATTCAGTCGTCCAATATATTCCCGTAATTGGTCTATTCAAGGAACACAAGAGTCTAATCTGATGTTCTGGTTTAAAAGTCCATGGTTATATCATTATGGATCAAAATTATCAAGGAGCATGACTGATTAGATCACATTCTATGTTATTAAATAGATAAAAACACATCTTTTATATCTTTAAAGGGGGTTTACAGTTTGCTAAGATAAGGTATGGATATCATGGGCATACTCCCCATGTCCTAACAAAGGAGAACAACTCAGACATAGTGAAAGTGGAATAAGACTAGAGTATGAAAAGTTAGATCTAAGATCTGAGATAGACGAGATTATCTCTCTTTAGAGCCTCCTCCTTTTATAAGGGGGGAGGGAAGGAGAAAAACTCAAGAGGAATGACCATTGACGTGGCTGGATTTCCTGATCCAGGGCACCAGTCGGTCGACTGGCATTAATCGCTTGCTTCATCCAGAAGTCACATCGGTCAAAATTTGACTGCATTGATGACTTTCTCATTTTGCCATTTGACCGAGTCTTCCATTGCATTCTTTCCTTCACACAAAAGCATATGAAATAAATCAACTTTTCTTTGTGCCTAGTCAAATGAGTATCTTTGACAACATAAATTATTTCCCAAATAGAAAATATAGAAATTTAATAAATTGCTTTTTAGTTACTTTGACCGCTCTTTGTTTTTTTGACTCTCTTTGTTGTAGAATTCCGTTGTAAGAATTTTGAGTATATTTTGATCCCGTCAAAAGTTCAAAAGCAGTCCAAAAATATGATTTTCTAATAGGAAATTAATTTCCCTTTGCATTGCATATTTGCACATTAAGTTTGGAGTTATTATGCAATAGATGTAATGATTTAGGTGTGGGATATATATATATATATACATATATATACATATATATATACACACACACATATATATATATATACATATAGACACACACACACACAGATATATATATATATATATATATATATATATATATCAGGTACTTCCAAAAATTATGTAAACATCTTCCAAGAGTATTTTCGGGAATTTTCAGGCTTTGGAGTAAATTGACTATTTTCCTGCAAAAGCCACAATAAATCTTGTAAAAACCCCATTTGACTAGAGAAAAACTAAATTAAGAAAATGGATTCTAAAAGTAGATAACAATGACAAAATTCTATTAAAAATAGATCTAAATGTACAAATAAAATGGATAAATATACATTTATCACTCTTGTTACTGCCCTTGGAGTTGTGGGTGATGTTGACGCCATAGTAAATCTTGAATAATAGGAGATAAAGAATAAATCCCATGAATGGGGATGAGAGATTGAGTTGCGGGAATAGATTTGTTGATGTAAAGGTTAGAGTATGGATGATTTGGGAAGAGACAACTGGATATATAGGAGTTGGGGAAGGTAGATAAATGTAGGTGACTGGGACAAAGAGTGCTGATAGATAAAAAAGATTTAGTTTATATGAAAGAAGATGAGAGGAGACGACCATGGAGGTTAGAATAATGAGCACCAAACCACCAGTGGTGGGAACAAAAATGATTGGATTTTTGTAAAAGAAGAACAACAGAGACGACCATGGAGTTTGGGTTCATGCATGTCGGGAGACCCCCAGGTTGAGGATCTCTTGTTCTCTACCCTAGGATTGGGATGAATGCTCTGATACCATGTGAAAAATAATATGGGAGACTAATAAGATGTTTTTATATAAGTAGAAGGCAAACTACCCTCCTATATATAGAAGAGGAGGCAAGTATAAGAGAATTAAACTTAACCCCAATTGTTCAAGACTATTAGGCCCATACAACATAAAACACTAAATAAAATATTTTCTAACAATATTTGAGAGTTTTTTTTGTGGAGTTGAGCTCCAATTGTGATTGAAGGAACTATTTCCTTGGTCCTTGTAGGTTTCCCTTATTTTGACCCTATAAACTATATCACTTATGAAGAGCTCCTTTGCAATGTTTACGATTGGATCCTTGTTTTTCTCATCTTGGGAGCTTTATTCAAGAACATCTTGATCCACTACCTTCTCTTTATCATTTTGGTTGATGTCTAGTTATTTTCAGTTACATATAATATCACCTAGAACATCATCACAAATGACATTCTTAGAACTGGAAAGGTCAGTTTAGAAAAAATTGACATGAAAATATTATTGAGCTCTAGTATGCTCTTTACTATAAAAGTGAATATCCCTACTAGAAATACTATAACCAAGTAATATAGCTTTATAAGATTTCATATTAAATTTAATTATTATATACTTGGCTTTAAGAACAAAGCACATGTACCTAAAGACACACAAAAAATAATGGTATTTTACAATGCCACATGCCGTAGGGGTTTCTTTCCAAAGAAAATGAATGAAAACACAATTACATAAAACAAGAAATGTGTAGGGATTTGGCCCAAAATGTTTATATTGTTTCATATTACAAAAGCATGGTCCTCGTAGTTTCTTGTAGGGAATGATTCTTCCTCTCTACATCTCAATGTTTTTGAGATATGTGAGAGGAATAGAATTTATGCAGACATCTTCATTCATAACAAAAGATTAGAAAATCATTTTCAACTCTCCATTATGGTCTCTATGTATAATAAGAATTATAAAGGAATATTTATTGCCTAATCTTCTACAAATAGATATGGAGTTCTAAGAGTATCACTTTTACCAACAAAAAAGCATGTCAAAGTATATATAGAGTAAGATCAACAATAGCAATACAATATTTGCTACTTTTAAGTGATTGTGTGTGAATTGATCAAAAAATATCAACATGAACAAGTTTTAGAACTATCTTGGTTAAGGTGCAAGGTTGTGATTCCTAATCGTTCTCATGGTCTAATTGATAAAATCCTTTAACTAAGTCATTTCTTCTCTTTTGTTTCCTTTTCTTATGTGCAAGGTTGACACTCTTAATCTCTCTCATTGTCAAATTTAGAAAGTCCTTTAACTAAGTCATTTCTTCTCAATTTTATCAATTTCTTCAATTTAATGATGTTTAAATGTTCAACTCATCTATTTTAGAATGATATATATAATTGTAAACAACTAAGATTTACCAAGAATAAGCTCGTGATACTTAGAACAATAGTGTAAATATTACCAGTCATACATGCCTTTTGTATGACATGAAATTAAGGAAACCACAAAATTCGTTCAAGGTATGTAAATAGAAATTGATATCTATTATCATATAATTATTTAGCACTAATATAATTGTGATGTAGGCCATCAACAAGGATTACATTCACGATGCATAAATATTAATCTATATGACCCTCAACTATTACCATATCCTTACCATTGTCACCAAATGTGACCATGCCACATGTCTTCTTCTCTAATGATCGAAGTTGCTTTTCACATCCATGTACCAGGAGAAACCTCTATCAACAATCCAATCACAATTTTCCTACCAAGAAGAAAGGTCAAATTCCAACCAAATATTTGGATCTGAGGTTAGATTGAGAACCCAAAACCATGTTCTTATAGTTCCCTTATTCTTAAAAGTATAATAGGTAGAGTTATGATCAACCCTTAAACAAAAATTGTATTCAAGGTTAGGTTTAGAATCAGATGACTCTCCAGGTAATGTTGAAGGACCACTATCTTTCTTATTCTCATGGCTATTCCATATCCTATTCCATTTAAATTAGTTTTCTTGGTAGCATGATGTAAATTTCCTCAAGGTTATTCAAAATTGTAAGAAACTTTTGCAAAGAATCTCTAAGAAACTAGTTATCATGAGTAAGAGAATCAGTAGTTTAATAAAGTCTAGAAATATCATCATCAACATAATTAAGACTAGATTATAAACAAAAACATTCAACAAAATAGGAATCTTGTATGGTGCTAGAGGAATTTATATTATTAATTAGGAATAATATGTCAATATTCCAATGAATTTATCTTAGAAATAAAGGTCGCATTTTTCATCACATAAATTTGACTAAGATAAGCATTGTTATATACCTCAATATCAATTAGTTGCAATTACAGATCAATGTTAGGTTCTTTAATCATTTCAATATCTTATAGCATGAAAATATTTACATGCTCAAGACATCCATTCTCCTCATACAAAGTATCAAAAATCTTATAGAAATTTAACTTCTTATATATACAAGAGTCAAGAGAAGAAAAAGTGACAATGCATCATTTCAATTAAAACATCTTTAGAAATCTCATTTAGATTGACCTCATCTCATTTGCTTGATCTTTCCATGAGAGTCATCTCACAACAATCTCCTCCATTTTCACTTGAACTTCTAAAGTCTTGAGATGAGTCCTAAGAGACCTTGTGAGATCTTTCCTTGCCCTTATTATCATTATTTTCCTTCCTCTTGTATCTTTATTCCCTCTTCTTGTGGCCCTTGTGGTGGTAACACTTGTTCATCTCTAGACACTCATTTCTAGAGGCCTCTTCTGGCCACACTCATAGAACTAGAATTAGGTGTTGGGATTGCCTTTGGTGTAAAATGCATCTTCATAACTTTTAGAGTAATCATCACTTGAATAAGTTTCTTGAGCTTTGAATGCAACATACTTCTTCTTCCTAGAAGGCTCTTTCTTCTCCTCTTAATGTCTAGCATTTTGCTTTACCTCATATCTTTGTAGTTTACGAGGATACCTTAAACCTGAAGAATTCAAAGGTTGGAGGATTCTTATATGATTGTCATATTCTTCTCAAATAGGTAGGTGAAGGAGAAGAGGATCTTCACACATTTCTACTTAGACTCTAGAAATTGCCAAATGCACCAAGACCTTTGATTATGCTTGAAAATATTTAGTACATATTTCATGATGGACTTTGTCTTTGTCATCCTAAACAACTCATGTGTAGGTTATATGTGTTCAATGTGGGGGGGATTGAGATATTTCAACACTTAAACTAGACTTTTTTGGTATTAAAATAATATCACAAGTAACATACAATAAGTAAATAAAGGGAGATAGATCAAAATAACCACAAAGTGAAGGAATCTATTAGTGTGGTTCTATCTTTAAGGACATAACTCTACTACCTAAAGAGTTTGACCTCTAGAATTTGCAAACCTTGAGTTACTCCTTGTACTCTATCACAAGAGTTACACCAAGAGACTCCTCTTTTTTGGTTAAGAGTGACTAATTTCCCTCTTCTGGTACAAGGGAGATAACAACATATCAGGGAAGTTACCTAACCTTTATAAGAGTATTTATCCTAGAGCCTTCCTTCACCAATGAAAATTCAAAACATGTATTTCAATAACCTTATATGCAATTCTAAGAACTATCCAAAAAAATATAAATATTATTGCTAAACTTAATAGATAGTGCATTTAAAGATCAATGTATGAGGACACATGAAAAAAGATATAATAATTTATAGCCCTAGAGGGGGAAAACTATCAGATATATGACATAGGGAATGTAAAATGAAAAAATAACCAAATAAACAAAAAAACGTTCCACTTGTAAGTGATTAATAGAGACATCAGAACAAAAGACTATGCAAGAAACAAGTCATAGATGAATATCAATCTCTACAAAGCATGCATCATCAAAGATAAAAGGTGATCAAGGGGATTTCTAAGAGTGTTTTTTTGTTAAAAACACAAATTCAAATGGGATTTTCTCATCTAATAATCCTCTTATATAATCACATTAGTTTACGTAGATTGAGTTAATGTAATGGAAAATTTGCTAATGGCATCGTCAGGATAAAACCCAGGGTTTACCATTGGTTGAGTGTTCTATGAACAAATTTGACCAAGGACATTTGCTATCCAAAGATGTGACAAACTATAAAAACATATCTAGAGTTTCAATAGAATCATAAATATAATATAAACATGTATATACAATACTATAAAGTACTTTAAAAGCATAATATGCCATTTTTGACTTAGAAACTAATGTATAATATAGTTTTCAAAGATGGAGTAAAAATCATATGTAAGAATGCATGGAAACCATGTAATGATTAAGAGATGAATATTATCAATCTAATTATCATTCTTACCATTTGTTCCTAAACAAACACACATTTCACTTGTCTTCTTTTATGTTATTTAATAACTCGATTATTGAATTCATTATTTATTCATTCATTTGCAAGTTCCTACAAGAAGAAAATGTGAAATGGTCCCTAGGCGATTATTTAGTCCAAAGGGGTTATCAAGGACACCCAAATTATATATTTTTGGGTGATTTCCTAAATGGAAAATGTGTGTAATAATGCCATATTTTCTACAGTAATTGCAGCTATCTTGGGATTTAGGGGACTCTCCATGGCTCGCATGATAAGAGTTTTTCTTCCTATTCCCATGTCTATATCTTATGAAAATTCTACCACCTATTTTGGTAGATTGGTGTAGGGTTTAATCAAAATTGTTTTTTTATCACATATAAAAGTGACTATTATGCATAAAGAAGTAATAATAGATGAAAATTGGGAAATATAATATTAAAATGCAAAATATCATCCTCTAAGCCAAAGGCTTTAATTGTATAACATTGCTTTCTAAAAATAAGAGCATCGAGTTATATCTCTCTATTATGAATAATATAATGAGATTCTAGAGAACTACTTTAGCAAGAAAGAAAACATTTTCATCTTTAGAGTTTATAAAGATAAATAATATGTCAAGGTTCTACTTATTGTACCTATAGTTCTAAATAATCATCAACACTCTTAAGAATATCAAATTAATCATAGAGAGAATCAATGATTTTAAAAATATATTTCTTTCTAATCTTACAAGAATTCTATCTATGAAGGCATCTTTCAATTGAGAGTGAATATATACCTCATTTAAATCTTCGTTTGATCTTCACATGAGAGTGAAACGACATCCAATATCTCCATTACCACTAAAACTTTCACTTGTCTTAGTGTAGTCCCTATTTCCTTTGTGACCTTTCTCTTTCTTGTCCTTGTTCTTATGTTTTCTTCCCTTATCTTGTTTTTCTTGTGGCTAAGGGTCTTTTTGCTTTGTGGACAATCATACTTGTATTGACCCCTATCTCTACACTCATAGAAATAAGAGGTGGAAGAAGACTTTGCTTTGAAGAGTTTTCCTTTGAAGTACATGTCATGCTATTCACTTTGGCAATATTGATCACTTAAGGAAGAATATTCAACATTGAAAGAAAGCACTTCGTCCCTATTCCTTTTATAGTTGTATTGTTCATTATCATTGTTTTATCTTGAATTTCACTACACTTGATAGGTTTGCAGGTACCCTATGAGATCTTCTATATTAAGTGTTTAGAGGTTAAATGAGTTCTCTATTTTGGTGACTTTATTCTCAAACTGATGTGGGATAGAGCGAAGGACTTTGAAGCTTTGGTATTTTGATTCCATATGCCTTCCCATAGTTTTTTTGGAAGCATATTGATCTCATACTCCTTTACGTTCTCCATACCTTCATGTATGATGGAAAGATTACTCCGAAGATCATAAGAATTTTTGCAAGAAGATATCTGATTGAATGTGTAGCAAGAGAGGGCATCCTAGAAGATTATTACCTATGAGCATTAAAGATTTCTTTATTCAAGGTATAGGTCCCATTGCTTCAGATTCCTTTGGGTTGCTTGTATTAAGGACCCACAATTTTCCACATCTTAAGGGTGAAACCCCAAATGAATAGTTACATTATGCTCTTCCAATAATGATAGGTTCTTCAATCAAAGAGTGGAAGGCAAATTGTCTAGCTCCCATGTACATTGGAATGACCATGTATATTATCCCTATCTTCTCCTACTTGTGGGAGTAATATCTTGGATGAGACCTTGATATGATACACTTTTTGGATCTATAGATAAATAGGTGGGGAGTGAATTGAAAATTTAATTTAACACTTAAATCAAGAATGGTAGACCTCTAAATTATATCAGAATTTAAGTGTAGTAAGAAAAATAGAAAGGCAGATATATTTGAAAACATCCACAAAGTAAAGGTAAGTATTTGGAGTGGTTTTATCTAAAAGTAGATCCACTACCTAAACAGATAGCCTCTAAGATTTGTAGACCTTGAGTTAATCCTTTTATACCTACAAAAATGTTATACCAACATACCCCTCTTTTTAGATAAAAAGTAACTAGCTTCCCTTTCGTAGGATAAGGGAGCCAACAACCTAAGAAGGGACTTACCTACCCTTACTAAGGGTCTTCTTGTGAGACCATGAACCTAACTTAACCTTCACTTTTATCTAATATTTATTTATTATCATAATTGTATTCTTGATTAAATTTTGATGACAATTGATTAAGACAACTCCTCAATTTGGCTCAATTTGTACTTTGTTTTCCCTATACTAAAGTTCCCTTGCAAGTTGTGAACAAAATAGTAAATTTACCATAATATGAGGACCTAATTTAAATTTATGTACAGTAATCTTAACTTGTGTTTTTGTTCAAATTCATAATTGTTTAATCCTTGGAAACTATCGGTTAATATATCACTCCACTTTAACTTCAACTAGACTTAATTTTCCTTGACTTTATACTCATAAACAATTATGGACTAATGAGAAATTTTACCATAACTAAGTACTTAATTTGTCATTCATGTACTGATTATATAAGTCCATGTTAATATTGATGTAGCCACTTTTATAAATATTTTGGTTCTTATGAACTTAGTTGGATCAAGGTTTCCATCCTTTACGTCCAAACTCGAGCCTAGTGTGGTGGTAATGATGTTTCTATCTTGGTCATTGAGATATTGGTTTGAAAATTGATTAGAGTCTTGGATATCTCAAAGTATGAGAACCCTGGACCTCTCCACCAATGGAAGTCCTAGGTTGAAAACTAATGAGAATGTATACTTGAAAATAGAGGTGGCTTCTGAGTTGTAACTAATGAGGCTTCTGATCGATGAGAGTGCTAGACAATAGACTTTCTAATCAATAAAGGTGTTAGATTCACAAGGATACTATGTAAATTAAGGAGAATGATGTCCATGTTGATATATATGCTATGATGCCTGAGGAGTTCCTACTTTGACTTATGGAAGTTCTTTATTTAATGAGGGGTATTTTAGACACCGGTTATGGACTGTTTTGACATGAGATAGATGTCCATGGATGGAAGCATGCATGTTGATGTATGTGGATGCAAGTTGTTGATCAATCTTCTTTATATGTTTCTAAGCTTGGTGGTTTCATTTCAAAATATAATAAGGTAAGATCCAAATTATAATACCTCCTTTCTTACCAATCCTTACCTCATTTTTTGTCTGAGTCCCATGAAGTTTCATGGTCGAATCTACCTCATTTTGATAGATAACCCCCCTTTTCCCTCTTTTTATCATAGGACAAGTTAAACCTTTTCTAGAGCTTTGGTTTTAAAACTTTTGTAGGGATTGTCTAGGATTTTGGAAGTTGTTCATGTCTATCTTGTATGCACATCATGATCATCACCCTTGGAGGTGGGTGATATGGAGTTGATAGCTTGCTTTGCCTAATTGTGCATGTAAATCCTAAATTTGCTTTAAGATTCACTAATATGCATAAAATTTGAATCTTTAGGGCCTATTTTGCTTATACATGATGTGGTTATGAACTTGATGGTCTTCCTTAACCCACTAAAATGATTTTGACAATAATGATATGCTATCTTAAACGCATATGGACATTCTAACAGAAGACACCAAGATGGTTAGACACTCAATTTGTTAGTGAGAGGTCCTAGGATCGAGCCCAGGCCACAGGATGAATAGAATCTCCAATTTAAAAAAAATGTGAATTTAGTGCATTGGTGTTTTAAGAAGTCCTAATCTTTCTCCATAATCCCCGAATACGCTAAAACATGATTTTCTTATGAACTATTTTAGATAGGTAATATGGACTATAAATTTCATGTTATTACTAACTTTTTGATAAAATCTATGATGTCAATCTCATGATCTCTTAAACATGGGGGTCAAAAGTCAAAATATGTGAAAATGTTACTAAAAATGACATCTTTATGGTGTTTTGGTACCCAATGATGGAAGAATTGATTAAACATGTTATTCTTACATATTGGGAGGATATATAAATGGTTTTAAGGATTTTGTCTAACTTTTATTGCTATGTACTTCAATTTTAGTTAGATCTATAATATCAAAGTAGCAAATCTATGCATAAAGTGGTCTTTTTATGTGCATTTTTGTAGCAAATTCCACATGTTTTTGGATTCGAATTTGAAATATTGTATGGTGGTATGTTGTTGTAGCACAAAATGGAATCTATAATTTTAGGTGATTGTGATATCCCTACATGGTCTTGGCTTTAATGTGGCCTTGTATAGAGAAATTAGCTTTTCATGACTAGTATTGTTGGTTTGTGCCCTAATAAGAACTTTAAATTATATTATAAATTGTACTATATCTATTGAATATGTGTACCCTAATTTGAGTCATTAATAACCTAAAATTAATTCTGAGTTAAGATGTATGATTATAGGAATTGTAATCATATACATCATAAGGGTAATTAACAAAGTGAATGAAAGGAAAAATGTTGTTTCTTAATCCAACTAAGTTTCACAAAGGATGAACATATTTTATGATAACTTTAAAAAAAAGGTTGTACTCCTTCTCATAAATGGAATATGTCTTCCATTTCTCCTCTTTCTATAATGTCAACTGATTAAATAATAGTGTATCTAATGTGTCATTATAAGATGTATCTTAAATATGAGATACACATGTATGTGTGATCATTTGAGGTTAATACCTTGAGTGATATGATATGGGTTTCAACGTTAGGATGATGGCATGGCTCAATGGTTGAGGATAATTCATGTTCAAATATGAATTAAATTTAAGACGATGGATATGATGGTGAAACTATTAAAGTGGAACCTGGATGTGATATTATGGGTTTGATAACCTTACCATAAATTATGATGTACACTTTGATATAACAAATTTGGCCCTCAAAAGAGATATGAAATGATGATTTGTTTTCCTAGAATAAATGATCTTAAAAACAATACAATATGGTAGTTCCTCATGATAACCCTTACACTGGAATAGTAATATTTATTCTTGCTGCATAATCATACTTTGTACCAAATTATGATTATGAGAGGACGATTAATGTGATAATGGCCTATCGTTTATGTTTCTATATGCATATTGAAAATGATGTAGTAGAATGAGAAACCCATATTGGTGCCTTATTTAATAAATGTGCCCTGACTAGGTGTTGTAGGCCTTGTTTTGTCTGAGGTTAGTAAGTGTCGTAACTTGATGAGTTGGACCGTATTATGGCCAAATGTCATTACTTGTGCCATGTTTTGGGTGGTTTGGTATATCTAATTAGGTTTTACATTATGTCAAGTTTATAGACATGTTTCATTATACAATTACATCTCCATGATTTGTTTGTGACTTGCTCTATGTAATAAGTGTATAATTGGATTATTTAAATAGTGCCATGAGTCTATAGATCTATTTTCTTGAGTTGGTAGGACAGATAGTGAAATAACTTAATCTTGTAGAAATATGATAATCGTGAGAAGTTACCCAGATCCATACATTACCGAATATAGACGAACACTTGGGGTTGGTATACACTAATGTCTAAAATCTTGTTGGGAATTGGTTGTGTCCAATGGTCTAATGATTCTTTGTGAAGAGAGGTTACACTTGTGTCTTTGTATTGTTGGGTTTTATACCCTTTCTACTTTTTTATTGACCTATGTACCCAGGGTGGGCCTGTGATGTATATGGAATGGACTTGGAGAAATATATGGTGGATCCATCCTTTTTGCACCACCTTTATTTAATGTCACTATGATATGAAGTGTCTGGAGAGATCAAATGGAGTCTGATAATCCTTAGAATTTATATGTGGCTAGTTTTGAGTTTAACAACCATATGATAGTAGTTTAAGTTGTATGCCTCAAACTGCCCATGACTTTAACTTAGCTATGCGGTATATCTATATAGGTTTTTATTGGTTCATCACATTGTATGTTCTATTGTGCTTCTTCTTTCCAGAAAGTACATTATGAGATTCATTATTGGGGTATCTACATCTGATCTATATATACTCAATATAGTCTTAGTGCTTGTTGAATATATTCCTGTGAAGAGAAGTAGTACTTGATCAATGTATCCTCTGTAGACATATTTCACATGTTGATTAATCAACCTTTAGATAGTTTGATCATAGTATACCAAAAAATAATAAGTATACTAGTTTTCTCTATATCATATTGCTGGGACATGGTCTCACCCTAATGGTTCTCCACATATTTTTTGAATGATAGAGATACAGATAGAACATGTTGATCATGATGTAATAAGAAACAATATTGTTAAGTATAGAATGTCCTTGTACTTTCACTTTCCTGAGAGATTGATGGGCAGTTGATGGGAGTGCATAAGAGGTTATTTTACCTAGTGTTTCCTTATTATTATGTGTTGTAACTTGATTTAGACATCTTACACTATTATATCTTTGATGATATGAATCATCTTGTAAAACTTCATAATGATGTTTATATAGGGGTTTTGTGTGTTACTATCATGTCTTCTCTAGGAATGGTTCTAATGTAAAGTGCAACACTTTAACATCATGTGATGTTTTATGACAGTTTCCCATAATCAAATCTTTATGTGGATCACCGTATTTGAATTTTTTGACTCTATTTTTGTTGGTCATTAGATTATGTTTTGTTTTGTCTAGATACTTCTCCATGATGGTCAGTTGGAGATGACTAACAGGATGGATCCTCACACTTCTGTACTAGAGCCTTCCTTCACCAAGGAAGATTCAACCACGAAATGATATTCCTCACTAGATCCAATCTTAGCCAAGGGAGAGAAGCAATCTTCAAGTATGAACAAGATCAGGAGGTAGAGAATGAGATCCGCACAAGATATACAAGGTAGGTATGTCTCTTTTATAGATATCCTATTCACTCTAGTAGATGTAACCAAGTAACTAAAATTAAGGGAGTGGATAGGGGCTCTTTCATCCATAATCTCTCATCTATAGTATAGGAGCCTCTTGGGGCATTTGTAAAGGTTCCATATTGGTCCTATTTATGGTCGAGAGTGCATACTAGCCAAAAGTAATGATAGGAAAAGATTATATCTGCTCTAAGGTGAGCAGATGGATGTCTAACAAATTTAATTGCACCTTTTTCCCTCTCTAATGGTTGTTTTTCACTTGCAAAAAGCTGCAACAAATGTACCGTGGGGCATATTTTCTTAGTCAAACTCGACCGACAGACACTTGCTGCCAACCCACTTAATTCAACCACTTGAGTTTCTCCATTTAAATCTCAATTAACAACACTTCTTGGCCCATTATACTTTGTCCATTGGTCGAGCTTCCTCAGGGAAAATTGGACCGATGCAAGGGTTTGTTTTGTAAAAATGTAAACACTGCAAAGCACACAGTAATTTTTTTAGTTTATAATAACCATTTTTATTTTCACAAGTCATGCAATCATTATAAAAAATATATAAGGAGAAGTCTATCTATTCTTCATTCATGATATTTGTGCATGTAGGACTTTAATTCTTTAGAATTGTCATTTTTTAATTCCCTCAAGTAGAAGCATTAGACAAAAATAGATGTCTTACAAATGATTAGAATATGGGGATTAGGCTATGTAGCTTCAAATTGAATAATTATTTTGAAGCATGTTTATCTTTGAGTCCTTCACTTGCTTTGTTCCCTAATGGGTTATGAAAAAATTCTTATATATGCTAATCATCATCCACATGAAAAGATACAATAGAAGTCAAAGGGAGAGGGTGGTGTAGAGAATGCTAATTGTTTTAGAATTGAGTTGGACCCTCTTCACGGTGCCTTCATCCCATGTTTTGAAGTCCCTTGTGGGCCTGATATAGGGGAGTCACCATCTTTCACATCTCAAAGTTTATATCTTGGATATGGAATTGCATTTATCTCATGGAGTATTGATGGTTAAAGACGTCAAAGACTAGTGGGCTAGTAGAGCAACCTCTCTCAAGGTTTTGGTACCCAAACATGTTGTCAGCCATCATTTTCTACTCGTAATAGTATTTACTAGGATAAGACCTTGCTCCAGTGCCAAATTTTGGATCTAGGATCAAGATGTGAGGGGGGTTAATCAAATTGTTAAAAACTAAAGTCAAATTTGTTAAACTAACATTTCAAAGTATATAACAAGACAAGTGAAACAAGTAATGAAAGAAAGAACAAGAGAGATTGAGTGAACCAAAATTTGAACGCAACTATTTACAGTGGTTCCAACTTGAAATATTGTAGCTCCACTACCTAGAGAGGCCAATCTCTAAGATTTAAACACCTTGAGTACCACCTTGCATTAACCACTACCAGAGCACACAATAAGAAGACATTTATTTTCAAATCAAGAGTAACTTGCTTCATTTTCCAAGCAAGGAGCCAATAACCTTACCTAAGGGACAACCTTTGATTAGCTAGGGCCACCTAAGATAGACCTTCCTTAGCCAAGAAAGAACTTTAGTCAACCTTTGTGAGAGTTATAGATTGTAAGAGAGACAAGAGCTTCACAAGATTGCATTAGGGCCAAATCCCTTACAAGTATCCTATTCACTCTAATTGAAGTAAGCACTTAATACAACTAAAGGGATTGATTAGCGTCTCTGAGGCAAAATCTCTCAACTATACCAAATGTCCACTTGGTAACCATGAGATACTCTCAAGTCACTCATTTTTATAGTAAACGGTGCCTAATTGAGACAAATTCTAGTTGGTTTTTGGGTAGAATGTAGGAATCCAACATATCTCTTTTCTACTTTTTATCAGGGCTCTAACAACTATTTTAGCAAAAATTGAAAGATACCACAACTTCAATAATATGATGTTCACCATAAAATTATTGGCCCACCGACATTCATTGGAAACTCAAGGTAGGCTACTAGACTGATTTTCTCCTTTGAAATTTCAGCCAACGAGATTGCCCCTTCTTAGTGTTTTAAGATCACCTATGTTTCTGGGAAAAGAAACTCGACCAACTCAATTCTTTAGCAATACCTCAGCAATATAGTCAGTAGTGTTTCCTCAATGAAAACTCATCCAACACATGTGTCTATATGGGGTATTTATAAATATCTAACAATGTTAATCTGATTAAACTTATAACAAGTTTGAGCTTAAGGATAATCATGTAATTGATACAAGTGATTTACATTAAAGATCTGCAAAGAAATCTGTCTATGAATTCTTCATTCATGGATCTTTGTGCATGAATTGACTTGAATTTTCTGATTCAGAGGTTTGGGACTAGTTGGAGTGTGTCTATCTATCTGAAATGACATCAATAAAATATTAGATACACATGGATGAAGTGATGAAATCAACCTCAAAATATGGATGATTTAGCACTTGGGATCAACAAACTTAGCATCACATGTAAGGAGGAAGATACTATAGGTTCCAATTGTACATTATGGTAGTGTGTAAATCATTTAAGTTGCATGGTATATTATCTGAAAGCATATGTTATTTCTCCCATATGGACATGTGGAAGTATACTAGCCGCTAGGCAATTCCAATGATTATGGCATTAAGGGTTCTACATGTATTTTTCTCTAACAAATAAATATTTTTTGTTCTTGAGAATAAGTAATCGCGTTGGTATATAGTAAATAGTAGGGGTTAGTGTACAAGCTCAATTGAAGGATTTTGCATCTACACTATCGACCCTGGAGCAAGCTCACTCCAATGATGATAAGGCACGGATGCTCTCGTACTAATCAGTTGTCAGGTCGTTACAAGACTTGATTCTTGAGAAAACCTGATCTTAACTGAGAAGGCAGATATTTTAGTCAACATCTCCCTTTCCGGCGGCGGATCAGTGGAGAAGCAGGGTTCCGTAGTGAATGATGCTCAGTTGAACTCGTGGAAGGATCTCTTTAAGAAGCTCCCTCAAGGAGAAACCTCGCTGGAAAAGGTGGAGATACTGCTTGATGGACAAACCTTGATCTATCCGAGTGAAGAGGCAGTGAGAAATGCAGTAAGATGGAATCGATGCCTTGCTGGCTATGTGGTCGGATTCAGACCTTTCCTTCCCATGCTTGAATGATATCTGCGTCAGATCTGGATCTTGAATGGTACGATAGAGGTCATGAACCATGGGAATGGTTTCTTCTTGATCAGATTTTCAGACCAGGCAGACTTGGATTCAGTCTTGGATGGTCCCCCGTGTTTCATTAGAGACAAGCCTCTAATCTTAATGAAGTGGAAACCAGGTCAATAATTATCGAGATTCAAGTTGACAGAGGTGCCGGTTTGGGTCCAGGTCCATGACTTGCTGCTGGAGTTATGGGAGAAGAAGATGTTTGAGAGGATTGGGTCTTTTCTGGGTACTCCGTTAAGAACAGATAGAGCAACTCATGATTTCAAACGATTGGAGTATGCAAGACTTCAAGTCCTCATTAATGTTGAATCGAAATTTCCGGATTCATTGGAAGTTGCCAGCGAGAAAGGTGATCCTAAGACAATCTCGTTTACTTATGAATGGAAGCCAAAGCTCTGCTCGGTATGCAATCTGTATGGGCATGAGTGTGGGGTTTCTGGGAGCCAGAAAGTCAAGAAAGTCTGGGTTCCTAAAGGCAGGGTTGCGATTAGCAACAGAGTGACTCAGGGGACTTTGAGTAGTCCAATCCCTTTGGAGTCTGTAGCTATTAGCAAGGTCGATGGTTCTGCTGATAAGGTGTCTGAGTCTATTGCTGAGTCGGCCCCAGGAATAGGGGGTAAGGAAAAGCTGGGAACTGGTTCTGATGAGTCGGATGTGGAGGAGTTCCATGTTACTAATGATTCTTTCGAGGAAGTGGTTCCTGAGCCAGTTGAGGAGGTTAACTCTGGGGTGGTGGATTTGGTCACTCCCCCTAACACTACTGAGAATGTGAAGGGTAGCAAAGCACCACTGAGTTTAGATGGTTTCCAAGTTCCGAAAAGATCCAAGAAGTCGAAGGTGAGAAATCCTAGTCCCACTTATGAGTCTCCAGATTCAAGCTCCTTTAATAACAGGTTCGAGAACTTGGAAAAGGAGGGGAGAGTTGAGAAGGAAGTTCTGCCCAGCCTAGTACTGGATGAAAATTCTTTCAATGGATAATCTAAATTTGACTATCGTCTCCTGGAATGTTAGAGGCCTGAATAATAAGGTCTTTAAGGTTCAGGAGGAAGTTAATAAGGCTAGGCCACATGTTATTGTGTTAAATGAGACGAGGGTTCGTGAGAAGAAGATTAAGAAGGTTCTGTACAGATGTTTTCCTGATTTCAACTGGATGTCGAATCATTCTTCACATGTCCTTGGAAGGGTCATCATTCTCTGGAAGGAGGAGTTTTGTTCTATTACAAAGATTAGTGAATCGGATCAATGCATTCATGCTAATGTTAGAGTTGATGGTCAAAGTTTCTTGTTTACGGCTGTTTATGGGCATAATGGGGATGGTGACAGAAGCAGGCTTTGGAACAATATAGATGATTTTTATCCCTTGGTCAACTCTCCTTGGGTTATTATGGGAGATTTTAACGCTGTGAGGAAGGAAGATGAAAAGATTGGTAGAGAGCCTCCTACGAGAAGATCTATGGAGGAATTCAATAAATGTGTCTTGAATTGTGGTTTGTTTGATCTGAAGCTTAGTGGAGCCAGGTTTTCATGGGATAATCATCAAGGTGGTGAGAGATTTACAACCTCTTGCATTGATAGGGTCCTTTATAACTCATGTTTTATGCAAAGTGTTTCTGAGTTTGCGGGGTTCCTCATTACTAATTCTGTTAGTGATCACAAAGTGATGAAGTTAGTGATTGGCGGAATGAAGAAGGTCTATGCTCCTTTCAGGTTTGTTAACGCTTGGATGAAGAGAGAGGATTTTGATGATATTATTAAGAAGGGATGGCATACTGAAAAGACGGGGTTTCCTTTGTTTCAGGTTTACTCTAAATTGAGAAATGTTAGATGTGATTTGATCAAATGGAATAAGAAGAAAGTGGGGAACATCATGGATAATTATAGGGAAGCGGAGTTAAAGGCTTATGAAGCTCAGGTTAGGATGGATGCTAATCCTCATAGTATTGAGCTAAGAGATGAAGCTGTTAGTTTCCGTAAGTTGGCTCGTGTAGCTTTGGATGCTGAGGAGTCTTTGTTACGGCAAAAGTCGAGAATTGAGTGGCTTAAAGAGGGTGATCTGAATACTAAGTTTTTCTACTCTACTTTTAAAGTTAGAAGACATATTAATCATTTTAAATCCTTGGAGATTGATGGCAGTTTGTGTTCGAATTTGGATAACATCAAAAGCTATATTCAAAATTTCTATCAGCAGTTATTCAATAGTGGTCATATTGCTGATACCTCTAGATTGAGTTCTCTCGACTTTTCTAAGTTGAATGGTGTTCAGAAAATGGCTCTTGATAGACTGGTTAGTGGTTCAGAAATCGAGGGGGTTGTGCATAAGCTCAATGTGGACAAATGTCTTGGTCCGTACAGTTTTAATGCGATGTTTTTAAGCATTGTTGGAGTACCATTAACTCTGATGTGATTGATGGTGTTTGTCATTTTTTTGGGACTGGGAGACTTCTGAGGGAAGCTAATAAGACCTTCATTTCTATTATTCCTAAATCTAAGGATACTCATCTTCTCAAGAACTGGAGACCTATTTCTCTATGTAATGTGTTGCTTAAAGTCATTACAAAGATTTTGAGTAACAGGTTGCAGTTGATTTTGCCTTCAGTGATTAGTGATAATCAGTGTGCTTTTGTTCAAGGGAGAAGTATTCGTGATGCTATTTTGCTGTCTAATGATCTTATTCATGATTTTAATAAAAAGGGGGGTAAGAAGAAGATGTGTATTAAGTTGGATATTTCTAAAGCCTATGACTCGGTTTCTTGGCAAGCTTTGTTCTGCATTTTGAAGATTATGGAGTTTCCTCATTGTTGGCTTGTGTGGTTGAAGGAGATTTTTGGGACTATTTCTTATGAGGTGCTTGTGAATGGAGAGCCCATGGAAGCTTTCTCTCCTAGTAATGGAGTGAGGCAAGGGGACCCTTTAGCCCCGTATCTTTTTGTTATGGTTATGGAAATGTTTTCTCAACTTATGAATGCTGCTGTTAGAAATGGGGATATCAGACCTCTATATGCCTCTAATCATCTGAAGATTTCGCATTTAATTTTTGCCGATGACCTTATGGTCTTTATGGAATCTGATGTTGATAATGTTGTTGCTTTGAAGAAGGTTCTAAGTGATTTTCATTTAATGACAGGCTTGAAGATTAACGTTGAGAAAAGTTCCATTCTGTTTAGTGCTGAGGCAGAGAGAGATAAAATCTGTGGTGTTTTGGGGTTCAGTGAAGGTAATCTTGATCAAAGTTATCTTGGTATTCCTCTTTTCATTGGTAAGCTGTCTAGGAAACATTGTAATCCTCTGTTGGACAGAATCAAGTCGAAGTTGGATGGCTGGAAGTCGAAGCAACTCTCAATGGCAGGGAGAGTCGAACTTGCTAAATCTACTATCTCCTCGATCCATTTGTTCTGGACTAATTGTTTCCCTCTTCCCTGTTCTGTCATCGACGACATTGAACGTTGGACTAGGGATTTTATTTGGGGAAATTCTGAAAGCCATTCTAATGTCCATCTTATTAAATGGGAGTCTGTGGTGAAACCCAAAGAGGAAGGGGGATTGGGTTTCTGATCTATTAGGGATATCAATAAAGCTTCTTTGATTTTTCAGGCTTGGAATATCGCTAGTAAAGCTGACTCCTTATGGGTCAAGTAGATTCATGAGAGGTACTTCAACAGGAGTTCTTTCTGGTTAGCTTGTGTGAATAGTGCTTTTTCTTGGCATCTTAATAGAATTATACAGGAGAGAGACTCTCTTAAGGAGTTTGTAAGCTTTTCTATTGGCAATGGTGATGATTTTTCTCTGTGGGGTGATCCTTGGCTGCCTGGTAATCGTTTTCTTGTAGATGTCTTGGGGAGACAAAGCACTATTAAGCTTGGGTTCTCACAGGACAGTAAGGTGAGCTGCCTGATTTCTGGGAATGATTGGAGGAGTAAGGAGTCGAGACTTCATATAGAACTTAATGATTTGCTGATCGAGATTCCTAAACCGATTGAGGCTCAGTCAAATAAGCTGTTGTTCAATGGTCTGACTGATATTAAGATGAAAGATATTTGGGATGTTATTCGTGAGAAAGGCAGGGTTCTTCCTTCCTTCATTTGGGTTTGGAAGTTCAGAGTTCCTGTTAGATACCAAACTCATGGTTGGAAGGTGTGTCATAGAAGACTTCTTACTACAGATTATGTGAGGAGGATGGGTATTAGTACTCCCTCTATGTGTTTTCTCTGTAAGCTCAGTGAGGAAGGTCTGGACCACTGCATGTTTCAGTGTGATTTCTCTGCTAGGATTTGGAATTTGGCTGTTTCTAAAAGCTTTACACCGAGATGTCCTAATTCTGTGGAAGATCTCGTGAATTGCAGCAGCAGGAAAAGTCATCTTACAGCCTTGTGCATCTTGTACAGATTTTGGAATGAGAGAAATGCTAGAGTCCATCTTAATGTGGAGACCTCTTGGTCTAGAGTTTGGGAGAAGATAAAGAATGAGCTGCGGCTGTTTGAGATGTTCTGATATTCTGTTTTCTGGTTCTGTTCTGTTTGGCTGGTTTTTGTTGAACCTGTTTGGAGGCTGTTGCGGGTTGCTGCTTTCCCTATCTCTGTTGAGGGATGGATGGGAGGTGTTGGTTGGGACGGCTTGGTCCCTGTTTTCTTCCTTTTTGTTTGAAGCTTTGTCTTCTTTTGTACAGTCTCTTGTTTGAGATTTGTCGGTAATTACCAAACACAAAAATAGTAATACAGTGAGCTCGGATTACCAAAAAAAAAAAAAAAAGAATGTAAATATGGACAAGATTTCCCATGTTTGTAAACGACAGCATATACAGTTAGTTGGCCAACCTCACCAGAATTAGCTTTGACCACTTCGGTGCCTTCATCTGCCAGCAGGGTTTTGGTTCAACCTCCATAACTACCAAGTCCGTCCCTACAATCAACTTGCGTTCTTATTCAATGATGAAGCGCCCACATTCCGAGCACGAACGTCCCCAGACAACACTATCCATCGTCGTTCCACCTATGCCGACCTCGATTGCTCCTTCTTCACCGCGTCTGTAGCTATACATCAGCTAAAGCTTAAGAACACGATGGTGAAGCTTCAGGAGTATCTGTCAAACCTGTGGCCAAGCCCAATCAGCATCAGAGAATCAAAGTCGCCGAGCGGTTTTAATCATTGGGGCGGCTCGTCTTCGCCGCTGGAGGACTACTCCACGGCGGATTCTAGCACTTCCTCCACGATAGAGTCTTCGCCCTCAGTTCCTCTGTCGACGAACAGGCTCTCCGTCGCGGATCTCTCCTACAGCGTACTCCCCGGGACAGGGCGATGGCCCCCCAAGTCTTGCTGCCTCGACCCTTCCTATACCATAAAGAAGAAGTCCTCTACCGCAGCGATTTCGATCCTCAAATCGGTGTCCTTCACAGCCAAGGGGTCAGAGATCATGGCCATCGTTGGGCCCAGCGGCGCCGGCAAGTCGACGCTCCTGCGGATCATATCCGGTCGAGCGGCAGCTGGAAGCGGCGCCAAGGCGGGCGCTGTCTACTACAACGAGCAGCAAGTGAGCAGCAGGGCAGAATTGAGGCGGCTGTGCGGGTTCGTTACCCAGGAGGACCACCTCCTCCCGCTTCTCACCGTCCGTGAGACCCTGGCGTTCACCTCCTGGTTCAGGCTCCGGGATTTAGGCGAAAAAGAGCGCAACGAGAGGGTTCAGAGCCTGATCGACGAGTTGCGGCTCAAGCACGTCCAGTACAGCTACGTAGGCGGTGAAGGAACAGGGAAACGCGGGATATCGGGTGGCGAGAGGAGGAGAGTGTCGATCGCGGGCGACGTGATGCACAACCCTCCCGTCCTTCTCCTCGACGAGCCGACCTCAGGGCTCGACAGCACGTCGGCGCTACATGTCGTGGCAATTCTCGCGGCCATGGCCAGGAAAAGAGGGCAGATTGTCGTCATGACGATCCACCAGCCCGGACACAGGATACTTCAGTACATCTCCTCCTTTGTTCTCCTCTGTTCTGGCGCCGTTGCCCACTGCGGGACGCTGCAGTCGCTGGAAGACAGCTTGGAGAGGATGGGGTACCAGATCCCCATGCAGATCAACCCCATCGAGTTCGCAATGGAGATCGCAGCCAGCAACGACAAGTCGAGGGAAGAACTGATCGGTTTTGCAGCTTCCGATGCTATCAAGCGCCACCAACTGACCGGCCGGCGATCCCAGAATTGGTCGTCGCTCCAATTATGCCGTCTTGGCGAAAATGACTACGACGACGACGAGCAATCGGATTACACAACGTCCTATGAGTATGGCCACCGTCGCGAGCTCGGCAGCCGTTACGGCTCGAGGTACTCGGAGATCGCGTCGCTAACATGGCGATACTGGAAGACGATGTACCGGACAAAGCAGCTGTTTGTGGCGAGAACAACGCAGGCCATCGTGGGTGGATTCGGCCTAGCGAGCGTCTACATAAACCTCAAGACCGGCATGGACGGCGTAACCGAGAGGCTAGGTCTCTTCGCCTTCACACTCAGCTTCCTGCTCTCCTCCACGGTCGAGGCACTGCCGCTGTTCCTGCAAGAGAGGCGGGTTCTCATGAGGGAAGTTTCCCGGGGAATGTACAGGGTCTCGTCTTACCTCTTGGCCAACACCATTATTCTCGTGCCGTTCCTCCTCGCCGTGTCCGTTCTCTTCGCTTCCCCACTCTACTGGCTAGTGGGACTGAACCCCTCCCTGGGACCTTTCCTCTTCTTCACATTAGTCGTTTGGTTGATCTTCATGATGGCCAGCTCGCTCGTTCTCTTCCTTGGTGCCATCTCGACGGACTTCATACTCGGCAATTCCCTGATCTGCATCTTTCTGGGCGTCTTCTTCCTCTTCTCCGGCTACTTCATCCCCAAAGACAGCATACCTCCATATTGGATCTTCATGTACTACCTCTCCCCCTACCGCTACCCTCTAGACTCACTCATCATCAACGAGTATTGGGGATTGAAGAACAAGTGCCTGTCATGGCATCAAGATCAGAGATCGGTTGCCGTCGCCTCCTCTTCCCTCAACAATTCCGCGACGTCTGCAACAACAACTTTCACCTGCTTGTTCACTGGGGAGGATGTCCTTCGAAGGAGAGGGTTGGAGAAAGACACCAGGTGGGAGAATGTCGGGATTATGATCGGATTTTTCCTAGTGTATAGGCTACTCTCTTGGTTTGTTCTTGTGAGGAAAGCGTCCCAAACTAGGATCTGATGCCGCATTAAGTATGCAGCATATATAGTTCTCAAGTTCCATCACAATATAACTTTACTTGTTATGAAAGTTCATTTTTTATGTCAAGAAACATTGTTCAATGCTGCCATTATTTCAGCTAATTAATATATGTTTGCTAATTTTGAACTCGTTCTGGTTTACTAGTTATGAACACTATGACAAAAACTGTCATCGGCCACCTTTAATTTTGTAGCCAGTTACATGATGGCCGCAACAAAACTGGTAGCGAACTGAAAGCCCGTGGCCATTTTCTGGTAGCCATTGCTTTGGTAGCCGATTTTTTGAGCCACAACGAACTTTGTAGCGAACCAGACACTTGTACCGGATTTAATCCACCAAATTTGTTTAGGAATATACTATTGACTACCACTAAAACTCTAGCTAGACAACAAGGACACGTATAAACTGTTGCTCACGTCATTACACATCAAACTGATATCAACAAGTCATATCTGAGTCCAACGATGCAAAACCTGTTGTCGTATGATACAACACAAAATTCCTTTTGAAATTTTCATTTTCATTTATGAAAACAATATCCACATTACACTCACTAATATTCATAGTTACAAGTTTGTGCTATACTAATTGCAATATACAACAGTTACATGAAAAAAAGCACCAAAACTTGACTGATTTACATTAACACCGTAAATTGTTCCAAATCAATTTCATATCTACAACAGTTAATAAAAACTAGAAGCTCCAATCAAGATGGACTTCATCCAAGCTGTTCTTAAACTTCCAGCATGTATAGCATCCATGCATATGAATCTGCAATGCAAACTGTTAATATAGAATCAACTTAAATTTGTCAGACTGAAATAAAAATTTATATTGATGTGAAACACAATTATATCCTATAGCTAGAACGTTGAACCAGATGTGTTTCATCTAAAGAGGTTTTAGTTGTTTCAGTTAATATACGTCACTATGCTAAAAAAGTTTGTGGGTTGTAAACTCAACCCACTCCAACACTTTGAAAAAAGGAACTGAAAATGCATGAATTAGATCTGCAATTCTTTCGTTTGGTCCGGTGTAAACTAATTTTATTATTTGAATCGTAGTTATTTGGAAAGACAGTTGCATTATGAGATTCAAATGCTAAATCTAAAAGATCCACGTATATGTGATCCATTTACCTGTCACTACTAGAGATATGCCCCAGCAGGCTGGAAAGATATGCACGGAGAAGCTGCGCTTCTGTCACATTTAGTTTTTCAGGCACTTGTACATGACTAGAACAGCAGGTTTCCCTGTCGTGTCTCGCATGCATTCACAAAAACCGAACAAATGAATTTCAAATCAGCGTGCCTTTAGAGAAAACGTGAAATTGAGCAGAACAAAACAAATTGTAAATATCAAAGAAGTTAACATAAACATACTGACCCGTTGTTATCTAACATACTCAGAATTAGAAAAATTATACTACATTCCAATTAGATACTAATGATAAATGATAACATTATATGATTCAATATGAGTGTGGCAGTTATCTCAACCATACAATAGCATAGTGCCCATCCACATAGCATGGTGACACAAAAGAGGTCGCCTCACATCAGTCAATCTAACAGAACTATCTAGCACGATTGTCTACATGACCCAATTTACACTAGATATGGTGACTGCCACAACCGCATACAAACAAATGGAAGACAACCTTCCTTGTAATCAACCAACTCCACACTACAATGGCAGTTGCAGGACATCATTCGGCATGCACATAACCTCACACATGAAGGGCCGATTAGTCTTCATAATACCCACCCCTGCACATAGTATGGTGACACAAAAGAGGCCCCCACCTAATCTTCATGGTCACACAAAAGAGGTCACCACCCAATCTTCCCCCGTTATCCATCTATCTAAGACAGCTAAGTGCA
Organism: Alisma plantago-aquatica; assembly: GCA_963693085.1. Classification (NCBI taxonomy): domain Eukaryota; kingdom Viridiplantae; phylum Streptophyta; class Magnoliopsida; order Alismatales; family Alismataceae; genus Alisma; species Alisma plantago-aquatica. The sequence goes on from OY856409.1 coordinate 1,354,065,859, forward strand.
CCCAGTAATCAGTGTACCCTAGCAATGATGACTGTCATACCCATAGACCTACAATGAAAGACAACCTTGTTCAAGTTAACCAACTACCAACTACAATAGTAGTTCTGTGGGATCGTTCGACATGTAAATAGCCTCACGCATAATGGGCTAGACCTCATCATGCCATCCGCATAACATGATCGCACAAAAGAGGTTTGCCAACTAATCTTCCCCCGATATCAATCTATCTAAGAAACTAATTAGCACAATTGTCTAAGTTGTCACCATGTACCCTAGCAATGAAGATTGCCACAACCACAAACACACAATGCAAGACAACCTTCTTCAAAAACAACCACATTAACACTACGATGGTAGTTCCAAAGTAGCACCAACACACCAAATAGTCCCATACATGGTGGTCTAGTCCTCTTCGTGCCTCTCCACATTGCATGATGACAGGCTAGAGGCCCCTTACATAATCTTCCCCAAGATATATATCCACATAAAAAAAACTTTCTAGCACAGTTGGCTTGGCTATCACAATGTACCAGAGCAACGATGACTACCACAACCACAAAAACACAATTAAAGACAACCTTCTTCAAAATCAACCAAATGCATACTATGATTGCAATTCCATGGTATCATCTAACATACAATACAACCTTATGCATGATGGGCTAGTCCTCTTCATGCCCCTCCACATAGCATGGTGACACAAAAGAGGTTCTCCACCTAATTTCCCCCTGACATCAATCCATATAACACAACTACCTAGCATAGTTGTCTCAGCAATAACAGTGTACTAGTGATAAATGTCACAGCCACAGACACATAATGAAAGATAAACTTCTTCAAAAATCAACCAACTACACATTATTATGGTGGTTCAGACTGGCATGCCAGCATCACACACTTGGTGGGTAGTCCTCTCCATGCCCCTCTGCGTAGCATGGAGACACAAAAGAGGTCACACCTAATCTTCTCCATAGTATCCATCTACTAGGCACATTTATCTCAGATATCATAATATACACTAGAAATGATGATTGACATAGCCACATAGAATAGTGGAATCATACTTTTCCCAATTTAGAAGAAAAGAGAGAGAAAATGAGAAAATTCATTATTTTTCGGGGATAAGGTTGAAGATGTGGAAGATATCAGTAGAAGAAGGCAGACTGAACGTGTGGTTTTCTAAGGGAACATGGAGCCATGATTCAAGACAGGAAAGGAAAGCCACACCATACAAGGAGGGATTGATGAAGAAAAAGTGGTTGTCATAGAATTAATTGAGTAAAGAAATTTTTTTAGCAAAAATATAAATCACATATAGTTATTAAAGTGCACGCCTTGGAGGCAAGGTGCTCAGGTCTGGCCCTTGGTCCCTTGCCACCTTAACAATCATGGAAAGGCTACTACTTCATAACCTCCTACTCACTTTTGTTAACTTTAACTATTAAAATAAAACCCACTTCCTAAATGTAACCAATGGTCATGTCATGTTGACTTCAATCTCCAAATTATGGGTCTTAAGGCATAAGTGTGGCAAGAGGATGGAGAAGGCAACATGTTCAAAGATTTTGGTAGCAAGTATGATGCAATTACTAGAATTTTGACTATTTAATTTGAGAACCTCATGTGAATCTACAAAGTTTGGTTGGGATAGAGAGCGCTAGACTGTCTCATTTCCTTGTCATTAAATTTGAGCACCCAACTAATTCACCATTCTTTGCCCAAATATGTCATTTATTAACCTAAATAAAATCTACAATAGCTGTATGCCTACATGAAGAAGTATCCAACCTATTTTGATTCTTACAGACCTAGTTTGATGCAAACATGCCTAATTTAAAGTTGATCAGAGCTACATTGGCCATTTGAATGATAAAATGACATAAGTTGCTCTAATTCAGACCTAAATGTAGATGTGCATTTATCCATACAATTACTTGAATTGGGATTGAGAGGTCTTAGGTGCAATATAGGTGAAATAATTACCAAGGCAGTCAGATCTACAATCCTCCTTAAACACCAAGGTTGACCAATTCTAGAGCCGACTACATAATCATGTAAGAAAGGATTTAGAAAATGACATTTTATCACATATAAGATCCGACATGGTCAACATATGACTAAATTTTTATGAAGACATAGACCACATGCAATGAAATGGAATCACAAATCATGGGTTTGTACTTGCATATAATATGATTACTTTTATTTTTATACTCTCTATGACTGGAGAGATGAGTGTCAAGATTAATAACTTGTTTAAAATTACATTTATTGGCCTAAATGGAGCAAAACCAAACATATTTTGACCAACCATACCTAGTCCAGCCAAATAGTTCTTGCTTGAACTAGATGGCCTAGTTCAATGATAAAATGGCATACATAAGTTTATCTAATTCAAACCTAAATATAGATGTTTCTTTATTCTTACACACACACACACATATAATGTACATATATGTTAGTACTTAGTACAAGTATGTATAATCACATAGGAATACACAAGTATATTGTATACACATTTAAAAAATTATATACATATAGATATATATACATGTAAATCCATTACATATGCAAGTACATTCGATATACAAAAGAGTACAAAATATCGACAGATATACATGTAAATCTTTAGACATCTTACAATTATATACATATACACATATACATGCACATATATATACATGTAAATGTATATCATGTGCGACATTACATGTATATGCATACACTTTATAAATACATAAACAAATACATGAATATATAGACACAAATATACATGTTTAGATACATTTGTATGTATATATACACATATATATATATTGTACACACAAATATACATGTTTAGATACATATATATATATATGCATATTTACACATACATATAGATTAAACATGAGCGTAAAAGGCTTAAATTGAGGTTTGAACTGAGGCTTATGCCTTAAAATGCCTCAAAGCCTTTTTACGCCTTGCCAAAAATGAGGTGCACGCCTCTCATTTGGACGGTGAGGCACACGCCTTGGGAAACATTAAGGACCACCGTGCCTCAAGGCGTGCATCTTTGAAACCTCGAGGTGTGCCTTCTTGTTCAATGGTTACAATAGTGCTAGTATAGAATCTAATTTAAGCATACAAATATTCTTAGAATTGATATAATCTACAATGAACTCTTTCTTGTTCTTGTTCTCATAAAACAATAACTAGCATCAACCACTATTGGTAGCAAATAAAAAAAATCAATATTCAACATTCATTAGTCTAAAATGTATAAGAATCAAAAGAACAAGAGAAATATAGTAAAGAACATATATCAATATATGGATTTGGATACCAATGGAACATGTATGCAACTAATTCGGAAAAAACAAGAGAGGAAAGTAGTGGAGCACTATAATAAGGGAATCATTTATATGCATTCACCAAGAAGCAAATCCTATATGTGATCATTACACTACGTGATTGATATCATTACCTAAAACTTATTGAGTACAAGTATAACATTATATTTAATGGCTTAATTGCCAATCCCAATTCCATATATTGAAAGTGTTATTGAGACATGACAACATAGTCCTAAGTCCTAACTATTATGTTGACCATTTTTTATTGTCTTTTCTTACTGAATTCAAGGGATCATCCCAAACAAGAAAATTGTGAAAACAAAGGAGGGGAGGGGAAATAAGGATTCAAGGAGTGGTGAAACAAAAAGGAGAAATGGAAAAGAAGGGATGCAAGAGTAAAGTTAAGCAAGAAAAAGTCAAAAAATGGATGAGTGAGTGTGCAATAATAGTAGCAATTTGGAAAGAGAGAGGAGGAATATCCAAGAACCCAGCTCAAGAATGGACAACATGAAAGACCATGTGATCCAACATCTATGTGATCCAACATCTATATCTAGTACCCTAAGATGTCCATTGTTCAAACTCTTCACCTATACAACTCATGTCATCTATTGCTATGGAAAATAGCTCTAGCTAAGTGGGGAAGCTTTGGATAGGTCATAGAGATTGTTGCACTACCCGATTAGAAGAACATCTAGTTCACTTTTCCATCCCGAACATCTACAGGAGCTATTATAAAGCATCCTATACAGGGAGGGAGGAAATTGAGGACCAATGTCCTTTATATAGGCTATAAAAAAATGACCCTATGCAAAGAGTCACCATACAAGAAAGTTTGAAATAATATAGTAGGAAATGAAGAAAGAAGAACATTATGAAGGGCAAGAGGGGGAGGTGTGGTGTCCCATTAGGCATCACAAAACCATGCAAAGTTAAAAAAGAATTGAAGAACTCTAAAAATCCTCTTTGGTATACCACCATTGTCTGTATTGGGCATCTAGTTGGCCTATAAATTGATGCCCTGGTAACCATAAAGGTTTAAGGATATGATAATGCCATCCAAGCCAACTATGAATTTCAATCTCGATGGAAATTCTAAAAGATAGGTCAATCATGTCCGATTGTGAAATCCTCTTCTGCTCATTATGTCACATTGAACTCCAAAAGGATGTTATAATAGGCCAATTGGAACTAGTTCACTTATTGTGGTAGCCACTGACTACCACTATTTGATTATAATGACTTTCACATATTAAAAAGGGTCCTAGTTATAAAAGTAAATTGTTAAACACTCAAACATCATAAAAACCCATAGTCGTCGCTCAACAATCAAGTAACATACTAGTACTATGTACTTAATATTGTTTCAACAACTGGGCTTAGAAAAAATCATTTAGTAAAAGGCATTAGTAGGTAGTAGTAGTTTGTACAAATACTAGTACTTTGTGCAAATATTGTTGACTAAGGTAGTCTTCAACATAATATAAATAGATGAACATTTAAACAGTAATAAAGAGAAATACATGACAATATACTATAATCAAGATAATTAGATATTACTCAGTAAATCCTGGAGAGAAATAAACTACTAGACATAGTACATGATAGACAAATTGTCTAAGACAGTATAACAAATTATACGACCATATTTTGTTACAGTCTATAGATGGCTTTGCAAAGTTTTTGTACAAGTTAACATAATGGCTGACTATTAATCTATTAGTGGTAATAAACAACATTAAACATATATGTTAATATCATATGTGGTAAATTGTAAAAAGCAACGAACTACTACATTTAGTACATAATTAACAATATGACAATATTCGGTGACATCATTTTGTTACAGTCTACATATGGTTGTGCAAAGGTTTTGTACAAGAATATAGAATGTCAGACTATCAGTAGTAATAAACCACATTAAAAATGCATGGTAATATCATATACAAACTTGACAGTACAAAGTACTAGTCTAGATGTACAGAGTGTACAAACGGAAGTAATGAAGTAAAGAATAAATGCTAATTAATAACCTTTCTTACACCTTTTGAACTACAATAGCTGGAGCATCACATCTCCCAAAAGTAGTGCTTTCATTTTTCTATAGATATTGGGTGTGATTGGGCTACTCCAGCAACATTTGTTGTGAAGCGCCCTGAAGCGGTCGCTTAAGCGGGGCTAAAAATGCAACTTGAAGCAGATAAAGCGGCCGCTTCACTCCAAAACGCTTCAAAACTTGCTTCAGCTAAAATTACAATGAGGCATGTGCTTTGCCGCTTAAGTGGTCGCTTCACCTACTTTTAAATTCACTGGTTCCATGTTTTTAATTAACAATCTCGACATTTCCCAATTAGACAAAGAGACTGAAACCTAGGTCTGTGTTTGTTTCAGAATTACCTGTCAAAAAATTCAGGCAACTTTAATTACTGACCCAAAAGCAATTTGACATACATTTTCGACAACCCTAGATAGAGAGGGTTCCTCGATACAGAAAAACATGTATATAGCTATTATATTCTACTCTTTTTCATATTCTTTTAAGTATACATAAATTCTCCCTTGGAAGGATCTTTTTACCCGTTGGCGTTGATATGGTTAGTTGGGGGTCTGAACATGACAGCCCCCCGCAAATTTGATATTGGCATAAGCCTTACAAAAAGTGCATCCTGCGGCACCAAAACTTGAAAGGGAGTTATCATGTCCGAACCAAATTTGCGGGGGTTTGTCATGTCTGGACGGGTCCCCAACTAAATTTGTCGGCGCCATCCAGTAAAAAGATCGTTCAGGGAATGTTTATTTGTACCTAAAAATATATATATTATTTAAGTGTAGAATATAAGAGCTATGTATATATTTTTATGTTTTGGAAACCCTCTCTATCTACAGTTGTCAAAAATTCAGGTTCACGTCGATTTTGGATTAGAAATTAAAGTTGATTTGATTTTTTGAGAACTAAATTTGGAACTAATGGAAACCTAAATTTCAGACTCTTTATCTAAATTGGGAACATGGAACTAAATTGATTTGTGTGGTTAATAAACTAATTCTACCCAGATCCACATTTTGATAAGTCATCTAAACACGAGGTCAAATTATGTGAGGGACAAATTAATGTTGAAAAGTTCTTATACGACACACTACCAGGAGTCGACCTCGTGACTGTATTTTATAATAATTACTTTATTCGCACACAAGATATGTTTTATAACTATTATATTGAACATTTTAAAATTTATGTTCCAATTATAAATAAGAATTATAAATGACATTTGTCATTAATCGGGATATAACTAAATACGGTCCCAGCACAACAATATTTTTTTCTAATCAGATCGGAACCCAAATTTCATAATAGTATATGTCTTTTACAAGGTATATTAATAGTTAAATATTATTTTTATAATTAGACAATCATGTATACCCCGCCAATGCAGTGTTCCATGATAACCATTTAAGTAGAAAGCAAAAAAGAACTGCTTCGTTAGCTTCCATCATCTCATTGTAATAGCAGGGGGTTATTTGGAATTTTGTGGTAACCAACATGGGGTTATTTGGGATTCCGAATAGGTGAGGGGGTTTTCTGGGATTGTGGCAAAGATGAGCGGGATATAGGGAAAAACTCAAATACTATATAGGACTTATCACCATTGTAATATCTAAACAAATGAAAAATGATACATATATGCTACGAAATTGATTTTATTACTAAAAACAAATTGTGACAAACGTGGTGCTAACATGAACCATAGTTATCAACTTCATTTAAGTTGACTGTATCATGTGGGTTGGTCCTAACATGGATGATCAAGATAATGTTAGTAAATGCAAGCAATAAAGGTTTTTCAACATCCACTCAAACCAAAATGATGTACATAGAAGTAGAGCATTAGAAGCTTAATTTGTTACATCAACCTAACACATCCTTATTGAGCACAATAGTTGTCAGTGGATCATTATTCACCTTCAAACTATCCTAAATGTGAGTTTTGTTATTTTAGCAATCAAGCACAAAAGCGAATTCATCAAGAAAGATTTTATCACATATATTTTAAGATTGTTGTCATCACAATATCAACTCTAATAGCAATAAAACCTATACTCAAACATGAAGGATGGATTTCTTCCATAGGTGAACAAGGCTTTACAACTGCTTCAAGTCGAAAGAAGTCACATAGTTAAAATAGAAGAACTTACTTGATGTGAGCTATCTTCTGCATGTTCATTTGGTTGTCCGAATGCCATAGTCAACCGTTGTTGCTGGATGATTGCGAGTGCAGAGGCATTTTTTAGAAAAACGGAAGAGAGAGCCAGATGAGATGAGGAAAGATATAGTGGGTAACAGACAACATGAGGCAAAATTGGACTAAAATAGGGAGGGTGCAGAGGAGGATCCGGGATAGGAGAATCGGATGGAGGAGGAAATCAGGGAACTGAAGGGGGGCACCAGGAGTAGTGGTGAAGAAGGGAAGGCGGCGAGCTGAGGAGGGGAGTGGATGGAGGCGTTAGAGGGGACGAGATCGTCGATTGGCCAATGATTCGAGAACCGGGGCGTGAGTGGCGATGTTCGTGGGTCGCTGGAGGTAAAGAAGGGAAGGGGTAAGCTAAGGCGGGAAGCAGGTGCATCGAGGCGATAGAGGAGACCAGAAGCTCCTTGATGGGCCAAGGATCTGCGCAACGGGGCCACGCACGGCGTTGTCAGTCGGTCACCTTAGGTAAAGAGGTGAATGGGCAAGCTGATGAGGGTAGTTGATGGAGGCGGTAGACAGGGCGAGAAGCTCTCCATTCGGTCGGCGATCTGGGCATCGAGCAGTGTTGTCGATTGGCTGATCGTGCGGTCGTGTCCGTCTGTTGCTTGAGGTCGAGAGGCGAGGAAAGGGAGTTGGGAGTTGGGACTCGAGAGCCGAAGCGCTCTGTTGTGTGGCGGCTACCCTAAAATTGCAAGGGTGGGAAAATTTTCTTTAGGCGCTTGGTTTTTGGGAGTCCGCTGAATAGAAGCGGGTAGCGAATTCTTATTATTGGGCTGAAATCTCAGCCCGTAGCAAGCATCTTTTAAGGCTGGTAGCGATTTGTTGGGTTTGTAGCCTTCTGCAGTTAGTGTTCTAGTGGAAGCATATTAACTAGTGTCTGTCCAAGATGTACAATATTCTCTTTATGTCCTCTTATCCTCATTGACACTAGAGAAAACAAACCCATCATTCAAGTGGCAGCCCCATCTGCCGAGCTCTCTAGACATAGTATTATTAACATTAGAAACGTAATGGCCGTTCATGGAAAAATCTTCCACAACGGTTTTAATCTCCCTAATATATGTAACAAGATGCCACAGGGTGGGTGAAGAACCCCAAATAAGAAGATGCATATGTTGATCATCAAGCTCAATAAACTTTATGTTCAGATTTTTTTATTGTTGTTAAGGTTCAAAGCAACTACGCACCCTTGAATGAGGGCCTCTAAATTTGTATACGCATTTAGCCAGTATCTGAATGCCATCCTACTATAACCATGATTGTTTCCGACGATTCCAGCCACTCATCACCTTTTAGTGCCATCACGGATAATGTAACATCCAAACTTTTATATCACATGAACGAAACCTTTTTTTTTCAACTTAAGAGTGTTACAAACATGATACACAACAATAATAATAGACAAGAACCAACACCGATTAGTGTAAAAATACATTCTCATAATTTCTTAGGGAAGCAATCTAGTTAAATCAAACTTTATAAGAAAGACTATATACATGATGCAAAACCTGAACTATGTCTTAATATCTTGGACTATGTAGATGGCTTCCCACTAAGAAAATCTCTTAAAATTATAGCTATATCTTGTATCTTGATTGATCTTCTTAAAAGTTAGCACATGCAGATATCTCATCCCCACCCATACACAAATAGGAAAGCTACAATTAGAGTAAGTGGTATTGAATTTTTAATATGATAAACATGATTTCACTATAACTGAAAGATGAACTGAGATTTGAAAGTTACAAATCTTTACTGAATCGACGCGTCTTTTATTTATATTTTTCTTTTTTTGTGGTCACCATTATACTATAAGTCCTCCTGAATTGACGTGACTATACCTCTGAGTTGGTACCAAAGTACCTTTTGAATTGGCATTACATGCCTCTAAATGACACTGAGGTATCTATGTGTTGGTATCGAAGTGCCTCTGAATTGTAGTAAATACTCCTCTAAATTGTAACTGCATGCCTTTGAACTGTTCTATGACTAACTGAATAACGACTTATTCTATAATGTCTTATGTGAAGGTTCGGTCTCAATTATAATAAATCTAAACTTATTTAATTTTGAATTTAAATTTATCTTATACTGACACTGAATACTAATAACTAAACATGTATTGGATTTTGAATCTAAATCTGGATCTTTTCTACTTAAATTATAAACTAAATCTAAATCTGAATCTAAAGTTGATATTTTTATTACCTGACAAAACTTAATATGGAGCTTTAGTAGATGACTTAATGAAATTATGATATCAGATATATAACATATGAGTCTAAAAGCTTGACAAAATTAACTAAACTAAACATAGAGATACTGAGGTATAAGTTATATAATCTCAAATTCTTGATATCTAATAATCTGGCAACATAACTCAAACTGAATAAAATCTGATTACTCAAAGCATGGTAGGATATGAAATATTAAGGTCTGAAAGTAACTTGATCTCTAAGTTACTTTATGGGAACATGTAGGATGAATTATAATAATAATAAAATTTAATAGACATGACCCACTTACGTTTGATATTGATGATTTATTTAATGTGTTCTCGATTCCTTGTTCCATAACGTAATCACTTGGACATTAACACATTTCTATAAGTTTGTGTGTATGTTCCATTTTCATTTCTAAATCTCAAATTCTGATCACCCTACCCTTGTAACTCAAATATGGTTCTTGTTTAGACTAATCATGAGTCTGATATAAAACCATAATAAAATCTTACTACTGAATGTATATCATGACTTACATTATATAACTAATATATTTTTTTATACTCAAATAAGTCAAAAATTATGTTATACACTAGTATGCACATATTCATCATATAATAGGAATAAATCTCAAACATAATCAGACATACCAATTTTACTGATCAACTATAAAATAATAGGAAAAGACAATTACAAATCATCTCCCAAATAAAATATGCTTAAATATCCTACATTGCCTCATAAATAATCACCAATCAACTTGCCTAATGGCCACATAGGTCCAAAATCAAAATACTAATATAATACATGAAACTCGGTAAAAACTTTGGAAATAGTGAGAACATTATACATCGAGTTTAGATAATAATCTCAAATCATTTTATTGTAAATCAATGTGTGGAATATCCATAATTCCCTTATTAGGATTTGTATCAAAAACCTTAATAAAACTTTAAATGAGAATGATCAAACTTTCAAATCATATTCAAAATATCAAAATATGCTTACCATAAAATATTCATAAATTTCTAAATTTGTATTCTATTTTTCATGCACAAAATATTTAAATCTCATATATTTTAGAATATAAATTTATTAATAATCAAACCTCCAAAACACTACCTAAATCTATTTTTAAAAGAAAGTAAAGATTCTAAGCTTTCCATCGACACCTTGTTTATTGTATTTGGATCGTTAATCTCAGAGATATGAATTTTTGAACATAGTACCTCAGAATGAATCCCAATCGTCCAAAAGTGATCCAACAGACTCAGATGGGTGCCCTTGCTTTTCCTTTCCTCTAGTCATAGATGCTTATTTGGATCAGCCTCCTTCTTGACATGCCAGCCCATGTCAGTCACCGACCTCTTCTATCGGTGTGTCCCTATTTCCCCAGCCACCATGAGATCGATCTCCAGCGAGCAAGGCTTGCTCCCGTGTATACATGGATCCAATCTTAGAAATATAATCATGACATAATGTATTCAAATCTTATAATCTTAGCGTGTATTTAATTCTTAGATCTTAATTACTCTAATAAATATAAGTAACATGTCTCTACTTGAGATCTTATCCACAATAATGATATAGCCTTGAAAGTACAAAAATCTTACTTGCATGTCTTATCTTAATATCTTAGAGCATTAGATCACATAAATTATGAATGTAAGACCCCTGCCCTGAGTTCTGGGGTATCTGTTGGTTGTTTACACTAACGAGTTTCAATCATTAAGAATGATCTTTTACTCAACTAGCTATATCCCGCAAGTATACGAGAGTAGTTGTAGTCGAGGTCGAACACAAGGAGCGTTGGTTAGTTAGGCGCAAGAGTTATGATTTTCAATAATCTAGATCGTTGTACACAAGATGATTGGATTAGAACAACTAAATTATAGATTTAAAATAAAACAGTAAATTATCACTTAAGAAAGGTTAAGATTCAGATTTGGAAGGATCTTAGACTTGGGATTTCACTATCACATCATAGCTTATATTAAAATATGAATTTAAACATGTTAATTAACTTGCAAAGGAGGTTTGTAGTCATCACTCACCTCCCGGTGAAGTGATGATGATTTTAACTCCATACATCACTCTCGTGTATGTATTTCATTTCAAATCACAAACCTTGCTCCTCAACATAATCCCAGCCACTCTCGCGGTCAAGAACAAGTTACCAAAAGAGTAACTCCATAATCTCAAACACATCTTCTCAGATTATGAAAGAAAGTATAAAACATGCAAGTATGATGGCCAATCACACAAACAAGCATTTCAGATATGAAACAACTCTTGGAATATGCAAGAAACTAACATTTAGTACGAAATTCATATATTCATACAAGCTATGACATGGGAGTTACTCTCCCATGCCCAAGAAAAAGAGTCTACTCGTCCATAATGATGTACAGTAGAAAATGTGCAGAAATTTCAGAGTTAAACATGGTTTAGAGAAGGAAAAGCAAAGCAATCCCAAGGTGTAACCAAAGGAAGGTAGAATTCTAACTTGAGGATGAAATCCCACTTCTACATCTGCTCCAAACCGGAAAAACATCCCTCCCGAGAATCTTTGTGGAGTGAAGAAGCTCTGCTACACCTTGGAGAAGAAGCTTGGAGAAGAAGAGAGGAAGAATGGGGTTTCTTTGGCAAGAAACCACCTCCTTTCCCCTCAAAATCGCCCTCCTATGCTCTAGGCTTGCTCTAGGACGAGAGAACTTCCGCAAATGACCGGGCATAACCACCCATTAAGTTCCCCATTCATTTTAAATAAAAACTCATATTTTTCAAAATGTTGAAACTGCCAGGTGCACGCCGTGCAACTTTCCAGAAAATTTCAATTTACTCCAGAATGTACTGTGCACGGCGTGCGCTGATGAAATGCACACCATGCAACTTTCCAGAAACCTTTAGCTCCCAGGTGCACAGCGTGCACTGAAAAAATGCACGCCGTGCAACTTTCCAGAAACTTTTAGCTCCCAGGTGCACGTCGTGCAATTGCGTGCACGCCGTGTAACTTTCTAGAAACTTTCAGTCTGCTCGATGCTCCAGGTGCAAGGCATGCACTTTTGGTGCACGGCGTGCACTTGGCTGTTCTGGGCTGTTGTGTATTCTGCTCATAACTTTCAGTGTGTATGTCCGATTTAAATGCTGTAAAAAGTGGTATTTGTGTAATTTCGAACCCCAAAACATGTAGATACTTGAGGAGTGATCTAATACGAGATAATATGATATATTCCTCATCATTTCATTGCAAAATATAGTACCTACAATCCAAATCATGAGACAAGTAAGAATAGCTAAAAATATAGAATCTAGCATGAATGAGAGTGATAATTGAGTCGAAACAACATGGATATGCAACCAAACATGATCACAAAGATGATATGATTTGTGCATATCAAATCCCCCTAAGCTTAAACCATTGCTTGTCCTCAAGCAAAAAGAGCATAGAAACATAAATGAAGAATTGTCAAGTTCATGAATAGATTAAATGAAATGAAAGATGTGTATAAGACCAAACCAACCATGATCAACATGTTTATGCTCATAGACATCAATTCAACTTAAACACCCAAGAAAGAGATTTTTAGTTCAGTAGGGGTGGTCACAATTAAATAAATCAATCAATTAAACAACACTAAGTAGAATTTAGATGACCAAGCCAAGCAATTAGTGGATGTGCAACTCAAACTCTCAACTATCAAGGATACAAAAGATGAAATCTTAGTTAAAATTAACAATTTTAGTTGTACTCTCCTTCTTTCCAAAAAATGATATGACAAAGGATTATGTGTTCCGACACTCGGCTGCTAATGTAGGCTTATGCACACGTGGAGTGTCAGTTGGGGTATTTACCCTCTTTTAAGACATACCACCTAACCATCATGGCCAGATCGGACTTACACTAGGCTAGCATGATATATGGGTAGTGTAGCCATCTTTTATGGGGTATAAAGATGAGATAAGCCAAAAGAAATTTGAAAATTTTCCAAAACATAGGAGAGTCAACTAAATTGCAACATCAACTACATTTCATTCATTTGTTTTGAAATTTTTTCATTGAAAGAGTGGTTAAAAATACACTAAGAGCTTGGCAAGGGCATCTCGTATTCCAAATGATGTTGTAAAGTTGATTTACTCACAAAAATTGAAACCATTACATGTTTTAAGCAATCAAGGATGTGAAAGATGAATGTTTAGGATAGAAGCATAATCCAGAGTTAAGCACATGTTGATGGCCAAAAGGTTTCATTTGATTAATGCATGCCTTTTACAATTTCTCCAAATAATATTTCTCATCAAAAGAGGACAATCAGTTAAACATAGGAGTTCTATCCACATATAAAAGATAAACCTCATATCATACTAGATTTGCCACCAGAAGAGCAGAATTGAAAATAAAATACTGAAATGTGAACACAAAATAAAAGCAAATGACAAGAAGCAAATAACATGAAAGGGAAAAGCTAAAAGAACTAGGTTACCATTCGGTTGCTCCCCCCCTAAGCTTGAAATCTGCAGTGTCCTCACTGCATAAATCAAACTAAAAAGGTTACAACCGGGTACCTCATCACGGTGGAAACATCAAAGTCCATGGAGGACCGGTGCTCTGATTTGCAGCTGGAAATTGTTGTGCTAAAGATTTATGCCTCCTTGCAAATATGTCCTTGATTTGGGGCAAACAAAAGCACCTATGAGCTGCATCAAGAATAGTCTTTTGTACGCCAATACTATTTGTCTTTTCATTATCCTTTGAAGCATCATCAAAATATGAGCTGGGAAGAGTGTTCTCATTATAAAGCAATGTGTCATCTAGAGTGTGAGGAGGAAAGACATGTGGCTTGCTTGAAATATCAACATGTAGAGCATGTGTTGTAGCTTTCTCCCCTTGAGTTGCAACTTCATAAACATCATGGATATCAACATCATCATACTTTAAAGGATATAACTCTATAACAACTCCATTCTTCAATGTCACTGGCCTGAAATATGTAGGATTTGTCTCCGGTGGACTAGGCAAGAAAGGTGGAAATGCTTCTTTGCTAAAAAGAGCTTGTTGGGTAATTTGTTTCTCCAAGATGTGTGCATGAGTGGCAATATCGTCCACCTTAGAAGAGAGTTGGCAAATGGCACCTTTCATTGATTGTCTTTGTTGATGGAACTCCTCATTTTGCTGCATTTGAGTTGAAATAAATGTTGCAAGCATGGACTCTAATCTAGAAGTTACTTGTGGTTGTTTTGGCTGAATGAAATTTGGGTTTGCATTGATGTAAAAGTCTGGTGGAGTGTAGCCCATTGGAGAATAAATAGAAGAAGCATAACATGTAGAAGATGAGTGTCCAAGCAACCCACATGCATCACAAATATTGTTGGATGTTTGAATTAGTTGTGTGCTTAGATTCTCAAACCTTTGTGACAAAGTATCTAACCTTGCTACAATCAAGTCTATAGCACCAACCGTGTGATCTTCCATTTGCATTTCGGAAGTAGTATGTGAAAAAGATGGGTGGTAGCTTGTAGTCGAACTCCATTGGAAATGAGTTGCTGCCATATCTTCAATAATAGCATAGGATTCTCCATAAGATTTATTCATTAGAGCTTCATTTGTAGCTGCATCAATAGACATCCTTGTATTGTAGGACAAACCATTATAGAAAGATTGCAATAGAAGCCAATTGCTTAGACCGTGATGTGGACAAAGATGTTGAAGATCTTTGAACCTCTCCCGTGCATCATACAAAGTCTCTCCATCCCTTTGAGAATAATTGATGAGTTGACTCCTCAGCTGTAAAGTTTTGCTAGGTGGAAAATATCTTGCCAAAAAGACCTTTAGAAGCTCCTCCCAAGTGTCGATTGACTTCTTTGGAAAAGTATAGAGACATGCCTTGGCTCTATCTTTAAGAGAGAATGGAAAAAGAATTAGGCTCTTCCCATCAGTAGGAACACCATATATCTTTATGGTGCTTAGCAACTGCAGAAATTCAGCAATGTGGAGGTTTGGATCCTCCATTGGTGTCCCTCCAAATGCATTCAGCTGTAGCAATTGTATGATGGCTGGGCTGATAGAAAACTCCTTTGCCTTAGATTTTGAAATATTAATAGGCCCACTCATGAGCATTGCAGTTGTACCAAAGTAGTCCTTAAGAGGAAGGTCATCCTCCTTGACTAGTTCTTCATGTGGTGGATGTGGCGTAGATGGTGGTGGTGTATGTGGTATGGATGAAGGTGGTGGATATGAGGGTGTGGAAGAATGTGGTATGGGTGTTGGTGGTGAATTAGGTGTGAATGATGGTGTTGTGGATGAATGATGCATGGGTGAATGTCGTTTGGATGATGGTGACATGGATGATGGTTGTGTGGGTTGTGATTCCTCCATACATGTTTGGGTTTCACTCCTTCTTGCTCCATGAGGGCTGTAAATAGTGTGTTCATTTTCTAAATGTAGAGATATGCACGGTTCAAGGATCTTTTTATGAACACCCCATATGCTCCTGCAAATAAACAAGGTGAGTGAGATACAAAAACAAACATGGAAGATACAACAAATTATGATGATCATGATGAATTATGATTTATGGATATGATGGTGGATATGAAGGTTTTGATCTAGTCTCATTTACTTATCAACAACTCTTACTCTAACAGGAATACCGATGCTCCCCGACAACGGTGCCAAAAACTTGTTGGTTGTTTACACTAACGAGTTTCAATCATTAAGAATGATCTTTTACTCAACTAGCTATACCCCACAAGTATACGAGAGTAGTTGTAGTCGAGGTCGAACACAAGGAGCGTTGGTTAGTTAGGCGCAAGAGTTATGATTTTCAATAATCTAGATCGTTGTACACAAGATGATTGGATTAGAACAACTAAATTATAGATTTAAAATAAAACAGTAAATTATCACTTAAGAAAGGTTAAGATTCAGATTTGGAAGGATCTTAGACTTGGGATTTCACTATCACATCATATCTTATATTAAAATATGAATTTAAACATGTTAATTAACTTACAAAGGAGGTTTGTAGTCATCACTCATGTTATAACCTCGATTTTTCCAAAATATGTAATGAAATTATAAATGTTCTTTTTTTAAAGATAAATGAAATCCATGGTTGGTATGATGAATTGTTTGAATGGATTGAATGGATTGTGTGTTTGATAGCGTGTATGTTTTCTTATTGGGCCTTTGTGGTCATTAAGCCCAATTAAAGGATTAAAAGAAAAACAAAAAGAAATGAAAAAGGAATTTCATTTAATAAAGGAATATATATTAAGGCTAAAAGATATTTTCCCAAAATAAGATTTCGAGTTAAAAGGGTTCCTTGGGATTCAAGGAACTCAGGATAATTAGATAAAGGCAAAAGAAATAAGGAATATGTGGAAAATACAATTAAATAAGGGATAACTTGAAACTGAAGTAAAGGGCTCGTTTCCTTTAGATAATGACTCCATTTTTTTCACAAGGAAAGATAAAAGTATAAACGAGCTTGCCTCAAAATTTGAGATAAAACGGAGTTAAGGATTGAGAGTTATTGAATTTTCAAGTTATCATCAAAATAGCATTTTCCCTGCATATTTAGGAATTAATTTTCCTTTTGGTTTAAGCGCAGACGACGCTGACCGTTGGATCTTAATCCAGTAGATCGCGGTCATCGTCTAGAGTCCCAGAGGGACTCAAACTGTAGCGCGTCTCAGGGGATTTTTCCCCTTGTTTTCCTGATCGTTACAATGCATGAGCACTCAAGGTCAGAGTCCCTTTGAGTTTGGGAGACCATGGCGGAGAGGTTGGACCCTGGTTTTACTAGGTTTTGAGCAAGATCCATGAAACGCCCAAGTGGGCTGGGAATAGGAGTAGCGGCAGGTTTGGGAACCCTAATTGGGACCTCCCTGTGCCTATATAAAGGCACCCCTTGGTTCCTCGCACCTTAACGATCTTGACCGGCATCCTCTCGTGTGCCCTGACCTTCTCCTCTGTCCAATTGGTCTAGCTCCGGTGAGCCTTAGCCGCGGCGCCGCCGCGCATCTAAGTTAGGAAGAATAGAGGGGACGACGAGTAGCTGTCGTCCGATCACGGACCACCGAGGTCCCTTGTGCGATCCAACGACAGGTCGATCGTGTCGGGGGCAGTGGGGCAGGTCAGCGCGAGGTGTCAGATTGAGAGTCCACCGTGGACTCAAGACGATCCAGCGGACCAAGGAAGAAGGACGCGCGCACACTCAAGTGAGTGGGAACGATTGACACGGAGCGTCGGATCAAGGCGCGGATCAAAGGGCGCACCGATCGAACGACTACGAATTTTGGTAAAATTCCCCTCTCTAACGAATAATCAGAAAAAGGACTTTTCTTGCAAAAATAATAGAAATTGCTAGGATTAGCTAATGAGAAAACATTATATATGAAAGTTGTATAGAAAAATGCAAGGAATACGATAAAAATAATTCTAGAACCTAATTCCACTTCATTTTGCAAAAGTTCTCTATTTGGCTAATAAAGTGTATTAAATATTGATGAGAAACCCTAATTGCATGATTAGAGTGTAATTTGGTAATCCAATAGGTCAAATTGCTAAGTTTGACTCTAATAATGATAATGGTGGTTTAATTTACTATTTGATTGCAAAAATGCTTAACTTGGAATTATAATGTTTAAAAGAAGGTTAATTTGCATGGAAACCCTAATTTGGGATAAAAGGAGATAAAAAGCATGTTTTGCGGAATAAGATAATTAGATGCTAATAGAAGGAAATTTACTGAGAAATTAAGGGTTTATGTAGTTTAATAAATTATGGATGATAATAAGGAAAGAAGAAGTGAAAACCCTAATTTCTAGAGGAACCCTAAAATAGGAACTGAAACCCTAAGTAATATGATGAAAAATTAGATGAACATTAATAAAAGGAAAATTGTCCTTTTATTTCAGGTTTTGCTTGTTGATTGGGTTTCTCTTTCTATCTTGAAATCTGCATTTAAAGGTATGTGGTTACTTATGGTTAACCGCTTATGTTTCCCGATGTTTCCCGAACGTTTTATCGCTTTGAATGCAACTAAACTGCTTGGATGTTCATATTGCAAATATAATGTGACAATGACTATCACTTAATGTGTATACCTATAAATTCAGATCCTGGTTCTCTCTATGGCATAATAGCTAACCTAGTACATGGCTGCCTATGGGTAGGTCATCCGGTTAGAGAAAGACCTAGTACATGGCTACCTATTGGGTAGGTCCATCAGGTCTATGGATGACCTAGTACATGGCTACCCATTGGGTAGGTCCATCAGGTCAATGGTTGACTTAGTACATGGCTACCATGGAGGTAGGACCATCAAGTCATAATGAGTTAGATATTGGGCTATCCTCAGATAGTGCCATGCGACTCTATTACCTAAAAGAGAGGTGATATCCATGTCCACTACAGGGACAGCCCAGAGTTTTAAGAATATGTATGGATTGAGTTATACGGTTTAAAACGTAATCCTGTTTGTTAAATAATTGAATGATTATGTTGTTAACCTAGTTGAACAATAATTGTCTCCCCCACATACCAGCTTCGGCTGATCGTTGTTTTGTTTGTCGACGTTTTAGGTAAAATCCTCAAAAGTACAAACAGTAAAGCGACATATTGTGAATTCAAGATTTAAAGAACAAGGAGGAATTAGATAGATTAGTTAACTTGTGGTTAGAAGATAGTTCCCAACTTTTCAAGGTATGTAAAGAAAATTTTTATTACCATTTTTCAGTATAGTCTGTTAGAATTTAATAATTGTTTATGGTTATATGTCGAACCTTTGATCCGGAATTAATGGGTGCGACTTTATCCTCTTGGTCTCCCTTAATTGGGGGTTACTGAGAGGTGGGTCGTAACATTTGGTATCAGAGCCTGGGTTCTTCATGTAACCATTAGTAATTATTAAATTTTACAACTCCATAGAACCCAAGGGAGTTATTAGAGGAGTATTTGAAAGACGGAGGTGTCTAGAAATGGATCATGACCGGGGGCTGGCAAGATTTTCCTCTGCACCGCTAGTCAGAATATGAGGACTCCCAGACCCGTGTGACCGCCTGGCCAAAGTCTTAGGGTATGAATTGAAATAAGATACCTTTAGGACTCTCTCATCTTATTCATCCCCTCTCATCACATGTTCTACTAAGGCTTTAAAGGTAGGATTCTCTCTCTCCTCCACACTCATGTGGTATGGGCAAATAAGTTAAGGGTTTAAGAATCCTCCAGCAAATTAATAAAAGATATGTAATGAGATATCATTGAACATAAGTATAACTAGTTTAAAAGATAAACTAAAGGTTTGCTTGTTATGCTTATGTAGATGGCAAGAACCAAGACTGTGGCTATTCCCGAGGGCTCCGGAAAACCGGCTAGGAGTGTTTGGCCTCCCTGTAAAGTAAAGGAGTCTTCTGAAAAGAGGAATAGGAACCATGAGGGTGGATCCTCTAATAAGAGGAAGAGGCCTGAAGAAGTCACTCAAGAAGTCCCTAACCCTGACCCGGTACCATTTAGTAACCTGAACCAAGAAGAAGATCAAGGATATGAAGAGCAGCATGTGTATGAGGAAGAAGCACAGATGGATGAGGACCCAGTCAATGATTCAGAACCCACCATGATGATCCATACCCCTGATACCTTGTGGTTAGAGCAACAGAGGAAGTTGACAGAAGCTATTAGTGCTTTAGCCCTTCGAGACATAGCTAGAGCTGAGAATGGTGAATCACACCCTGTTCATCCCCGTGTGGGAGCCACCATCCTAGAATTTGTCAAGCTGAACATAGAAAAGTTATGGGGAGAGGATAAGACGGAAGTGGTTGATAAAGCAGAAGCCTGGATACTTGCAATACAGAATGGTTTCCGCATGCTTGAAGTGCAGCCAAGCAAGAAGGTCCTCTTTGCTGCTCACCTTCTGGAAGGAGCAGCTAAGATATGGTGGGAGACTCACATCACAGGCCGAGATCTGACTGAGGAACCAATGGCATGGGCTGATTTGAAAACCATCTTCACTTCCATATTCATCCCCGTTGTAGCTAAGAAGGAAAAAGAAAGAGAATTCACCAACATGACTCAAGGAAATTCCTCTGTGGCGGACTTTGGGCGGAAGTTTTGCATCCTGGAACGTTTTGGGTACAAAATGGATGAGGAAAGGAGGGTGGATCACTTCATAGAGCGACTTCATCCTGCCATCAAGCCTCATGTAATGGCAAGCAAACCTAAAACCTTCGCAGAAGCTTACAACACTGCTTTGGATATGGAGAGGACTGTGATGCCTGCTCAACCTCCACCTAAGGGGTATTTGGGTTTCATTGAAGGAACTCGAGGATAGAAGAATCATCATAAGAAGGGCCCAGGTCGACATCAAGCCAAGGGAAGACATGAAGGAAGAGGAAGACCCCATCCAGAACACAACCGACCGCGATGCCGCTCTTGTGGAAAATGGCATCCTAGTGAGTGTCGCCACAAGAAGAAGGTCTGCTTTCATTGTCAACAAGAGCGGCATATCCTGTCTGCTTGTCCCCTACCAGCACCAAAGGGACCAGGTCCAGTGGAAGCCCCACCAGTAGCAGCTCCACCAGTAGTTGTGGCCCCACGTGCTGGAGAAAGAAGGCAAGCTCGAGTGTTCGCCATCGACAATGAAGAAGCTCAAGCAAATGCAAATCGGTTGATTGAGGGTAATAACCCATAGAGTTTTCTTTATGTTTTGGAATTTAAGAATGTGATAGTCTAATGTATGGTGAAAAATAATGTAGGCATGCTTGAAGTCATGGGACATAATGTAAAAGCATTATTTGATTCTGGTTCTACTAATACTTTCATTTTGAGGAATCTTGCAACCATGCTTTGTTTGGATATCAAGGATTTAGGATATGTCTTAGATGTTACAACCCCAAGTGGTCGAATCTTTACCTCTCTTTTGAAAACTCCGGTGATACCTGTGAAATATCGAGATCATGAGTTTCCTACAGACTTTATCCTACTTGACATGAATGATTTTGATCTGATCATTGGAATGGATTGGCTTTATACTTATAGGGCCCAAATCGACTGTAGGGAAAAGAAAGTGATCATTAGGGAACCAGGCCACCCACCCTTTGTCATTAGAGGTAGGAAAGATGCCACCACCAGTTTGTACGTGTCATCCCTGAAGGCAGAAAGAATGACAAGTAAAGGTTGTCAAGCTTTCCTAGCAGTTGTTACCGAGCCTGAACTCAAGGTGCAACCCTTAGAGGAAATAGAGGTAGTAAAGAGCTATGCTGATGTTTTTCCAGACGATCTCCCTGGGATTCCTCCCGAAAGAGAGGTGGATTTTTCCATAGAGCTAGCTCCAGGAACAAGCCCTATTTCACGTGCACCTTATAGAATGGCCCCTGCTGAGTTGCTCGAGTTGAAGAAACAATTGCAGGAATTGCTAGACAAGGGTTTTATCCGTCCTAGCACATCACCATGGGGAGCTCCAGTCCTATTTGTAGAGAAAAAGGATGGCTCGCTCCGTATGTGCATAGACTACCGGATGATTAACCAAGCTACCATCAAGAACAAATACCCTTTACCCCGAATAGATGACATGTTTGACCAGTTGAAATCTGCTCGAGTCTTTTCCAAGATTGACTTAAGATCGGGTTACCACCAGTTGAGAGTCAAGAGTGAGGACATTCCAAAAACAGCTTTTCGAACACGGTATGGCCATTATGAGTTTGTGGTTATGCCTTTTGGGTTGTCCAATGCACCCAGTGTGTTCATGAACCTTATGAATAGTGTGTTCCAACCCTTCCTTGACTCGTTTGTCATAGTGTTCATAGATGACATCTTGGTATACTCCAATGACTTAGAGCAACACCGTGACCACCTAAGTAAAGTCCTTGATATCCTGAGAAAGCAGAAGTTCTATGGGAAGTTCTCAAAATGTGAGTTTTGGATAGACCGAGTCATGTTCCTTGGACATATCATCTCAGAAGGAACTATCGTCGTGGATCCAGCCAAGGTGTCAGCAGTTCGAGACTGGCCTACACCGAAGAACCCCTCCGAGATCCGAAGCTTCTTGGGGTTAGCAGGATATTATCGGCGTTTCATTTCAGATTTCTCAAAGACTATCTTGCCCTTGACCATGTTGACCCGGAAGGATGTGAAGTTTGTGTGGTCTGATGTTTGTGAGACTCGTTTCCAAGAACTAAAGGAAAAGTTGACCACTGCACCAGTTTTGACTCTACCATCAGGCAATGAGGGTTTCATGATCTTCACCAATGCATCTAAAATGGGTCTTGGCTGTGTTTTGGAGCAGAATCGACATGTGGTTGCTTATGCTTCCCGGCAACTCAAGCCTAATGAGGTGAATTACCTGACACATGACCTTGAGTTGGCTGCTATCATTCATGCCTTGAAGATTTGGCGGCATTACCTGTATGGTGCTACTTTTGAGATCTTCACTGACCATAAGAGTTTGAAGTACCTTCTGACACAGAAAGACTTAAACCTACGACAACGAAGATGGATGGAATACATGAAGGATTACGACTTCACCATTGCCTATCATCCCGGAAAGGCAAATGTTGTGGCAGATGCGTTGAGTCAGAAACAGCTTCGGTGTGTAGCTGTTCTGTCTAGTCAGTGGAAGAGCCTAGAAGAGATGGTGAAATGGTCTCCCCAACCATTAGGTGATCGAGTTCGATTGGCCAACATTCAGATACAGTATGATTTGTTGAGTGAAATTGTGGCAGCACAGATGGTCAGTAGTGAGCTTGACAAGATGACAGGCTTGATGAAGAAGCCTCAGACCCGCCTTTCTTTGGGAGTAGATGGAGGGATCAGATTCGAGAATCGTATATGGATTCCTAAAGACTCACCACTGAAGGAACGTATCTTAAAAGAAGCTCATGGTTCTAAGTATACTGTACACCCAGGGACTACTAAGATGTTTAAGGACATGCAGAGGGTTTTCTGGTGGTCAGGGATGAAGAGAGACATTGCAGCTTATGTGGCCAGTTGTCTTACGTGCCAGATGGTGAAGGCTGAACATCAACGACCCAGTGGGCTTTTACAGTCTATAGAGATTCCAGAATGGAAATGGGATCAGATCACTATGGATTTTGTGGTGGGTTTACCCCGGACCAAGAGAGGTCATGATGCAATATGGGTTGTGGTGGATCGCCTTACCAAGTCAGCACATTTCCTTGCACTGAAAACCACTGCCAAAGTAATAGACTTAGCTGAGTTGTACATTCGAGAGATAGTGTGTTTGCATGGCGTACCCAGTTCCATCATATCTAATAGAGATCCAAAGTTTACTTCCAAACTGTGGAAGCAGGTTCAAGAGGAACTTGGTACGAGGTTAAAGTTCAGTACCGCTTATCACCCCCATACGGATGGACAGTCAGAAAGGACAATCCAGACTTTAGAGGATCTTTTGAGAGCTTGTGTGATCGATTGGGGTGGATCATGGGAGCAGTACTTACCTCTAGCAGAGTTTGCATACAACAATAGTTACCAAGCCAGTATCGGGATGCCTCCATATGAAGCTCTATATGGGAGACCGTGTCGGTCACCACTTCACTGGGATGATGTTGGTGAGAGGACCTTGTTGAGGTCGGATGAACTCCAAGTGTATGCTGATAAAGTCGCGTTGATCAGGAAAAGGCTAAAGAGAGCCCAGAATCGACAAAGGTCGTATGCTGATGCGAAGAGGACTGATGTGCATTTCACTGTGGGAGAGCATGTTTTTCTGAAAATCCGACCGCTCCGAGCTATAGCTAAATATAGAGAAAAGTTGAGTCCCCGATATGTGGGTCCGTTTGAGGTTTTAGAACGGATTGGTGAGGTAGCTTATCAATTGGCGTTACCTCCTCAATATAGTATGATGCATGATGTGTTTCACGTGTCCAATCTGAAGTGATATGTGCAAGACCCGAGCCATGTGTTGAGCATTGAACCTATTGAGCTTCAAGGAAAGCTGTCTTATCTTGAGTTACTTGTGCGTATTATAGATACTAAGGTAAAAGAGCTCAGAAATAAGAATATAGAGATGGTAAAGGTTCTTTGGAAACACCATGGAGAGGATGAGGCCACATGGGAGCTGAAGACGGACATGGAAAAAGCATATTCTGATTTGTTTGCTTGATTGGTGAATTTTGAGGGCAAAATTCCTATAAGGAGGGGAGGATGTTATAACCTCGATTTTTCCAAAATATGTAATGAAATTATAAATGTTCTTTTTTTAAAGATAAATGAAATCCATGGTTGGTGTGATGAATTGTTTGAATGGATTGAATGGATTGTGTGTTTGATAGCGTGTATGTTTTTTTATTGGGCCTTTATGTCCATTGAGCCCAATTAAAGGATTAAAAGAAAAACAAAAAGAAATGAAAAAGTAATTTCATTTAATAAAGGAATATATATTAAGGCTAAAAGATATTTTCCCAAAATAAGATTTTGAGTTAAAAGGGTTCCTTGGGATTCAAGGAAATCAGGATAATTAGATAAAGGCAAAAGAAATAAGGAATATGTGGAAAATATAATTAAATAAGGGATAACTTGAAACTGAAGTAAAGGGCTCGTTTCCTTTAGATAATGACTCCAATTTTTGCACAAGGAAAGATAAAAGTATAAACGAGTTTTCCTCAAAATTTGAGATAAAATGGAGTTAGCTCCGGCGAGCCTTAGCCGCGGCGCCGCCGCGCATCTAAGTTAGGAAGAAGAGAGGGGATGACGAGCAGCTGTCGTCCGATCGCGGACCACCGAGGTCCCTTGCGCGATCCAACGACAGGCCGATCGTGTCGGGGGCAGTGGGGCAGGTCAGCACGAGGCGTCAGATCGAGAGTCCACCGTGGACTCAGGACGATCCAGTGGACCAAGGAAGAAGGACGCGCGCGCACTCAAGTGAGTGGGAACAACTGACACGGAGCGTCGGATCAAGGCGCGGATCAAAGGGTGCACCCATCGAACGGTTACGAATTTTGGTAAAATTCCCCTCTCTAACGAATAATCAGAAAAAGGACTTTTCTTGCAAAAATAATAGAAATTGCTAGGATTAGCTAATGAGAAAATGTTATATATGAAAGTTGTATAGAAAAATGCAAGGAATACGATAAAAATAATTCTAGAACCTAATTCCACTTCGTTTTGCAAAAGTGCTCTATTTGGCTAATAAAGTGTATTAAATATTGATGAGAAACCCTAATTGCATGATTAGAGTGTAATTTGGTAATCCAATAGGTCAAATTGCTAAGTTTGACTGATAATGATAATGGTGGTTTAATTTACTATTTGATTGCAAAAATGCTTAACTTGGAATTATAATGTTTAAAAGAAGGTTAATTTGCATGGAAACCCTAATTTGGGATAAAAGGAGATAAAAAGCATGTTTTGCGGAATAAGATAATTAGATGCTAATAGAAGGAAATTTACTGAGAAATTAAGGGTTTATGTAGTTTAATAAATTATGGATGATAATAAGGAAAGAAGAAGTGAAAACCCTAATTTCTAGAGGAACCCTAAAATAGGAACTGAAACCCTAAGTAATATGATGAAAAATTAGATGAACATTAATAAAAGGAAAATTGTCCTTTTATTTCAGGTTTTGCTTGTTGATTGGGTTTCTCTTTCTATCTTGAAATCTGCATTTAAAGGTATGTGGTTACTTATGGTTAACCGCTTATGTTTCCCGATGTTTCCCGAATGTTTTATCGCTTTGAATGCAACTAAACTGCTTGGATGTTCATATTGCAAATATAATGTGACTATGACTATCACTTAATGTGTATACCTATAAACTCAGATCCTGGTTCTCTCTGTGGCATAATAGCTAACCTAGTACATGGCTGCCTATGGGTAGGTCATCAGGTTAGAGAAAGACCTAGTACATGGCTACCTATTAGGTAGGTCCATCAGGTCTATGGATGACCTAGTACATGGCTACCCATTGGGTAGGTCCATCAGGTCAATGGTTGACTTAGTACATGGCTACCATGGAGGTAGGACCATCAAGTCATAATGAGTTAGATATTGGGCTATCCTCGGATAGTGCCATGCGACTCTATTACCTAAAAGAGAGGTGATATCCATGTCCACTGCAGGGACAACCTAGAGTTTTGAGAATATGTATGGATTGAGTTATACGGTTTAAAACGTAATCTTGTTTGTTAAATAATTGAATGATTATGTTGTTAACCTAGTTGAACAATAACTGTCTCCCCCACATACCAGCTTCGGCTGATCGTTG
Organism: Alisma plantago-aquatica; assembly: GCA_963693085.1. Taxonomy (NCBI): domain Eukaryota; kingdom Viridiplantae; phylum Streptophyta; class Magnoliopsida; order Alismatales; family Alismataceae; genus Alisma; species Alisma plantago-aquatica. Next base: position 1,354,092,882 of record OY856409.1, read on the forward strand.
TTTTGTTTGTCAGCGTTTTAGGTAAAATCCTCAAAAGTACAAACAGTAAAGCGACATATTGTGAATTCAAGATTTAAAGAACAAGGAGGAATTAGATAGATTAGTTAACTTGTGGTTAGAAGATAGTTCCCAACTTTTCAAGGTATGTAAAGAAAATTTTTATTACCATTTTTCAGCATAGTCTGTTAGAATTTAATAATTGTTTATGGTTATATGTCGAACCTTTGATCCAGAATTAATGGGTGCGGCTTTATCCTCTTGGTCTCCCTTAATTGGGGGTTACTGAGAGGTGGGTCGTAACAACTCACCTCCTGGTGAAGTGATGACGATGTTAACTCCATACATCACTCTCGTGTATGTATTTCATTTCAAATCACAAACCTTGCTCCTCAACATAATCCCAGCCACTCTCGCGGTCAAGAACAAGTTGCCAAAAGAGTAACTCTATACTCTCAAACACATCTTCTCAGATTATGAAAGAAAGTATAAAACATGCAAGTATGATGGCCAATCACACAAACAAGCATTTCAGATCTGAAACAACTCTTGAATATGCAAGAAACTAACATTTAGTACGAAATTCATATGTTCATACAAGCTATGACATGGGAGTTACTCTCCCATGCCCAAGAAAAAGAGTGTACTCGTCCATAATGATGTACAGCAAAAAATGTGCAGAATTTTCAGGGTTAAACATGGTTTAGAGAAGGAAAAGCAAAGCAATCCCAAGGTGTAACCAAAGGAAGGTAGAATTCTGACTTGAGGATGAAATCCCACTTCTACATCTGCTCCAAACCGGACAAACCTCCCTCCCGAGAATCTTTGTGGAGTGAAGAAGCTCTGCTACACCTTGGAGAAGAAGATTGGAGAAGAAGAGAGGAAGAATGGGGTTTCTTTGGCAAGAAACCACCTCCTTTCCCCTCAAAATCGCCCTCCTATTCTCTAGGCTTGCTCTAGGACGAGAGAACTTCTACAAATGACCGAGCATAACCGCCCATTAAGTCTCCCATTCGTTTTAAACAAAAACTCGTATTTTTCAAAATGCTGAAACTACCAGGTGCACGCTGTGCACACAAAGTGCAGGCCGTGCAACTTTCCAGAAAATTTCAATTTACTCCAGAATGCACTGTGCATGGCGTGCGCTGATGAAATGCACACCGTGCAACTTTCCAGAAACCTTTAGCTCCCAGGTGTACAACGTGCACTGAAGAAATACACGCCGTGCAACTTTCCAGAAACGTTTAGCTCTCAGGTGCACGTTGTGCAATTGCGTGCACGCCGTGCAACTTTCCAGAAACTTTCAGTCTGCTCGATGCTCTAGGTGCACGGTGTGCACTTGGCTGTTCTGGGCTGTTGTGTATTCTGCTCATAACTTTTAGTGTGTAGGTCCGATTTACATGTTGTAAAAAGTGGTATTTGCGTAATTTCGAACCCAAAACATGTAGATACTTGAGGAGTTATCCAATATGATATAATATGATATATTCCTCATCATTTCATTGCAAAATATAGTACCTACAATCCAAACCATGAGACAAGTAAGAATAGCTAAAAATATAGAATCTAGCATGAATGAGAGTGATAATTGAGTCAAAACAACATGGATATGCAACCAAACATGATCAAAAAGATGATATGATTTGTGCATATCAGTATCTCTTTTTGCTTTGGCTTAATCATGTGTTTAGAACCTTGATCTAATCTTTTGAGATGTAATTAGTGCTTGTGGAGAGCTTAAGTTTCAAGTTTGAGCTTGTTTGGATGTTGTTTGTGCTTTATGTACTAGTTTTGGTGCAAATTGTAATTTACCCAAAGTAGGGGGTTAATGTGAAATTTGTCACCTCTAGCGTGTTCCTTATCTTTTTTTAAATCATCTATAGGAGAGAGAAAGAAGTGAGTGCTTTGTTTAAGCCTTTGTTGAGGAGTGTCACTCTTAGTGGTGATAAGGGTTTTTATGAGTGTTGAGTGCCTCGACCTATGTGTACTTAGTGGGTTGCCTTGGCCTAGGTCGCGACCCAGGGTGAGTTTTGGTGGGTGTAACGGTTGAGATACCCCCTCAAGGTATTGAGGTCGTGATCAAGGTGGTCTTGGGTCAAGATGGTTGACTTCTTGTAACCTAGGTAATGTGGAGATCTCTCATCTCGACCTTGTGGTGATTGATGGTGCTTGTCGCGACCATGGATGGTGATCCATGGGAGGGTCGCGATCATGACCATGTTGATAACATATTATTTGGTGAACTTTTAATACCTATCTTATCCCATTAGGGACATCCTTTCATGAACTTTTCTATCTATTTTTGATGTCCTTAGGCAAATTTTGGACATGAATTAATGTCTTTACTTTGTCCATGCAGATCGCTACCAATACAATCAACATCATGACCACAAGAAATGTCATGTGTAAGAGTTTCCTGAATGAGACTATATTGTAGTCATGACACACAGATGATCAGTATTATGACCCGACACGAGTAAGTATGGATGATCTGCTCTCTGATGTGGTCTCGACCACAACGATAGTTGTCTCGACCATAACAAGTGTTGCGGCCGTGACAACTTCCATGACCATGAAAAAGGAGGAAAATGAAGTCATCACGACAAAAGTAGTGTCACGACCGACACTAGGTAGAGACCACAAAGGCAGGGAAGAATGCAACTACCCCATTACAACTGCAAAACTGGTAGCGGTTGAGACAAGCGTTGTGACCACAACACCTGACTAAAGTTGGTGGGCTGTGCCTATAAATAGGCCCCCAACTCCACACAAAAGGGGACATCAGATCATCGAGGGCAACAAAGTGTTGCCAAACTCCAGAGTCATCCTCGCTCATCTCCTGAGGTCTTGGATCTCTGAACACAAAAGTTGGATGAGAGAGAAGGTCTACCTTCCTCTTCTTTGAGAGAAGGAGTTGCCATCTTTTGCCTCCGCACGAGATCTAGCAGTGAAGAAGTATCGTTGGTGTATCACCTCCTCCTTTCTTCAGATCTATTATCTTCCCCATGTTGTATTTTCCCCTCTTCTTTATTCTTGATGTATCTATGCATTTTTAATGTTGTTATGCTTCCCGTTAACATGTATATACTTGCATCCTTTTGAATATATATATATATATATATATATATATATATATATATATATATATATATATATATATATATATATATATATATATATATAGCAACAGTTATCTCCATACTCTTGTTCTTGAATGCTTCACTTGTATGCTTAGCTACCATCTTGTGACGTTCGATTGTTGGTGCCTCGAAAGATTAGTACTAGACTTATCTAAGTGTTATGTAGTAGTATGAATGCATGAACATGTTGTAATGCTAAGGTTCATTGTCACATGGTTTGCTTTGTGATTGTTTGTTTGCAACAACCTTATAATCTAGATCTATCCTAAGATCGAGAGAGGAGGAATAGACATATTTGATGATTGCTTGTAATCTTGCTAAGGGTATGCAAAAGGGTGTGAGTATTACAAGTTGGTGACAGATCTTGGTAGGAGAAACCCAGCCCATCTTCCCTTCCATACTTTGGTCACACATCTTCCTTGTTTGAATTTATTCTCTTTCTTTATTTGCTTACTTTTGTGTTATTATTGCTTTGTTGGGAGTAGCACCATTCCTTAGGGAACACCATCTTGATATACCTTTTTGTTTGGTGTATCTGAGTTTGAGGCTCTATGTTCTTAGCTTTTACCAACATAAGTTGTCAAAATCAAGGACAAAATCAAAGTCAGAGTCAAACCAAGGATAATAATTAGTTTGACATGATCGCTCAGTTGTTTGCTTTTGCAAAAAGGCAGGCTTCGGTAAATGACTAGCTTACTAAAGCGCCATAACCAACTCAGGTGTGTTAACCACAATGCAAACTCAGATGGTAGACATGTAAACACATCAAAGATAGATTGATCAACAATTTTCCCAATTGGCATAGTTTGTGAAGAATCCTTTAAGGAAAATTTCGTCGATCACTGAGACCGCTAAGATGGCCACCCTTCAATCTGGGAGGACGCTGGAGGAATCTGGTACCAAGAGCACCATAGGGGAAATAGACTGTAATGAGCCACAATCTGAAAAAATAATTGTTCAAGAAGAATATGAAAGAGAAATCCCTATGACAAAGAAGAAGAGAGTTGTAATAAGAAGAAGGGTGCAAGGGTCAAAACTCAGAGCTTGCATAAGAGGCCTTTATAAAAAGAAATCTCTATGCTCTAAGGGTCCCATTTCTCTACAAACTGATCAAGGCTCATCTGAAGAAGAGATACGAGAAGTTTATGGAGGCAGTGCAGAAATTATACATGGATATCCCATTTCTAGATGCAATTGAAGAGATGCCAACATATGCTAATTTCTTCAAAGACATGATCACAAAGAGAAGGAGATAGAACTATGTAGAAACAATACAATTGGCTAAAATGTCAAGTGCTTTTGTTCAAGATGAGTTACCAACAAAGAAGAAAGATCCAGGGGAATTTTGTATCCCTTTTTGTGTTGGAGACAATGTGGAAACAAAGGGATTAGCCGACTTGGGAGAAAGCATCAACCTTATGCCCTTAACCCTAGATCAAAGGCTTGGATTAATAGATATGGTGAAAACTTGCATGATAATCAAGTTAGCCGACCACACCTTTTTGAGACCAGTAGGAATAGTAGAGGATGTCCCAATTTGGGTTGGACAATTCTTTATACCATGTGATATAGTGTGATTGACACTGTGGAATACTCAAAGTGCCCGATGATATTTGAGAGACCCTTCCTTGCCACACAGACTGTTCTAATAGACGTGGTGGAAGGGATAATTACTCTATGTGTTGGTAATGATCATATAGATTTCCATGTGCAAGACGCCATGAGGGGACCCTCCCTCTTTGTATCAACTTACTTCATGGATATCTACAATCAATACTGTGAAGAAGTGCAAGAGGATAAGGTGATTGTCGATCCTCTTATGTAAGACTTGAATAACTCTGACCTAAGTCTAGAAGACCCAAAAGTGGTTGAGATTTTAGACTACCTGAATCAACCCAATGAGGAGGAGTTTAGTAATGAGGAAGAAGTAACCTTTGAAACAACAAAGTACACGTCCCTTGAGCAAACCCTAGAAGAGAAGGAAGCTCCATAACCAAAGCCAGAGTTAAATCCAATGCCTAAAGGATTAAAATATGAATTCCTTGATGATGAAGGAAGGAATCTGGTGATAGCTAATTCTAATTTGATAGATGAAAAAATAGAAAAACTGCTAAAGGAACTCAAATTGCATAGGAAAGCTATAGGGTATTCTGTTGACGATATTAAAGGCCTTAGTCCACCCTTATATATGAATAGAATCAACCTCAAAGAAACCGCCAAACCCCTAGCCCAACCATAAAGAAAGTTAAATCAAATGCTAAAGGATGTTGTGAAGAAAGAGGTGATTAAGCTACAAGATGTCAGGATCATATACCCTATAAGTGACAGCAATTGGGTAAGTCCTATTCATGTAGTACCCAAGAAAGGTGGAATGACAGTTATAAGAGGTAAGGATGGAGATGAGGTAGAAACACAAACCATAATAGGTTAGTGTATGTGCATCGACTATTAAAAATTGAATGTGGCTACAAGGAAAGATCATTTTCCTCTACCCTTTATTGATCAAGTCCTAGAAAGATTAGCACATCATGATTACTTCTATTTTTTGGATGGGTATTCAAGATTCTATCAAGTACTGATTCATCCCAATGACAAAAAAAGACAATATTTACCTACATCTATGGCACATATGCTTTTAGAAGAATGCCATTTGGACTGTGTAATGCATCTGCAACCTTCCAACATTGTATGATCTCTATATTTTCAAATTTTCTAGAAGATATAGTGGAAGTCTTCATGAATGACTTCTCTGTATGTGGGACAAACTTTGATGAGTGTCTAAAAAATCTATCCCTAGTCTTGTAACGCTGTAAGTAAAAACAGCTGGTTCTGAATTGGGGAAAATGTCATTATTGTGCAAAATGGCATCGTCTTAGGGCATAAGATTTCAAAGAAAGGAATAGAGGTTGATCTAAGTAAGATTGAGGCTATATCTATGCTCCCACAACCTAAGTTTGTCATGAGAGTAAGGACTTTCTTAGGACATGCAAGATATTATAGGCGATTCATAAATTTTTTTTGAAGTTCATGAAGCCCCTAGCAAACCTCGTCGTTAAAGATGATGAAATTGAGTTCACCTATGAATGTTTAGAAGACTTCAATACCCTCAAAGTGGCCTTGACAACAACCTTGATTTTGCAAGCACCAGATTGGGAGTTTCCCTTCAAAATTATGTGTGATACAAGTGACTTCTCTATCAGAGTTATTCTGGGACAAAAGAAGGACAAAAAGTTCTATGTGATCTTCTACACAAGTCAAATGTTGGATGAAACCCAAGTGAATTATACCACAATAGAGAAAGAAATGTTAGCAATTGTCTTCACTTTTGATAAGTTCAGATTATACTTAATAGGATCGAAGGTGAATACATACACTGATCATTGGGCTATAAAATACCTTATGTAGTAAAAGGACACAAAGCTGAGACTGCTGCGGTGGGCCTTGCTGCTACAATAGTTCGATCATGAGATTATTTATAAGAAAGGACTGAGAATGTGGTCACAGACCACCTATCTAGGATAATTTTCACTAAAAAAAGCTAGTTATCAATGAATGACAACTATGTTGATGAAGCTTTGTTCATGTCAGTTGAACTACCTTGGTTTGTTTACATTTGTAACTATCTAGCTTGTGGGTAGCTACCGCCTGAGATTACACATAATAAAAAGAAGAAGTTGTTCTCCAATCTGAAAAATTATTACTGGGATAACCCTATCTTGTTTAAAAGATGCTCTGACAATTTATATTTTCATTGTGTGCCGAAAGAAGAGGTGCCTCAAATCCTTAAGGAATGTCATTCCTCATCCTATGGAGGTCACCATGGAGGAGAAAGGATCGCTGAAAAAGTTCTACCATCGGGCTTATATTGGCAGACACTCTTCAAAGATGTTACATCATTTGTTAAGACTTATAAGGAATGCCAACTTACAGGAAATATCAGTAGAAGGAGTGAGATGTCCATGGCCGATTAGGTCCAAGTAAATGTTAGCTAAATTGGACATTAGCATACCCTTTGTTTTGATGATGACAAACATTTCATTCTTGTGGATCTAACATGCTACTTGAGTATTTGAGGATTCAAGGAAATAAGGAAATCATACTATGTGGATAATTGAAGATCAATACAATTTGAATATCAATGCGCTTAAATGTTTAATATTTTCATGATTGTACTCAATGTAAAAACTTTTACAAGTATATAATGTAGAAGTACTTAGATATCATGTAAATAAAGAATTAGATCTTCCCTATCCACCTAAAACCCTATCTTACACTCACATGAACACTTTAGGGTTGATAGGTTTCATATGAGTCATCAACAAGACCTCATATACATTGAAAATCCTAGCAAAAAGTCCTTCTCAGTCGAAAAAATTGTCCACCAAGAATCACTTGGTTGAAGACACAAACAACCAAAAAATAACTTTGCAAATCTTTAATTATGAGTCAATTTTAGTCGACAATATTGTCGATTGAGATATGACCCTTGTAATAGGGTTTAACAAGAGACAGACAAACATACAACCATTAGAGCTAGCTGAACCAGACAGTCATCCTATCAATAATATTGTGGACTGAGAGTCATCTGATTGACAATATTGTAGACCAAGAAAAGTTCTGGAAACTTCACATTTAATAAACATTTTATTTGTTGCAACCCAACTATTTTCTACCTAACAGCTAATGAAGCACTAAGAACACTCTAAACACTCCCTAGAACCTCTCAAAAACTTGCAAAGCATCCCTATAAATAGGAGAGGCCTTATGACACCTAAAACACATGAGCTACACTTGAGCATCCATTTTTGAGAGAAACAAAGTTGAGATTCACTTACTATCTTCTTCCTTATGCTCTAGAGTTGTGTCCTATAGATACAATCTCCTAGACACCACATATATTCTCATCCATATGAAGTGGATAGGTGGTATAAATGCTTGATATAGGATCAAAGCACTGTACTTCATTGGTTAAGTATTTTCTTTATTCGAATCTATTTCTTTTATATTGTACATTGTTATCCTTGACTACTCCTAGGGTTGTAGGCTGTTGAAAGGAGGTTGCTTGGTGCTACTTCAACAAAGTGAAGTTCATTCCACATTGTGCTTGAGGTTACATCAAGAAGGCTTCTTCAAAGGAGGTTGGAGCTACTTCTAGGTGAAGGCTATCTCAAGGTGGTGGAGCTACTTCAAGGAGATGAAGGCTGCTCCAAAGTTGCTTGAGGTTACTACAAGAAGGCTACTTCAAAGGAGATTGGAGCTAATTCTAGGTGAATGCTACCTCAAGGTGGTGGAGCTACTTCAAGGAGGTGAAGGCTACTCCAAGGTTGCTTGAGGTTACTTCAAGAAGGCTGCTTCAAGGAGATTGAGGCTACTTCAAGGTGAAGGCTACTTCAAGGACGATGATTGTATTTTGTTGTAACATCCTTATGAGATAATTATAATAAATCACTTTCAAAATCCCAATTGGAAACAATTGGGTAGTGACTGACAACCTTTGATTCAAAGGTTGGAACCACTATAAATTGAAGTGTCTTCCTTGTTTCCTCCTCCTTTGCCTAAAGTTTTTAATTAAATTTTAAAGTACCAAAATATCTATTCACCCTCCCTCTAGATCTTTCAGTAGAAATTTTTGATGTATGAGGGATTGATTATATGGGACCATTTCCATCATCAAAAGGATACCAATATATTGTTGTCATTGTAGACTACGTCTCAAAATGGGTAGAAGTTGTTTCTACACAAACATGTAATTCAAAGGCTGTGATAAAGCTATTTGAGAAAAATATCTTTCAGTGATTTGCGGTCCCACGCACCGTCATAAGTGACAGAGGATCCCACTTCGGGAAAAAATAGTTTGAAGCACTATTAAAAAAATATGGAGTCAAGCACAAAGTGGTAACACCCTACCATCCACAAACGTCAGGATAAGTAGAAGTATCTAATAGGAAAATCAAGCAGATCTTGGAGAAGACAGTAAGCCGTACAAGGAAGGATTAGTCCATGAAGCTCAATGATGCATTATGGGCTTACCGCATGGTGTACAAGACACCAATAGGCACAACAACCTACATATAGATTAATGGGAAATCCTGCCATATCCCTATAGAACTAGAGCACAAAGCCCTTTGGCTATCACATTTATGAACATGGATCTAGACAAAGAAGGCAAGAAAAGATTTCTCCAACTCTAAGAATTTGAAGAGTTGAGGTTGCATGCTTACGAGAATGCATGAATCTATAAGCAAAGAACTAAGGTGTGACATGATGTCCACCTGAAAAACAAAGATGTGCATGAGGGGGACAAAGTTTTTCTATTAAACTCCAACATCAGGTTGTTTCTCAAAAAGCTCAGAATTAGATGGTCTAGTCCTTTATCCATGGTGAAGATCTATCCATCTGGAATGATGGAAATCTCTAGTGATAAGACTATCACATTCAAGGTGAACAAACACATAATAAAAAGATATTATGAAGATGAAGCCTTTGTGAGAAGGTCAGAACTCATATTGGAGGAAGCCAAGTAAGAAATAGATGAGATATGTGAACCTCCACTGATGTAGGCTGAAGATGAGTGAGAAGGAAGAAAACAAGAAGTCAAGATGAAGATTTTAAATTAGCACTTCTTGGGAGGAAACCCAAGAGTTTACTACTTTCTTTGCCTTTTCAATCTTTCCTTCAGTTACATTTAGTCTAAATTGTATACATAATTAACTCTAAACTTTTCATCCTCTAAATTTTGTGTCCTTTAATTCCTCTAAATTAGATAGTACTTTTTGAATTACCATCTTTGATATTTTATCCTCTTTGGTTTGATGGCATGTAAATATGTTGCTTGGATCAAAACTTACGTTTGTTTTTGAAAATCCTAGAATCATTTGAAACACTTTTCAAAGCCTTACGACCGCTACCACCTATGACCATCTCGGTTGCAACACTTAGCTCCATCTTTCAAATTCCATGTATCAAACACTATGTTTTCACCAAAGTCGTGATCGATGTTATTTTTTACTGATTGATGGTGCATCGATCGTGACCACGTTACGACTATGACAGTGCTTCGACTGAAACACTAAAGGACGATGTCTCGAATGTAGCACTTCCTAGTATAAAAAGACTTGCAATGTTGATGTGCGTATTTTATATCATATTTGGACCACTTTTGGTTGCATTTCCAAATCATTTTCTCCCAATAATCACTCTTAATCATACTAGATTTTCCATCTTTATTGTTGTCTTTACTTGTTCTATGGTTTAGATTGTAGGTACTACATCTTGCAATGAAATGATGAGAAATATAACATATCATCACTTATTGTATCACTCTTCAAGTATCTACATATTTTGGGGTTCGAAACTGTGCAAATACCACTTTTTGCGGCGTGTAAAACTGACCTACACATCGTAAGTTATGAGCAAAATACACAGCAACCCAGAACAGCCATTGACATGTCGTGTCACTAATAGACACATCATTTCTTAAAAAGACACGACGTGTCTTATTAAAGATACCACGTGTCTTGGTCCAGAAATTGAATGCAGAACTCCAAATTTGTAGCAACATGTTGTGTCTTATTAAAGACACGTCGTTTAACCTCTCAGAACTCGATCCAAACTTTAGTTATTGCATAAGACACACCATGTCTTATAAAAGACACATCGTGTGACCTGCAAATTTCACTCAAACGCAAATGTAACTATCTCACACTTATATATATGACCCCAAGCCATCTTGGGACAGTTATCATGTCTTAGGATGGACCTTTTGGAGGGCAATTCGACTGGAAGGAGTCCAGGAGAAGTTGGAGGAGACCAAGGGAGATAGGAGGTGGTTACTCGAGAGTGAACCCTCTTCTTCTTCCTTCTTCTTCACTATTTTCAACAAGGACCTTCTTCTTCCTCTTCTATCCACTTGGGAGTGAAGAAATCTGCAGAAAGTGCAGCAACCAAGGATGGATCTTGACTTCTAGCTAGAGTTCTTCTTTGTTCTACTACTTCTCACAGACATACTTGTTCTTTCTACTCTTTTACTATGTCCTTTGATGTTTTCTGCTGCTTGTACCTTCTTTCTCTAGCCATGGATGAGTAGAGTCTGAATCTTGGATATGGGAGAGTAACTCCCATGTCATAGCTTGTATGAACATGTGAATTTTGTACTAAATGTTAGTTGCTTGGATGTTCCAAGAGTTGTTTCAGATCTGAAATGCTTGTTTGTGTGATTTGCCATGATACTTGCATGTTTTATGCTTTCTTTCATAATCTGAGAAGATGTCTTTGAGAGTATGGAGTTATTCTTTTGGCAACTTGTCCTTGACAGCGAGAGTGGCTGAGATTAAGTTGAGGAGCAAGGTTTGTGATTCGAAATGAAATACATGCACGAGAGTGATGTATGGAGTTAGAATCATGATCACTTCACCGAGAGATGAGTGATGACTACAAATCTCCTTTGCAAGTTAATTAACATGTTTAAATTCATATTTTAATATAATCTATGATGTGATAGTGAAATCCCAAGTCTAGGATCCTCCTAAATCTAAATCTTAACCTTTTTTAAGTGATAATTTACTATTTTGTTTTAAATCTGTAATTTAGTTGTTTAAATCCAATCATCTTGTGTACAACAATCTACATTATTGAAAATCATAACTCTTGCGCCTAGCTAACCAACACTCCTTGTGTTCAACCTTGAATACAACTACTCTTGTATACTTGTAGGAAATAGCTAGTTGAGTAAAAGATAATTCTTATGATTGAAACTCGTTAGTGTAACAAACTAACAAATGTGTATAGTAAAACCCTTTGCTCTCTTACTCTCTCTTGTGCTTACTCAGACAACGATTGACAATGAACCAAGTGTGATTGGAACCCAACAAAGATTTCGCGATTAACCTCAATCATCAATGTCGCCGCCAGACTTGCCAACAAAGATCCAAACCACCACCAATTGTTTTCCTCATGACTTCTCCTATTTCTCAGCAAGGTACCAATCCAAAACCCTATTTTTCACATTTTTGCCATTTCTATAATCTTCTTCTTCTTCCGCCGCCGCCTGACTTGCCTGCCTCGATCATCATTGCCCCATCGCCGCCCCAATTTTTTTGACCCAAATTGGTTAGGCCAAAACCAACATGGTCGTGACCTCTCATATTCTAAAACCCCATTTGCCGTGCGTTATCGGTCATTTCAACTCCATTGATGGGATCCCTTGGTCTATTTCTTCCCCATCCAACCAACCATTTTCCTTCTTTGAATGCTTCGATTCGATCAATTGGTAGGTCTGTAGAGACTGGATGTTGCATCCGCAACATCTGTTTTGACTGTGACACTTGTTACGACCGCTATAGACGTAGTGGTCAGAATGTGTGTTCATCTTTTTTACCTAGGTACATATCTCTAGATTCAATATGTATCGGTCAAAATGTGTCACGCCCCAATCTCACATTAACCACACACCACGAGATTAAGACGCGATAGAATGGGATTTACACATAATCCAATCACTCTTCACTTTTTAAAACATTTTAAAGATATTAATAGGAAAATCTGATCTAAGCTGTCAAATGAAGCTAAACAAACTGCGGAAGCATCTTTATTAACTGACTAGCAATATAACAGAGTCTACAACATATTACATTGTCCGACATAAAATAAAGCGTAACAGTTAATTTACATCTCTGTACACATTCTCTCTCTCTCACACCTTGTCCCAAAGATCGAGGGGAAAGGACTAAGAGACCTCTAACTACTAACTACGAACCTTCTATTGACTAGGCGTTAGGATGAAATGATTCTTCAGATTTCCTGCTGCTGATGATAACCTAAAAATGTTTTGAGTAGAGGTATGAGCCTACTCGCTCAGTGAATAGCATTTCACTTAGCTATCACTAAACAACTCATCAGGTTTATAAATTTGAAATTAAGCATAAATGCAGAACTAAGCAAGGAAGTTCTAAATACATAGCAGATATACATATATTAATCACATTTCTAAGCATCAACAGATAATTCAGGTAAATAAACAGTTATATAAATTTACTGTGATCCTACATGATTACTTATTCATACTATTATTATGCCCTAAATATATGCAGTGTACTCTGCATATAAAGATCCGCAGCAAGTTCATGCTACGATCCCACCGTACAAGACTTAGCGACACACCCGGGAAATGCTAAGTCTGACTTCCGCCCTGGTCTGCTGCAGGGCCCACAGGCTCATCGGCCTTCAGGCTCATCGGCCTCACTACACTCTCAAAAGAGTGAACTCTAGACTCCTCCTCAAACCTGAGCACACAGGCGGAGAGTCTTACTGGGTTACCACCGTGACATCGCACGCGTTGTTGTTGAATAACCCCTATTTACTCCAGTGCCACCGTGACATCGCACGCGTTGATGTTGAACACTGCCTTTCCATCCTCGTGCCACCGTGACATCGCACACGTTGATGTTGAACACGAGTTTCACCCCCCTGGTGCAGACCTCTCAAAGGGGTTCTACGGTGTTAGGGCACCTAAGTCTATTAACTGATTAACATATAACCATTTAAACAGGAATATCACATTTCATGCATATTGAACAATCTGAATAACACATGAAGCAAATATATATCCTTTATCATCATTAAACATGATTCAGTATCATTTATCCATTTTCGATGCTAAACGTCTATTTTTAAATCAGCAAATACATTGCAAGTATAATACAGGAAATTTCATCAATTTCACTAAGCATATTAGGTATTTCAAGTTCCAATGAAACTAACATACTCTATTGTATATACTACACTATTTCAAAGTTATACTAACTGATACAGAAGCAATTAAACATTTAAATTGAGTTAAATAATGATTACCGAATGAACTACTACTCACCCACTTCGGTGTGCTCATATACATCGAAAAACGTCCACAACCACGCCTAATTCTGCCCTTTACAGCAGCGTGCACGCCGTGCACTTGGGCTGTACGCCGTGCACCTTCAGTGCACCTTTATTCTACTTTTCTGCAACTTTGCACGCCGTGCAAACTGATTTGCACGCCGTGCACCTGGGCAGAAACTCGTTCCGCTATCTGTAACTTTGCACGCCGTGCAACCTGTGCAGAAACAGAGAACTCATTGTAGATGAACTCGATCAAAACTAAGTCTTGGCTTAAGCTACGGATTCTAGTTCTATTCTCAAAACTGAGCCTCGTGCCAGTCTTACCTTGCTCTATTGTGTGTCAATCGATTTCCAATTCGGACCTGTTCAAACCTATCACAAACAGTAGAGTATCTTCTTCACACGTACAGGTTGACGAGGGGCTGGGCTAGCCACTAGCCATGGCTATAGACTTCGAACTCAAGTAGGGACCTCATGGACAGAGTTGGGGCGGCAGTTTGGTGCTGCTTGCTTGCTCAATCGAGCTCCTGGCCGAGCCAAAGTAGTTGGCCGCCGGCCATTGCTGTTGCTGGCCGCAACTGCAAAAAGGGGCGTCGCCCCTGCTGCTTCATGGTGTAGGTGGTGTGATGGAGGTGGGGAAGCTGCAGGATCTCGCTTAGATCGTAAAAACGGAATCAAGGCGACCATTTTCATGGTGCTTCTCGCCCAAATTCGCCCCCTAGCCGGCGCCTTGCTGCTGCTTGGTCGACGCAGCACCTGCTGCTAGGGGCGCCTCCCTAGTAGGTTGTGCGGCTGTGGCTGGCAAGGAAGGTGAAGGGAAGGAGGAAGAAGAAGGGTGCGAGGCTGGGTGCGGCTGGTCGGAGCTGAAGGGCCGAGAAAATCGCCCATGGATCTCTCTTTCTCTCTGCCGCTCGGGCTGCAAGTTCGCGCTGCTACAGTAACCGCCCAAAGAAAGCGATCGCTGGAAGAAGATAAGGAAGAAAGAAAAGAAAAGGAAATATAAAGCCAAATTTGGAAAAATTGCAGATTCAACCCAGGAATCTTGCAAACCTCATAACCTTTGCCTCGTAGGCCCAATTTGAACGATTCTTTTTGCAAACTCTCAAGAATGAAATTCACTACCTTCTCAAGGCATGAAAACATGCTAATTAGACTGTTTCACTAGATCAAAGTTCTAATTGCATCAGAGAGTACTTAACTCAACTTAATAAACCTAACGATCAGCATTACAATTATCATTGATTATCTCAGATGATTCAATCTCAACTATTGATTCACGTATTAGTTTATCTTAATTAACCGTGATGTTTAACAAAATACTTAGCACTAATCAAGGTGTTTCATGCTAATAGAGGTATTTACTGGCTAACCTCAACGTGGGTCATAACAATCTCCCTCCCTTATAAGAATTTCATCCCGAAATTCCTAAAAGAGAAAGGAAACTTGTTACTCATCTCTGACTCGTGTTCCCACATAGCTTTTTCTAGGTTAAGATTTCTCCTAAGAACTTTCACTAATGGTATATCATGATTCTTGAGTTTCTTGATCCACTGATCAACTATCGGTATTGGTCCCTCAACATGAGACACATCTGATCTGATCCCAGATCAAACCACAATACATTGTCTTTGTAGAACTGTTATAACAGTATCTCAATTCATGGTAATTACCGAGAAATTATCATACTATACATGCATACAAACTAAAATTCTTAAATAAACAGAATGTATGTCAATTTGGTACTAAAATAAAATCATGCAATTTAACTGTTAAACATCATCACATCTCATACTGAAAATTGATATCAAAATACTTGATTCATCGTACACCCTATCCTTAGGGTTTCATTTGCCTTATTCATTCATCACATGCCAACACCCTACTCTTAGGGTTATCTCATTCACTAGTCACATGGAAACACCCTACTCTTAGGGTTTCCTTTATCTCATCTGTTTGATTGCAGTTCAAATCACAATACGGTATCATTCTAGAACTGGCAGCGCAGTATATTCAAAATCATTGTAATTACTGAGTAATCTTTATATCATGCATGCAAGCAGATTAAAAATTCATAAATATCCCAAACTCAAATCAATTTTGGCACATACATACTGAATTCATGCAATTGAACATCTTATTACACCAATAAGAGTAATTTACTTCACCTATAAGAAACCATCTATAATATTTATCAATTGTCTACAATTTCTCGAAGTACGTGCATGTTAACCAAATTCCTGGTTTATGCATCACATAACTCAATTAAGAGTTATTTTCGTATCATAACACAAATATTTAACAGTGCTTGAGAATTTCTAATAATAATATCTCAGAGAAACGTGTCAATTCATGTAAATGTTAAGTCACACACATTAACATAACAGGAAACATGCAACTAGATTTATTTGCATATGTTAATGCTATCTTATTATCTTGAAATCATGCACCTAATGGTTTACCAAATTTGTATTGCCTGGGTTTATACCCAAACTGTACCATTATCAGTTGTGTATTTTTAAACTCAATATGATATGATTGAAACTGGATTACCAAGTAACCTAATTATTTTATCCATGTATACCTTAGTCAAGTCTCGAGACATCAAAGGTCGACTTAATATGAAGAAAGTGAGCAGACTAAATTAGTCTATCCACAATCATTCATATCGAGTCATAACCTCTAGGTGTTCTGGGTAAATCTTATCACAAAATCCATTGTGGTAAATTCCCATTCCCATTCAGGAATAGAAAAAGATTACAAGGTAGCTATAGATTTCTAGGGTTCAGCCTTAACCTACTGGTATACACTACTTTTAACCACATACTTGGCTACATCCTTCTGCATATCTGACCATTCGTTTCAACTACTTGGAATTCATATACATCTTAGTGTTTCCTGAAAGCATAGCATACATCAATACACACACTTCCATAAGAATCTTTTCTTTCAGCCTTTTCCCCTTAAAAGAATTTTACACTATCTCGAGGTACACACAACATGTCATACATAGTCTGGTTTAATTCACTATCACCCTATAGTAGTTCCTTGATCTGATCATAAGAAGTAGGCTTAACTTACATCTATACAATCAAATCACTTTGTGTTGTCACCCCTAAGCCTAAGTTCAACTTCCACATTTCTACTAACAGGTCTCTATTGAAACCTGTCATAGAGAATGCATTAGTTGTTGAACTTGACTTTCTGCTGAAAGCATTATTCACCACATTCTCCTTACCAGGGTGATAATCTATTGTCACATCATAAAGATAATGACACCATGTCTTAAAAACATGAACTACATCAACTATCTTCAGGTCATATATCGAATAATACTCCGCTTTCTATGCTACTTTCTTATAATTACATTTTAGGTTTATGTTTTACTCTTTTCTCTAAGTCATTTCATGTTGTTCAAGTACCGTTCAGATTAACTACCTTAAAACACTAGATCACTATCAAAGCCAGTTTACTTTACATAGATCAAATCTCAAGGTCATATTTTACAAAGTTACTAGTATTCAAGGTTACATCACTAATGATATCCCTTAAACTACTACCGCTTTAATCATTCTAGGGTTTTGGTCTATATCAGTAACATAGCATTATTGTGTGTATGTGTGATCGATCATATAGATCAAATTGAGTTGCTTGGGTCAATAACATATTAACCCAACACTCAACTTTAATTATATTGACTGAAAATTCAGTTTTCACAATAGTTTCTGTAATTTGTTTATTAAATGGATAAAAGAAGCTCCAAAAATTTCGTAAATTTTATATGTTGTACCTAATGAAGTTTTAGATCTCCAGTAAAAATTTGAGATCATACCTAATTACCAATAAATAATTAAAAATGAAACAGTGCACTACTATATTGCAGTCTGCAGCAGATTCGGCTGAGTTACAAACTCGGCCGACACCCTTACTGAAGGGGTCAAAAATCATCCAAAAATCATGCCAATTTAACAGAGTGTCTAAAATTGTGCTTTTCAAACACAGGTAAAATTTGAGATCAATTGGATATACCAATAAAAAGATAAAATTCAATTACCACACTGCTATATTATTCAGAAAATGTGATCGGTCGAGTTTGAAACTCAGCCGATGAACAGGTCAGAACATTCTTCAAAAATTCTGATATTTTCTAATGTTGTTCACATTTTATATATCCAAATCATATCCCAATTTTTAGCCAAAATAGAATTACACATAGAATACTAAAAATCATTTAGTGAGGCATTCTATTTATCAAATTCTATATTCATGTGTCATTTGAATCCTAGTTTGGGCCAATTAGGGTCTATGCTTCTCAAACCCTAATTATCAAGATTAAAGAACACATTAGACTTATTATCATAGTTAAATCATCCTAGTGTATTTACATTTTCACTAGGTTACGGGTCTAAATCATCCAGAGTCTATTCTTATTTTACTGTTAATAGGAGTCATTAGATCTCAGTAACGCATCCTGCCAGCCGGACCAGGCCGAACCTGTAGTCCTGAAGCCAAGAGCTACTCGAGATTAATCAACCCCTATTAACCTTAAACATGTGGAAAGAATATCCACTTAGGGCAACTCATTTAAACATAATTTCGGGTCTACATTAATACAAAGAAAACAAACATTAAACAATTCACTTCACGACACAACAATATAAAAGAATCATGTTTACTTTACAAACTGAAAATTTCATTTCATACATATAAAAGCATTTCTAGTGATCTTTAAATCAAATAAACAAAGATAGACAAGAGTTGAATCGCATTTTATATGTAATCTCTTATTCCTTTATTAATTTCTGATCTCTTAACCCTAAGATTTCTAGGGTTTTCTCTCTAGCCTATCCTTCCTCTGCATACCTGGCCAGGGCATCCAGAGAAGAACAGACAGAGTAGCTTGATACTGGTCAATCTAAGTATTCAGACACCTGGCCAGGGTATCTAAACACTCAGACCTTCCAGAGCTAAAACACATCATTTATTATTTGCTTTACTTATAACTTTATCTTTTAACCTTAATGATTCTTAACGACTCAACTTAAGCTCATTACTTGATTCTCGTGACCACATCCTCTTCCTGCTATCAGCAATAATATAACAGAACACTTCCTGTTAGAAAATTACAGATAGAAGAAAGACACCTAAACCTTAATCCTATTGGCCTCTTATCGTCCCCTGACCTTGAGTAACTACGTACTCAAACCAAAGCTCTGATACCAAAAATTGTCACGCCCCAATCTCACATTAACCACACACCACGAGATTAAGACGCGATAGAATGGGATTTACACATAAGCCAATCACTCTTCACTTTTTAAAACATTTTAAAGATATTAATAGGAAAATCTGATCTAAGCTGTCAAATGAAACTAAACAAACTGCGGAAGCATCTTTATTAACTGACTAGCAATATAACAGAGTCTACAACATATTACATTGTCCGACATAAAATAAAGCGTAACAGTTAATTTACATCTCTATACACATTCTCTCTCTCACACCTTGTCCCAAAGATCGAGGGGAAAGGACTAAGAGACCTCTAACTACTAACTACGAACCTTCTATTGACTAGGCGTTAGGATGAAATGATTCTTCAGATTTCCTGCTGCTGATGATAACCTGAAAATGTTTTGAGTAGAGGTATGAGCCTACTCCCTCAGTGAATAGCATTTCACTTAGCTATCACTAAACAACTCATCAGGTTTATAAATTTGAAATTAAGCATAAATGCAGAACTAAGCAAGGTAGTTCTAAATACATAGCAGATATACATATATTAATCACATTTCTAAGCATCAACAGATAATTCAGGTAAATAAACAGTTATATAAATTTACTGTGATCCTACATGATTACTTATTCATACTATTATTATGCCCTAAATATATGCAGTGTACTCTGCATATAAAGATCCGCAGCAAGTTCATGCTACGATCCCACCGTACAAGACTTAGCGACACACCCGGGAAATGCTAAGTCTGACTTCCGCCCTGGTCTGCTGCAGGGCCCACAGGCTCATCGGCCTCACTACACTCTCAAAAGAGTGAACTCTAGACTCCTCCTCAAACCTGAGCACACAGGCGGAGAGTCTTACTGGGTTACCACCGTGACATCGCACGCGTTGTTGTTGAATAACCCCTATTTACTCCAGTGCCACCGTGACATCGCAGGCGTTGATGTTGAACACTGCCTTTCCATCCTCTTGCCACCGTGACATCACACGCGTTGATGTTGAACACGAGTTTCACCCCCCTGGTGCAGACCTCTCAAAGGGGTTCTACGGTGTTAGGGCACCTAAGTCTATTAACTGATTAACATATAACCATTTAAACAGGAATATCACATTTCATGCATATTGAACAATCTGAATAACACATGAAGCAAATATATATCCTTTATCATCATTAAACATGATTCAGTATCATTTATCCATTTTCGATGCTAAACGTCTATTTTTAAATCAGCAAATACATTGCAAGTATAATACAGGAAATTTCATCAATTTCACTAATCATATTAGGTATTTCAAATTCCAATGAAACTAACATACTCTATTGTATATACTACACTATTTCAAAGTTATACTAACTGATACAGAAGCAATTAAACATTTAAATTGAGTTAAATAATGATTACTGAATGAACTACTACTCACCCACTTCGGTGTGCTCATATACATCGAAAAACATCCACAACCACGCCTAATTCTGCCCTTTACAGCAGCGTGCACGCCGTGCACTTGGGCTGTACGCCGTGCACCTTTATTCTACTTTTCTGCAACTTTGCACGCCGTGCAAACTGATTTGCACGCCGTGCACCTGGGCAGAAACTCATTCCGCTATCTGTAACTTTGCACGCCGTGCAACCTGTGCAGAAACAGAGAACTCATTGTAGATGAACTCGATCAAAACTAAGTCTTGGCTTAAGCTACGGATTCTAGTTCTATTCTCAAAACTGAGCCTCGTGCCAGTCTTACCTTGCTCTATTGTGTGTCAATCGATTTCCAATTCGGACCTGTTCAAACCTATCACAAACAGTAGAGTATCTTCTTCACACGTACAGGTTGACGAGGGGCTGGGCTAGCCACTAGCCATGGCTATAGACTTCGAACTCAAGTAGGGACCTCATGGACAGAGTTGGGGTGGCAGTTTGGTGCTGCTTGCTTGCTCAATCGAGCTCCTGGCCGAGCCAAAGTAGTTGGCCGCCGGCCATTGCTGCTGCTGGCCGCAATTGCAAAAAGGGGCGTCGCCCCTGCTGCTTCATGGTGTAGGTGGCGTGATGCAGGTGGGGAAGCTGCAGGATCTCACTTAGATCGTAAAAACGGAATCAAGGCGACCATTTTCATGGTGCTTCTCGCCCAAATTCGCCCCCTAGCCGGCGCCTTGCTGCTGCTTGGTCGACGCAGCACCTGCTGCTAGGGGCGCCGCCCTAGTAGGATGTGCGGCTGTGTCTGGCAAGGAAGGTGAAGGGAAGGAGGAAGAAGAAGGGTGCGAGGCTGGGTGCGGCTGGTCGGAGCTGAAGGGCCGAGAAAATCGCCCATGGATCTCTCTTTCTCTCTGCCGCTCGGGCTGCAAATTCGCGTTGCTACAGTAACCGCCCAAAGAAAGCGATCGCTGGAAGAAGATAAGGAAAAAAGAAAAGAAAAGGAAATATAAAGCCAAATTTGGAAAAATTGCAGATTCAACCCAGGAATCTTGCAAACCTCATAACCTTTGCCTCGTAGGCCCAATTTGAACGATTATTTTTGCAAACACTCAAGAATGAAATCCACTACCTTCTCAAGGCATGAAAACATGCTAATTAGACTGTTTCACTAGATCAAAGTTCTAATTGCATCAGAGAGTACTTAACTCAACTTAATTAACCTAACGATCAGCATTACAATTATCATTGATTATCTCAGATGATTCAATCTCAACTATTGATTCACGTATTAGTTTATCTTAATTAACCGTGACGTTTAACAAAATACTTAGCACTAATCAAGGTGTTTCATGCTAATAGAGGTATTTACTGGCTAACCTCAATGTGGGTCATAACAAAATGTCTTTTAAACCATTTTGGCACCGGTCTCTATGCTTCTTCCTGATTGTCAGTCGTAACATCCGTTTTGGTCGTAACACTCGTCTCGGCCGCTACACTTGTGTCGGCCGATACACAATATTTATGTCCCATCTTGATCAAGACAGATGATGATCTATCTATACATTCACATAGCACATCCAATTGCCCAACAACTCTGATTCATTGCATTTATAGGATGTCGACCACCAGCTCCAACACAATGACAAGGAAGGCAGAGGACCTGAAGGGAACACAAGAGGCTTTAGAGTCAGTAATCAACGCAGTGCACGACTTCCCCAAACTATCACGAAAGAAGAAGATTCAATTGTAGCTGCTCAAAAAGAAATACGAGTAAATCCTGGATCACAAGTCCCCACCTATGACAGAAACTAAGAGTGAAGCTGAGACGGAGACATCCGAGTATGTCCCTAAGAAAAAAGGGTAAAAGAAAGGTGGGAGTGTTGATAGAAACCAAGGCCATGAAGCAAAAGATGATTGTAGGGGAGCCATAAAAGAATCCAAGGAAGGAAGCTGAGACTGAGAAGGAATTTGCACAAGAATTGCACAATAAAGAATCTACTAAAGATCTAGGAGGGTTCGTGCCCAGGGACCAAACACATCAATCTCACTTTGAACTGATGTTGAGTATTAAAACCTTCAAGCCGACAAGGTACATAGATGTACATGACTTTAAGAAGTTGGGCATCTATAATAGGGTTACCGAGTTCTTGGCCAGGGACAACCTTCATGTTCTATGCACAACGTAATCTCCATCCCTGATTGACCTGACAGTAGAATTCATGTCGTCTTTAGAGAAGATAGTTGTTGGCGAGGCTGAACACAAAGAATGTGGAGGGGAGTTCAAGTTGGAAGTCCGAATGGGAGGCAAGACCCATTTCATTACTGAAGCCATATTGAATACCATCTTCACAAGGACTATGGAGGAAGCTCATGCCTGCTCACATGCCCTCGAAGAGAAGGAAGCAGTAGGCTACAACAACCACAAAGTGTGGGAGATGCTAATAAGGGAGCCTAAACACAACTCGAGGATGTCTATGACTTCGCTCATCACATCTTTCTTTATAAGGGTTGTGCAGAAGATAACTTCCAACACTATCTACACAAGATCGGAGATAGGGGTGTATCAAAAGGGGATTTGTTTTTTATCTGCTCCATGCTAAATTCAAACTCTGTAAAAATCAACAAGATTCTAATAGACAAGTTGGTAGTTTCCATGGGACCAGACGCCAAGGAGATCAAAGACTTTTGCATGAGTAGGAAGATAGCATGCATTGCTTCATACTACTTGAAAAAGGAGCAACTATAGAAGTATAAAGTCTCCAAGGGACACACAAAAATAGACACTCAGTCCCTAGTGAATGTTGGCATCCTTACCTAGAAGGATAAAAAGTTCTTCTATAAGCCGAGCAACTCAAAGCTGCTCCTACCTTTTCCAGAGATGACATGCTACGAAACCCACACATTGCACCCTAGTGAAGAAGACATAAACAAGATGCACTCCAACACTATCAGGAGGGGTGCATAAGTAGAGACACCAATAAGAGAAGAACCAAAGCCCAAGAAAGTGCCACAAACAGAATGACAAGAGCCTGAGAAGAGGAAGAAGTTGGCAACCAGACCACGTCTAGAGAAGGTGGCGGAGCATATACCTACAAAAAAAGTAGAAGTTCTAAAGCCCGTGTCTTTGGAAGAGGAACTCGGTAACAATGATGAAGGGTTCTCTGTTGCACCTCCTTCTCCCTTGGTTGGCACCACATTTGATGAGGCACTAACAATAAAAGAACGTGATGCCCCAGAGGCTATAGGTGTTGAGGAACAACCAATCATTACTCAGATGATGGAGACTGAGAAAGAAGTTGGGCAAGCTCAGCCCACCCTACCGACAATACCAAGCAGCTTGAAGTGTCATAGGTGAATAAAGCAACACCTAATGCAAGAGAAGAAATAGAAAAACACTCTCCTGAAAGGCGATCGGGAAGCACTTCTGAACCAGATGTTGCAACAACGTCGACAAATAAATGACAACAATTGTCGACATTCGATGACATGTTAGGGAGTTGTTTCAACGTCATGTGGGCTCAGGTACAGAGTTGTTTTGAGGTGAATTCAAACATAAACTTATGCATGCATGCTCTAACCACATAGGTTCAAGGACTAGAAGAAAGAACAAAACCTCTACCTAGTTTCATACAGGAGGTCATCAACAACCAAACTAAGATAATGGCAACCATCAAGGTGATGGCTGATGAGATGATCAGTCTTCAAAGGGAGAGGGATACAATTAGAGATGAAAAGGACAAAATGTGCACGGGACATGAAGAGGCGATGCACAATATTGAAGAAGAATGCAAGCGCCTCGAGGAAAAAGGTGAGGATATGAAAGATGAACTCCAGGAGTTAGAAAACTGAAGGAACAAAAAGAGGGCCATGTGTATGAAGAACCCCTCACCATCAAACACTTCCTCAAGCCCTTCAAATCTGGATAAAGATGATGACAACAATGGTGGAGTGGGTGCACCCTCAACACCCAAAGATGAGAGTGTGAATCCAAAGCCCACCCAAAGGGAAGAACCGACTGCAAGAGAGGTACCACCTCAATCTGATAAAAAAAGGGGTTCTGACGAGACAAAGACTTCAGAATTAGAGCTCAACCTAAAGAAGTCAAGAGAGGTACCACCTCAATCTGTAATAGAAGGCACCTAGGAGTTCATCATCAGTGCAGTTGCACCATCTACTGATGACGTCTTGATTGTGGCTTCCAGACCACTGGAAGACGTGAAAGATGCTGCTACCAAACCACATTGCCCTGAAGAAGAGAGTAGTGAAAAGATGACAAGTTTTGCTGACGACTCCACGCTACAAATATGCATGCAAGAACTAGACATGTCTATAGATCTATGCGAGCTCTTCCTAGATTTTGGGAAACACAGCGACAATCATGACAAACTATATGACAGAAAGATGGATGCCACTATGGAAACTCTAAATAACATTGTGCTGTAGGGTGGGAAAACATCTGAAGAATCCACTACTCCCAGAAAGGCTGAAAGACAGTGACAAGGGATTACTGAAGATCCAAAGCCATCATCTCCTATCTTATATGTACCTACTCATCCTATGAAAGTAGGAGGGAACTTTTGAAGATGATGAAGACAGCCTCGCCTCATTCTTCACCAACAAGCCACCCCAAAAGTGGAGCCCACCAGTTGCACATGAAGAATTGGGTGCTCCTCCACCTCTTCTATGTCAGATGACAAACATTGACATGGCTTCACTTTCCCGAGTAAAATGCAAGGATGTCCATATCCTGGAAGATGTACTGAATGATAAGCTTCCAGGCATAGACGTTCTGTATCATAATAAAGGAAGGTCTCTGACTAAGGAACGCTTTAGGGGAATCTTTCTGAAGAGAGAACGTGTTCACAAGAAGTTATTTAAAGTTCTCTGTGTGATATAGCTTGAAGAGTTCCTTCACCCTAACAAGGTACAAATAGTGTTCAATGACATGAATCATTTGGCAGGGTAGTAGTTTGATGAAAAATTCAACTTTGTAGATGTCAAAGAACTGTAATAGGTTGTGAATAGGGAAGAAACCCAGTTCATAACCCTGACTATGAGATCAATCAAGCACGTCTATACCTTAATCATCATCGATCTATATGAGCACCACACCATAGTTTATAACTGTTGTGCAGCTGAATTTTCATGATATACAAAAGGAAGGAGGCAAGAGATATAATAAAGGTACCACTGTGCCTTCAATGCACTATTAAAGATGTTGGAAATCATGACCTAGGGATAGGGAAACAATTTTCTATCAGTAAAAAGGTTCCTCAGGAGGTATGATCGCCTCTTCTTCAACGACCTGACAATTCCCCCCGATGTGATACCACATAGGCTTCACACCGGAATCCCCCTACCTGAGAAGAAGACATGGTGGGAAAAGTTGAAAACCTTATGGATTGATCCTGACGAGCCAGCCAGGGCAACTACTTGGAAGGAAGGGTGGGCATCAAACACTCAACCTATCAACACCACTCAAGATAAAGAACAACCTCAAACTGCAGACAAGTAAGAAGTCACCCCCATAGTAGAAAAAGAGCAAGAAGAACCTACTAATAGTGATCTTGAAGAGGGAGAAATTAATGAGGAATGCCCAAAATAAAGCCAGATGGGCCAGGAGGAGAGATAGTACCTACCTTCCAGGACTTTGATAGATGGGCTTGTGAATGCCTGTCATTAGAGTCCCTACAACTGATAATGAATTGCCTAAAGGAAGGAGATACTACGAGGGAAGTAATCTTTAAAAGGGATGACATCTGTTTGCTAAAGGATGACCTCTCGATACTTTGAAAATAGGAGGGTATCTCTCAGTAAACACTATGTCTGCTTACCGATCATTGTTGGGAGGCAACATGGCAAATGTACACATGGCATATTTCCTGCTCATCGATGACATTCTGAAAAACAAAAATTCAGGCAAAAAAGAAAGCTTACAACAACGTCTGATGACCTCTCTTCCAGACTATATATTCCTACGCATTCTGCATGATAACCATTAGAATCCTCTAGTAGTAAATATTATAGCAAGGACTGTGGTTCTATATAACAACTCTAATTCAGCCTTTGCACCAAACAACTACATGAACATGACTACTGTGAAGATGCCTACAGAAGAGAAAGCAACTACATGCACAGAAGTAATAATCGAGATGATCCACAGTCAAGGAAAGGGATACATGCATACAAAGGGGAAAGACTTCAAAAAGACACAATTCTACCATAGAAGCCCACAACAGATGCCCTTGTCCAACGATTGTGGATTCTACTGCCTGGCATGGATGACAACCCTAGCCCTGATGAATATGAAGGTTGAAAGTATGTAGAATGAATAATATCACACAGTCTATGGAATATATGCCACTATGCTACTGCAATCTAGATGGGTTGTCCTTGAATGCCAAGAGCCATAAATAAGGCATGGTTATATCTAGGTACTCATCTTTGACACTCTGGGGCAGAGTGTATGATAAGTTTGGGGGAGGAGTTATAAATTGGCATCAGAGGTACTATTTTCACGTTATATCCTAAATACCAATTTGCACAGACCTTTACACCATTTTACTCTAACTCTTTAGAAAATTTTGAGCAATTTTGTCTTCAAGAATTTAAACATTTTTGAGCAAATTTGAATTTTTTTGAACTTTTTAAATTGTCCTTTTATTATGGTTCACAATTTTGACTATCTGTTGGATATTATCCAACAACCTCATTTTTTAGACTTATCTCTCCTCCTGCTAACCTTAAGCATTATCATTTCTAGAGTGGTTCAAAAGAGCCACCAACACACATAAATGAAAAATAATAGATGTAACAATGCGATCTCACCCTATTCTTACAACAAAATGTTGTGCACAATAGAAGAACACTCTAGACTTTGTGGAACCCCTAGAAATAAGGAGGAATTTACTAGCCACACTCTCGATAAATCTTCCTAGCCTAAAAGTTCTATCTAGAAAGTTTACACCTCCCGCAAGAAGGAAACAACTACCTCTTCCTATTTTAATTATACCCGCTTTGGGGTGAAAAGAGGCTTGGCTACCCAGAAATCCATACATATCCCTTTCCCAAGTGTGAGAGCGGGAAAAAAAGCCATATATATATATATATACACACACACACACACACACACACACACACACACACACCAAGATTTGTGCCTAAAGAGATGTCGAAGGATTCCACATGGCCGGTGTATTGTTGTACTTGTGAATGAAGATATGTCGTGCCCAGAAGTGGAATCTTGGATCCAAGTATACCCACCTGCATTCCAAAGAAACCCTTATACAACCACCTGACTTTACATCAGGGCCCATTTGGGCAGTACTGTCTTTATGACAACAACTAGTTGAAGGATATTGAGGGGTGCAGGAAAACACTAAAAGTATTACCGTCCCAAACATAGTATCTTAGGTGTGACCAAAATAAAGGTAGGGTGTGAAATCTACCCCTTGTTGGAATCATTTATGAGTATAGACATAAACTTAGGGAAGGAAGATTATTGCAAAGGAGAGTCCTTTACTACAAAAGGCAGTGGCAAGGATACAAAGTCACCTAACTATGGAAATAAAGGGGGGAAATGCAACCTCAGGAATTGAACCAATCTTGTTACAAAGGTTTTACTATAAGGATAAGATGATTTGGTATTGGTATATTTGTCAAAAAGAAAAACATATACAGATCATCACTTGGTGAAATGATTCTATCTATTAGCCTGAGGACAAGATGTTCTAAGTTTGAGGGAGTTGATAACATCTTATCTGGTGAACTTTTAAAACCTATTTTATGCCCATAGGGACATCCTTTCATGAACTTTTCTATCTATTTTTTATGTCCTTAGACAAATTTTGGACATGACTTAATGTCTTTACTTTGCCCATGTAGATTTCTACCAATACAATCAACATCATGACTGCAACAAACTTCATGTAGAAGAGTGTCCCAGCTGAGACTGTGTAGCGTTCGGACACACAGATGATCAGTATCGCAACCCAACATGACTAAGAATGGAGGACCTGCCCTCTGTTGTGGTCTCGACCACAACGGCAGTTATCACGACCACAACTCATGTTCTGGCTGTGACAACTGCCATGATCATAACAGAGGAGGAAAATGAAGTCATCATAGAAAAAGCAGTGTCGTGACTGACACTAGGTAGTGACCACAACACCATAGTAGAATGCAACTACCCCGTTATGGCCGCAACACTAGTAGTGGTCGAGACAAGCATTGTGACTGCAACACCTGACTTAAGTTGGCAGGTTATGCCTATAAATAGGCTCCCGACTCCAATTAAAAGGGGACATCATATCATCAAGGGTAGCAAAGTGCTACGAAACTCCAAAGTCATCCTTGCTCATCTCCCGAGGTCTTAGATCTCTAAAGACAAATGTTGGAGGAGAGAGAAGGTCTACCATCCTCTTCTTTGAGAGAATGAGTTGCCATCTTTTGCCTCCACACCAGATCTAGAACTGAAGAAGTATCATTGGTGTATCGCCTCCTCCTTTCTTTAGATCTATTATCTTCCCCACGTTGTATGTTCCTCTCTTCATTATTCTTGATGTATCTACGCATTTGTAATGTTGTTATGTTTCCTGTTAACATGTGTGGCTAAACATCTTACCTGGGTTGGGAGTAGCCACTAAGGCTCTCCCAACATGTATATCCTTTCATCCTTTTGAATATATATATATATATATATATATATATATATATATATATATATATCCACATCCTTAGCAAGGGTTATCTCCATACAATTGTTCTTGAATGCTTCACTTGTATGCTTAGCTACCATCTTGTGACATTTGATTGTTGGTGACTCAAAAGAGTAGCAATAGCCTTATCTAAGTGTTATGGAATAGTATGAATGCATGAAAATGTTGGAATGCTAAGGCTCATGGTCATATCATTTTCTTTGTGATTGTTTGTTTGGCATCTCGAGAGAGATACAACCTTATAATCTAGATTTATCCTAAGCTCGAGAGAGGAGGGAATATACATATTTGATGATTGCTTGTAATCTTGCTAAGGGTATGTAAAAGGGTGTGAGTATTACATATTGGTGAGAGATCTTGGTAGGAAAACCCCAACCCAGTTCACTTCCATACTTTGGTCACATCTTCCTTGTTTGACTTTATTCTCTTGTTTTATTTTCTTACTTTTGTTTATTATTACTTTGTTTGGAGTAGCACCGTTCCTTAGGGAACACTATATTGATCTACCTTTTTTTTTGGTGTATCTGAGTCTAAGGATCTACATTCTTAACTATTACTAACCTTGTCCCTTTGGTTCTACCCGGATCTTCTACAGCGAACCCCGTATAATAGTTGTGGGGGCCTGAGTGTCGGGTTATAAATCTAAGAGTATGACTACTCTAGATCCTCTCCATTTTTGGACGTGCAATTTAGGCCGGTCACATGTGGGTGACCAAGGTGATCGAGACCCAACCTAGAGTGTATCACCATGTCTTGCATGTATGGTTAAGGTGGTTGCATGTGGGTGCATGTTTGTCTTTTGAGTGGAAAAGTATCCCTTGATACTTTGGAATGTTGACACCTCATCTTTTTCTCTTCTCTCTCATCTTTCACCTATATAAACCTTATCTCTACATGCTTTTAACCCTTTCATCCCTCCATCTTCTTCTTTCTCTTTTGCTTGTTCTTGGAGCTTGGTGGAGCAAGGTGATCCGTTCTTGGATCTTGGTGACTGAACTCTTCTTGCATGTGGTGCTTGTGGTGACCATAGTCCATCTTCAAACCTTGGAAAGTGTTCATATTCCTTGATAAATTTATTTTGATCTCCTACCTTCACCTTCCTCTCTTTTCTCAGCCCTAGACCATGGTTCCTCCATGGTGGTGGTTTTGGGAGAGAAATTCCTCATCACAAGGGTCATAGATCATGTCTTGACAAGGTACACCTAACTCTGAAGAGGGTTTCTTCTTTCTTTCTCCCTTTCTCTTTTTTCTAGGCTTAAATATTTTTGTCTCTCCTTTCTTGGACGATCTTTGACCATGGTGTCTTCTCCTTCTTGAGGTGATCTTGTGGCTGAGAGTGGAGCTTTTAGTGGAGCTTCTTCAACCCTTGTATCGTGTTCTTGGAGCTCTTGATCTTGGATCTTGGAATCCTTGGTGGTGATCTTCTTAAGGTGGGTTATATAACACTTATACTACACTATTATTGCACTCTTTTAAGCATGTTTTCTACTATATTCTCTCTCTAAAATTCTCCCTTATCATGCTAGTAGATAATGATAATCTATAGAACTTATTTGGTGGGGAAATCTTTCTTGGTTTGGTAGAAATCCTAAACCCTAATCGACTTGCAAGCATTTTTGTGGTGATACAGTATGGATGTTATTCCCTATATTTTGACCTTGATGTTGCTCTCATGCATGGTGTTTGTGTACCTAGATGTTGAAGGGAGGTTATGTTATGACTGCATCTGAGCTTAATTGGTAAACTAGGGTTTACTTGGATGATTATATGCTTAACTAAGTTGATCATTATTTAAATCTTTATTAGTGATGGTTGTTAAGTTTTGATGTTTTAAATATAATGAGAATATTTAATCATACTTTGATTCACATAATTAGGTTTTAAGATTTGGAAACCTTAATCAACCCAAATTAGGGTTTTGATGACATATGAATACAGAATTTGATAAGTATAGTGTCTTACTAAATGATTTTTAGTATTTTATGTATAACTCTGATTGAATTCAAATATGGATATGATTTGGATATCTCAAATGTGAACACTATTGAAAAATATAAGAATTTTTGAAGAATGTTCTGACCTGTTTGTCGGTAGAGTTTCAAACTCGACCGGTCATATTTTCATATTGATATAGCAGTGAATTATTTTATTTTTAGTTATTTATTGGTAACACCAAATGATATAAAATTTAAACTGGAGATCTAAAACTCAATCATAAAAAACATGTAAATTTTTCATAATTTTTTGATGCATTTAGACCTTATCAGTAGATGAATTACAATAATATTTTTATGAAAACAATTCAGCTGAAATAATAGAAAGTATAGTGAGGGGTCAATGTGCAATTGACCCAAACAGCTCAATTGCTCTATATGGTCAACCTAACACACAAGGAGCTCTCATAATTCATGATTCAATCTAGAGAAATGAAATCCTAGAGAGAGAGGGAGAGTTAGGGTTTGAGAGGAGAAAGTGATGGAGATGCTGACCTAGGGTTTTGCAGTCTGAGGAATGATGAAATCATGTAAGTTTAGCTTCTTTGGATATAGTTTCATGGTGAATCTTCTCTCACATGTCAAGATTTCGTCCCTCTCCTGATTGGATTCAAAATCATATCAAATCAAGTCATTTTCTTAGTCTTTCTCTCCTAATCTTCAATTCTAGGATTTACGAGTTGAAAGCAAGAAGAAAGTGGCGATTGCTAGGGTTTTGATATGGATTCGAGATTTTCAGATATGGGGTACATTTTTAAGCTATTTTACAGATAAGGGTGAGTGTGTAAAAGAATATTTCAGTCAATTGTACTCAATTAGATGGTTTTAATTTATATTCTTGATTTCTCCCTAGATGACAATAAATGAAAAGAACTGTTCTTAAATTCAGTTTATAGAATACTTCAGTTCATGATCCAACTATGATCTAAAAATGTTTATATGATGATATGGATATAGATATCCATGTATCTTGAATATTATAGAATTAAGAAGCTTATTGAGGATCTTATGAAGATCTGAATTTTCAAGTTATTTGGGTGCTTGAACAACATTATAGCTGAAATTCAGATTTATGTTTATATGATCTTACTTATGTTCCTAAAGCATATAATTCTACATGTTTGATCTCTTTGATTTGATATATGGACAAATAGAGTTTCTAATTTTCACAATACATATTCTGTGAATAGCAAGTAATCAAGGATGGAAACCCAATCTAGTATGCTTTTACAAGTTTACATATCTAATTTAGTAGTAAATGGCTCATTGAAATGATTCATGTGATACTGTGGGATTTTATCTGAATATTATATTATGTGCATATATGCTTTGTTTATGAGATTTAGATTTTCTAACTCAAATACTTGTCATGAAATGCATATGTTGTTATGCTATTGCAAGTGGAGATATGACATTCCCTAGATAGGTATGTTATCGATGCCATGAATAAATGTGAGAAATGTTGAATGAGAATATTTATATTAGTAGACATGATATATGTTTGAATACATGAGAAGTGCTATATGTGCATGAGTAATGAGAAACCCTAAGAAAGGGGTAAATAATATGTTAAGCATTCAGTTCAGTATCATCAGTTATTTTAGTTTAATAGTCCGAGTAGTCATTAATATACAGAGTTAAAAGAGATCAATATAAGAGAAAGATATAATCAAAGTTACAGTAATAATAGTAGCCCTGAACACCGTAGATTCCCTATGAGAGGTATGTGCCATAGGGATGAAATGGCCTAACCCTGGTAGTGTCCAGTATATGGGGGTCGGATCATACTAACAGGTGGTACGGGGGACGAAGCCCTAGTGGAAGTCTCCTTAAAAATATAGTATGTAGTGTTCAACATCAACTAGAGATCATGGTGGCACTAGAGTACAGAAAGGCCAATAGGTGGCTTAACTCTTCGCCAGTGTGCTCAGGTTAGAGGAGGAGTCCAGTTTTATGGCCCATAGGTGTGTCGAGGCTAGAGAGCCATTTTCCTATTGCAGACCAGCGATGTAGTCAGGCTTAGCATCCCAGGTGTGTCAGCTAAGTCTTGTACGGTGAGATCATAATTCATTATGATTCTTCATATGTAGAGTACACTGCATATGATCAGGGCATAAGTTAAAATATGATAATATAAGTTTTAAAGAGTTTCTTATAGGTAAGAAGAGTTAAGAAAGATTTGATTTCAGTTTCACAATAGTTGTTCTTTAAATGTAATATTGAATATAGTGAGGATTATATTTCCATACTTGTTTATTTCTAATGATGTAGGCTTCAATGTTATTAGTAAGTTTTTTTGAATATCTAGTCTTTTAATTTGAAATTACTATCTTGTTTTATTTCAATTATCCAAGAATGATAAATGTCTGATTTAGTACTTTAGACTGCATTATTGTTTTACTCATTCACTGAGCGAGTAGGTTCACCCCTCTACTCAAAATTTTTGCAGAAACCATGGGGATTGAAGATATCATTGCATCAGAGTAGATCTGCCACAAGAGTTAAGTCTGAGTATAGTTAAGTTCAGTCGGTCCTTGTCACTCTAGGTCCTTGTAAAGAAATAAGAGAGAGTTGTAAATGATGATGTAGAACATTATTCCTCTTTTAGCAATATATGTGAATCAGCAAGTCTTATGTGCTTAAAAGTATGAGAAACATAATGAATGTTCATACATGCATTTTTATTGTTGAAATCAGATTAGAGAAATTAATGTTTAAATTCCCTTGTAAAGTTAGTTTATGTGGTTCAATGCGAGAAAACAAAGAGTTTGAAAAAGAAGAAAAAGTTAAGGGTGATCTTTGTATTACATTAAATCCTCAATTTATGCCCTAATCTCATGATTAGTGGTAATTGTGAGATTGGGGTGTAACATGTTAGGTTCTCTTTTGTATAATTTGACCCTAGTTCTCTCTCCCTTGGATGAAATCCTTTCTTAGTGGTTCTATAATCCATGACTTAGGGTCCTTGATGATCATTTTCTTGGGGTTTTCCCTCCTTGATGATTATGGTTTTCCCCTTAGTTTTGTTCCTATTTTGAGACCAAGATATCATCCCTTAGATGGGTTGAGATACCCTAGGTGTCGTGATTGGGACATGGTCTAGATGGAGTGGTCGCAACCTAGTGGTATAGGTGGTCGAGACATGATGATGATAGTGATTAAGGGGTATGCTTGGATACATAATAATACACTTGTATGAGTAATGTATAAGCCATGTATAGTGTTGTTTATATGATATCTAATCAACTCTAATGATGTTCCTTGACCCTAATATACTCCAAGATGATGGGAGGTGGTGAATATGTGGTTTATGGTTGAACCTAGCTTTGTTAACCCTAATCGGCTAAGAAGGAACCCTAACCCTAATAATGTGCAATGATCATGCTTGTTTCTCTTTCATGGAATGTCTATGGTGTGTGATGTTATCTAATTTTTTATGAACTTCTAACCATGTAGGTCTTTTGAGCTTGATAATCATAGTTAGTGTATGCTATGGTGACTATGATATTAAATAGGTTGAATGCGCCTTCATGAGACATGTTGAGACAATTGTGATACAAGAATGATGTGAATGGGTCATATGACTTTGCAGTGGCCTACTGCCTATTATGTGATGAAATTTTCCCAATGATGAATTGAGGGATTGATATCCCATAGTATGTGACTTTGGTAATGATGATGTGGTGAATGACAGTGATACAAGCATCATGTGGTGACAGTGTGACAAGTTCACACTCTATACGTTTATATTTCTTTAAGTGTACTATGCCCTTATCTTTGTAGAGTTTCTTATAGCTTTATACGTTGTAACTTGATTTATGCTAAAAGATGCCTAATTTACCTAACTAATCAAGTGGAACTTAATCATGTAGTTTTTCCCTATGCCATAGATCCATCTTAGTGTCAGCACTTGCTGGATGGTGAAACATGCTTTCCTTAATGAAAGCTTGAACTCATATACTATTGGATATATTCATTCACAGGATTGGCTATGGGCCATACCCTAGAAGGAGTGTGGCTGTGGGACGTAGCTCAATGAGTTGTTTCTTATGAGGTTTCATAGGATTGGCTACGGACCATACCCTGGAAGGAGTGCGACTGCGGGTCGTAGCTCAGTTTCACTAGTGTCATGACCTATACCAAGGAGGTCTAGGTCTTTCACTGTTTGACTATATGTCATAGATTGCAGTTGACTAGTATGTATCTATTGTGTACTCATGTACTGACCATGAGTTTTGGTGAGGTCGTGGATTTCGGCTCTTTCATAGACCTTGTATGGCACCAATTTTGACTTAGTAGTGGTCGGTTGGATTTGGGTGGTACAGCTTAAATCCCCAGGGCATAATAAAATATGTAACTAGTCGTGTAGTATACTTTCTTAGGATCAAATAAAAAAATATTAGATGAGGCTTTGCTTTGCTTTAGTAATTCTTAGTTGGAAGAAGATATGTATGTTCTTCATATTCCTTTTGAATTGTCAAATGATAATAACTGCCTTACTGATATCATTAGCTGAATTTTCTTATCATAGTTGTAACTTTACTTCTATCCTTTAATTATCTTATCCCTGCTAATAATAGTGTTGGTGGAGAGTTATATATCCCGTTGAGATTTGGATCTCACCCATGGGTTTCTCCACATCTTTTAGGTGGGCATGCATGAGGAAGTAGAGATCGTGCACCTAAGGCAGAGCAGCAGCAAGAACAGTAGTAGACAAGTTGGATGTGCTGCTCGTCTTTTAGTGTAGAGTCCTAGAGTTGTCCCTGTACACTCAAGTCTTTGGGATGATTTTGGGTGTGTTTTGTAGAGATGATATGGATGCATGTTTTTTGCTTGTGTTCCCTTAAATGTGAAGATATTGCAGATATGCATACATGAATGTATATGTTTAGGACATGTTTCTCTTGTTGCAGGATGATGGCATACAAAATATGAACATGTAAGCACCTTGTGATCTATGATATCCTATGCATGTGTCCTGTGAGGACTTATATGTTTTTGTAGTTTTGGTGCTTAATGATATCAGTTTCAATTTTCAATGTTTTCTGGTAATCCGCTTGTTTAAGTTTTGTTTCTGTGTTAGTTTTAAGTAATCTCATGGTCTGTGGCACATGACATCACAATTTGGTTGGTATCATAGTATTAGGTTGGATGAATCTATAGGGACCTAGTACTAGGGTTTGTGGCTATTCTTGTGTCCTCCAATCTATATTATAGTGACTTCTACTTATGCAGAAGGAGCAGTAAAGCTTATAGATGTTTGGAGAATATGAAGAACATGCGGCTGAGAGTAGTGTTGCTGCACCAGGTGGAGGTGAAAGCAACCAGGAACGAAAAGATTGGGTGCCTGAGGTCCCCAAGTTGGACCCATCCATGCTTGAGAATCCTGCCTTTCAGTTTATTTTTAGGCATTTCATGGCTACCATGACGCATATGGCAGGCAGGATGCCCACACCTTAGCCTAGGGCATCGGTTCCCAATGCAAAATATTTGGGTACTAGAAAGAATTTCGAGTGGCTTTGTTGTGTTGGGGCAATGGATTATGTTGTGACGGGTGATCCAACGGATGCAGATTTGTGGCTAACTGATCTTGAAAAATCCTTCAAGATCCTTAGCATCCTGGAGGCTGATAAGGTGAAGCATGCAGTGTACCTTTTAAAAGGGAGTGTTGTCCACTAGTGGGCCATAGAAGAGGAGAAGAGGCATGGTGTTTACGTAGGATGGGAGGAGTTACAATGTGAGTTTGTCATTTGGTACTTCCTATTGATGTATCTTGATGAGAAGATATCGCAATTTGAGCAGATTAGGCAAGGATCCATGACGATCAAAGAGTACGAGACTAAGTTTATGGAGCTTCTTCAGTTTTGTCCTCACATGGCTGCCACAGATGATGAGACGATTTGGCATTTTGAGAAGGGATTGAATGCTGAGTTGTCTGCCCTGGTGGCTACTTTGGAGAATCGGGAGAGGTTTGCCATGTTTGTGGAGTCAATTCAGAGGATAGAGAGATTTTTGATAGAAAAGTGACAGGTGAGTGCTAGGAAGAGGCATGCACAGTCCCAGGGATAGTCGTCAGGAGGTTTTAAGAAGTCGAGGTTTTCTGCACCGCTAGTGCTGTAGAGGTTCAATGTGAAGATGCAGTGGTCACCGAGTAAAGGAAGAGGTTGTGGCCTTCCACTTGTTGGAACTCACAACATATCATTAATGTTAGTGACAGATCCCCCTAGGCCATAGTTTGAGACTAGAGCTTGCCATAAGTGTGGGAAAGTTAGACACCTGAGGCGGGAGTTCCCAGTGAGAGATGACGAGGTGACCCAACAACTAAGGCAGAGCCAGTAGGGCTCACAGAGGCATCAATTTAGTAGTGTAGGAGGATGGGGATGTGGTCAAGCATCATAGGCCAGATCATCTTCTCAAGGAAGCAGAGGATGGGAGAGACAACATGCAACAACTAGATTCTATGCCATAAGCCAGCCAAAGGCGGTGGTCAGCTCGCGAGTAGTGACAGGTTAGATGAAGTTATTTCATTCTAATTTGTCTTCTTCTTTCTTTGTATCTATTTCAATTGACCCGAGTGAAACACACTCTTGTATCACTTATGAAGTGCTTGATGGTTGTCTTTTTCTTGTTCATCGTAGGAGATATAGTTTGTTGTTTGAAACCCCATTAGTTGGTTTGTAGTGTTGCTGGAGGTGTGTCCTTCATGTATCCTTTCTTTCTCAAGGCACGCCATTCAAGCAGATCTCATACCACTTGATATGCATGGATTCAATGTAATCCTTGAAATGGACACCCTGGAGAGGTTTAGAGTGGTCTTAGATTGTGGTTCCAAGAAGGTGATGTTTGTAGATGGTGATAAGACATGGATCTTCCAAGGAGATAGGAAGATTCTTCATATGTGTATGGTGTCAGTGATGGTGGAAAAAAGTTGTTGAGGCAGGGTTGTGAGGCATTGTTGGCATATTTTCTGAATACTGAGGTGAGGAGTCCTAGTATTTAGGAGGTTCCAATTATTAGAGAGTTTGAGGATGTGTTTCTTGAGGATTTTCTAGGTCTTCCCCCACCCCGAGAGATTGATTTTGAGATCAATCTAGTTATAAACACACAACCAATAGCTCAGACACTGTACAGGATGGCTCCTATTAAGATGGATGAGTTGAAGAGATAGTTGTAAGAGGTAATTGATAAAGGTTTTATCATGCCGAGTACGTCACCATGGGGTTCTCCAGTGTTGTTCATAAAGAAGAAGGACGGGTCCATGAGGCTATGTATAGACTACATATAGTTGAACAAGGAGACAATAAAGAACAATTATCCCTTGCCAAGGATAGATGATATGTTTAATCAATTGTGTGGTGCGATATTGTTCTCAAAGATAGACCTAAGGTCAATATATCATCAGCTAGGGATCAAGGAGGATGGAATACCTAAGTCAGCTTTTAAGACGAGGTATGGTCACTATGAGTTTGTGGTTATGCCATTTAGGCTAACCAATGCACTAGTAACATTCATGGACTTGATGAATAGAGTGTTCTGGCCATTTCTTGATCAATTTGTGGTGGTCTTCATAGATGAAATCCTCAGATACAACATGACAGCCATCATCATGAACAACATCTCCGTCATATGTTGGCCTTTTTGAGGCAACATCCACTTTATGCCAAGTTCAGCAAGTGCAAGTTCTGGCTGAAAGAGGTAACTTTTTTGGGGAATGTTATTTCTGCTGAGGGTGTTGATGTGGATCCCAAGAAGGTTGAGTCTGTGAAAGAGTGGGAAGAGACAAAGACACCAATAGAAGTGTACAACTTTCTAGGTTTGGCATGCTATTACAGGAGGTTCATTAAGAACTTCAGTGCTATAGCTCTACCTGTTACAATGTTGACAAGGAAGGATGTGCCATTTGTTTGGGATGACAGATGTAAGCGTGCTTTTCAAATGTTGAAGGAGAAGTTGACAAGTGCACCAGTTCTAGTCTTACATGAGCAAGGAAAAGGATACATTATTTTCTATGATGCGTCCATGAATGGTTTGAGTTGCGTGCTGATGTAGGGCAATAATGTAGTTTCTTTTGCTTCTTGACAACTTGAGAAACATGAGGAGAACTATTCCACCCATGACTTGGAGTTAGCTATTGTGGTTCATGCCTTGAAGTCCTGGAGACACTACCTTTATGGTGAGAAGTGTCAGATCTTCACGGATCATAAGAACCTAAAGTATATCTTTTCACAATAGGTGTTGAATTTGAGGCAGTAATGTTGGATGAAGTTAATCAAGGACTATGACTAGATGATTGAATACCATCCAGGGAAGGAGAATGCCAGGGTAGATGCACTGAGTAGGAAGTCTTCTTCTTCGTAATCCATAGAAAAGGCACAGCTGAGTTCCTTGGTATGCCACAAGCGAGACATGCTGATCTCATTACGTCAGATGAATGTTAAGCTGGAGATTTCCTTGCTAGAAGGATTGTTAGCACAGTTGCAAGTGAAACCCACACTGAGACAGTAGATCAGAGAGGCCCAACAGGTTGATATTATGATAATACATATTAGATCAGAGTTTGACAGTGAGAAGCGTGATGGATTCCACAAATCAGATGATGGGACAGTTTGTTACCATGGTAGAGTCTTGGTTCCTGATGTTGAAGATCTAAGGAAGATGATTCTGGAGGAGGCTCACTCATCTATGTACGCTATGTATCTAGGTAGAACCAAGATGTATCATAATCTGAAAGACATGTATTGGTGGCCTAGCTTGAAGTAGGATGTAGCTGAGTTCATGGTGAGATGCACTGTGTGTCAGCATGTTAAAGCCGAGCACCAGAAGTCTGTAGGAATGTTGCAACCCTTGCCCATACCACAATGGAAATGGTATCATGTAATCATGGACTATGTTGTTGGTCTACCTAGGATAGCCGAGGGTCATGATTCCATCTGGGTGATCATTGACAGGTTGACCAAGTCAGCGCATTTCCTTCTTGTAAAGACAACATATATAACTGAGAAGCTTGCCCAGATCTATGTTGATGAGATAGTGTGTTTGAATGGTGTTCCAGCGACTATCGTGTCTGATAGAGGTCCTCAGTTCATGAGTCACTTTTGGGAGATACTGCACACAACTTTGGGTATGCAGTTGGGGTTCAACACTGCTTTCTACCCATAGACAGATGGTCGATCTGAGAGGACCATTCAGACCTTGGAGGATCTGTTCAGAGCTTGTGTTCTTCAATTTTTGGTAGTTGGGTGTCCACCTTAGTTTGATAGAGTTTGCCTACAATAATAGTTATCAATGGAGCATCGAAATGGCACCATATGAGGCATTGTATGGGAGATGTTGTAGGTCTTCATTGAGTTGGTATGAGAAAGGAGAATACCAACTTCTTGGTCCTGAGCTTCTACAACAGATGATAGAAAATATCAAGGTAATACAATAGCAGTTGAAGACAGCACAAGACATGCAGAAGTCATATGCGGACAACCACCATAGACCTTTGGAGTTCCAATAGGGGTACAGTGTGTACCTGAAGGTCTCTCCTTGGAAAGGTGTTCTTAGGCTAAGGAATAAGGGTAAGTTGTCTCCCAGGTTTATGGGACCTTACCCTGTGGTGGCACGTGTTGGGAAGGTGGCCTACAAGTTGGAGTTACTGCCTGAGTTGCACAGGTAGCATCCAATATTCCATGTGAGTGTGTTAAGGAAGTGCCATCCTGATACTAGATTAGTGTTATGTCTAGTGGAAGTAGAGCTTGAGGAGGATATGTCCTATTTGGAAGGTCCAATATTGATCCTTGGCAGGAGAGTGAAGAAGTTGAAGAAGAAAGACATAGTTCTTGTGAAGGTTCTATGGAATCACCATGGTATTGATGAATCCATGTGGGAGCTCAAGAAATATATGAGGAGGAAGTACCCCTCTCTTTTATCTTAGAGATTTTGGGGGCAAAATCCTTATTAGGGGTTTCTAGCTTGTAAGACCTATGACTTAAGTTTTGGGGTAACCCTGATTGATTTAGATTAATCATGTACTTAGAACTTTTCTCTAATCTTTTGAGATGTAATTAGGACTTGTGGATAGCTTAAGTTTCAAGTTTGAGCTTATTTGGATCTTGTTTGTGTTTTATGTGCTAGTTTTGGTGCAAATTGTAATTTGCCCAAAGTAGGGGGTTAATATGCAATTTGTCACCTCTAGAGTGTTCCTTCTCTTTCTTGACATCATCTAGAGGATAGAGAAAGAAGTGGGAACCTTGTTTTATAGTTGGTTGAGGAGTGTCACCCTTAGTGGTGATTAGGGTGTCTAAGAGTGTTGAGTGTCTTGACCTATGTGTACCAAGAGGATTGCCTTGGCCTAGGTCGCAAACTAGGGTGAGTTTTGGTGGGTGTCATGGTCGATAAACCCCCTCTAGGTGTTGAGGTTGTGACCAAGGTGGTCTTGGGTCGAGATGGTTGCCTTCTTGTAACCTAGGTAATATGGATATCTCTTGTCTCGATCTTGTGGTGATGGATGATGCTTGTCACGACCATGGATGGTGATCCATGGGGGGTCACGACCGTGTCCATGTGGGTGACCAAGGTAGATGAGACCCAACCTAGAGTGTATCACCATGTATTGTATATATGGTTAAGGTGGTTGCATGTTGGTTTTTTTATTGGACAAGTGTCTCTTGGTACTTTGGATGTTGACACCTCATTTTTTGCTCTTCTCTCTCAACTTCCTCCTATATAACCCCTTATCTATTCATGCTTGTAACCCTTTCGACCCTCCATCTTCTTCCTTCTCTTTTTCTTGTTCTTGGAGCTTAGTGGAGAAAGGATATCCGATCTTGGATCTTGGTGACTGAACTCTTCTTGCATGTGGTGCTTGTAGTGACAATAGCCCATCTTCAACCCTTGGTAAGTGTTTATCTTCATTGATGATTTTTCTTTTGATATCCTACCTTCACCTTCACCTTCCTCTCTTTTCACATCCCTAGACCATGGTTCCTCCATGGTGGTTGTCTTCATAGAGAAATTCCTCATTACAAGGGTCATAGACCATGTCTTGACAAGGTAGACCTAAATTTGAAGAGGGTTTCTTCTCTCTTTCTCCCTTTCTCTTTTGGCTCGGCTTAGAGCTTTTTATCTATTTTCTTGGAGATATTTGACCTTGGTGTCTTCTCCTTCTTGAAGTGATCTCTTAGACGAGAGTCGAGCTTTTGGTTGAGCTTCTTCAACCCTTGGATCGTGTGCTTGGAGCTCTTGATCTTGGAGCTTGGAGTCCCGGTTGATGATCTTCTTAATGTGGGTTATATAACACTTAACCTACACTACTATTGCACTTTTTTATTCATGTTTTCTACTATCTTCTTTCTCTAAAATACTCCCTTTTCATGCTAGTAGATAATGATAATCTATAGAACTTTTTTTGTAGGGATATCTTGCTTGGTTTGGTAGAAATACAAAACCCTAATCTACAGACAACTGTTTTTGTGATTGATACGCTATGGAGGTTCTTCCCTATCTTTGACCTTGGTCTTTCTCTCATGCATGGTGTTCATGTACCTAGATGGTGAAGGGATGTTAGGTTCTATTTTGGATACCTTGACCCTGGTTCTCTCTCCCTTGGATGAGATCCTTTCTCAGTGGTTTCATAATCCATGACTTAGGGTCCTTGATGATCCTTTGCATGGGTTTTTCCCTCCTTTATGATTATGGTTTTCCCCTCAGTTTCGTTCATGTTTTGAGACCAAGATATCATCCCTTATATGGGTTGAGACACCCTAGGTGTCACGGTCATGACATGGTTTGGATGGTGTGGTCATGACCTAGTCGTATAGGCAGTCGAGACATGAGGATGATAGTGGTTA
Organism: Alisma plantago-aquatica; assembly: GCA_963693085.1. Taxonomy (NCBI): domain Eukaryota; kingdom Viridiplantae; phylum Streptophyta; class Magnoliopsida; order Alismatales; family Alismataceae; genus Alisma; species Alisma plantago-aquatica. The sequence goes on from OY856409.1 coordinate 1,354,136,084, forward strand.
AGGGGTATGCTTGGATACATAATGATACACTTGTATAAGTAATGTATAAGCCACATAGAGTGCTTTTTGGATGATATCTAATCAACTATAATGATGTTCCTTGACCCTAATATACTCCAAAATGATGGGAGGTGGTGAATCTAGAGTTGATGGTTTAACCTAGATTTGTAAACCCTAATAGGCTAAGAAGGAATCCTAACCCTAATAATGTGCAATGATCATGCTTGTTTCTCTTTCATGGAATGTCTATGGTATGTGATGTTATCTATTTTGTTTATGAACTTCTATCCATGCATGTGCTATGAGCTTGATAATCATAGTTAGTGTATGCTATGGTGACTATGATATGAAATAGGTTGAATGCGCCAACATGAGGCATGTTGCGGCACTTATGATATAGGAATGATGTGAATGGGTCCTATGACTTGGCAGTGGCTTACTTCCTATTATGAGATGACATTTTCCCAATGATGGGTTGAGGTATTGATATCCCATAGTATGTGACATTGGTAATTGATGTATGCACAAATTGTCATTATTTTGATATCTAATTTGGTTATTTTCTTTGTCATTTGTGCTTAATTGAATATCTTTTAAATACATTTTTTACCAAATTAGTAAAAAATCACTTGTGCATCATTTCTTATATTTTTTCATGTATTTACATGCATTTTACATGTTTTAATTATAATAATAATTATTTGATTTTATTCATTGATTATTTTATTGTAGATAATTATTATTTACTAGAGCAAAGTCAATACCACCGACTTGCAACTCGATGGTACCGACATGGCATCAGAGTATAAATATTTTTTTTCTCCAGATTGAAAATCAAAAAGATTTTTTACTGTGAAGAAGTCGGTGGTACCAACTTCCAGTACCACCGACTCAGACGCTGCAAACCAAATTTTAATGTATTAAATCTAACACATATTGTATTAAAAATTACATTTTAGGTTTCCTCTTCATCTAAACATATATGATGGCTATAAAAGGCACCATTAGAACTGCAATTAATAGATCTATCACGGGGGGACGATACGACAGCCGAACGGAGGGAGAAAAGTGGAGGAACCCTACCCGGTGGACCTCAGACGCATTTTGACGGCGGAAACGATGGCAAATAGTCTCCATCTTCTCCGGATCCACTCTTTAATCCTTTCTCCAATTTACTGTATCTCAAAATTTATGTTTTACATCTTTTTGACCTACTGTAATACCATGTCGTCTATTTTCAGCTAAAAACCATAATTCCTTAGGACCCGAGAGTAGCCCGGGGAATCATTCTATCGACTTTTTACATGATTTAATATAGATTTCTCTTTATTCCTAGATATATAATTGTGGAATTGAATGACCTACCTATGCTTGATCACCATCGTTAGGATAATAGACTGATAATCGCTCTGGAAGGAGGATTAAAGGTTGGAAAACCACAATTTATACACTTTCTTATGTGTTCCTTGGGAAAGGTAACATACGGTTAGTGGAAAGAAACCTAGAGTCTTCGATAATGCACCTAGACTAAGATATAAATTACTACCGACATGGAATTGACTTAGATCTAGGTAGTGAATTGCACCGCGGAAGCGGGCAATTCTGACTACTTGCTTTCTATCCAGGGTAGGAGTAAAATTTATATTAATTCGGTAGATATAAGATATAATGAGACCCCGTGGTGAAATTAGTAATCCTAAGGAATCCATCTCATTCGAATCAACCACTTTTAATTTTTCTTTTAATTTCCTTTTATTTTTGTTTAAACTCAAATCCAACTCTTGTTTTCAGCTTAGCTGATCAATCCTAATTAGTAATAGTCTTTAACCTCACAACTCCCTGTGTTTAATAACTCGAGACTCATAATCCCATATTACTTCGACACATACACTTGTGTATTACACACACGTTATACGCGTTTTAGTAATGATGATGTGGTGAATGATAATGATACATGCATCATGTGGTTATAGTGTGACAAGTTCACACCCTATACGTTTATATTTCTTGGAGTGTAGTGTGCCTTTATCTTTGTAGAGTTTATTATGACTTTATACATTGAAACTTGATTGATGCTAAAAGATGCCTAATTGACCTAACTAATCAAGTGGAACTTAATCATGTAATTTTCCCTATGCCATAGATCCATCTCAATGTCAGCACTTGCTAGATGGTGAAATAGGTTTTCCCGAATGAAAGCTTGGAGTCATATACTGTTGAGTATATGCATTCACATGATTAGTTGCGGGCCATATCCTGGAAAGAGTGTGTTTGGGGGTCGTAGCTCAGTGAGTTGATGCTTATGAGGTTTCACAGGATTGGCTACGGGCCATACCCTAATAGGAGTGCAGTTGTATGTCGTAGCTTAGTTTCACTAGCGTCGTGACCTATACCAGGGTGGGCTAGGACTTTCACTGTTTGACTACATGTCACAGATTGTAGTTGACTGGTATGTTTCAATTGTACACTCATGTACTGACCAAGAGGTTTGGTGAGGTCATGGATTCCGACTCTTCCATAGACCTTTCATGGCACTAATTTCGACTTAGTAGTGGTCAGTTGGATTTGGATGGTACGACTCCAATCGTAGGGGCATAATAAAATACACAATCAGCCATGTAGTATACTTACTTAGGATCAAATATGAAAACATTGGATGAGACCTTATTTTTCACTTATAACTCTTCGTTGGTAGAATATACATGTTCTTAATATTCCTTTTGAATTGTCAAATGATAATAACTACCTTGCTGATATCATTAGCTAAATATGCATATCATAGTTGTAACTTTACTTCTATCCTTTAATTATCTTATATGTGCTGATAATAGATTTGGTGAAGAGTTATATCTCCCGCTGAGATTTGGATCTCACCCCGTGGGTCACATCTTTTAGGTGGACGTGCATGAGGAAGTAGAGATCCTACAACTAAGGTAGAGCAGTAGCAAGAATAGTAGCAGACAAGTTTGAATGTACAACCATCCTTTTGGTTTAGTGTCCTAGAGTCATCTTTGTACACTCAGGTCTTTGGGATGGTTTTGGGCGTGTTTTGTAAAGAAATTATGGATACATGTTTTTTGGCTCGTGTGACCTTTTGATGTGAAGATATGGCAGATGTGCATACATGTATGTATATGTTTGAGATAGGTTTCTCTTGTTGCAGGATAATGGCATATGCAATACAAACATGTAAGCACCTGGTGATCAATGATATCCAATGTAGGTGACCTATGAGGACTTATATGTAAAGGTTTTTGCAGCTTTGGTGCTTAATGATATCGGTTTTAATTTTTAGTGTTTTCTAGTAATTCACTTTCTTAAGTTTTGTTTGCGCATTAGTTTTGAGTAATCTCATGGTCTGTCGCATGGGGCATCACATTGAAAGTATTTATTAAGAATCATGTAAAAAATGCTAAGCTTGATAAATACTTATCATTAAATATTAACGCATAATTCTTGATGAACTTACATCACAAATCTTAATCATCTTGAAATAGAATAATAACATATCTTTACCTTGGAAACTAAATCACCAACATCTTAATCTTCATTTATTAATTTTAACTACATTACTCTACTTGAGATCATAATATCAAGTAAATTATGAACATCTTGTTGAGTGGTGTAAAAATGTAAGCATACTAAGTGTCACTATAACTAAATACTCATGGTCATGGACCACTTACATTGGCTTGTGAAATCTCGCACTATAGTCATTCAGACTCCCTTATGCTATATGTTGGGTTTTTAGGGGAGGCAGAGAAGTCAGCGGAAACAAACATTTTCTCCCCCAAACCCAGCACGAGGAAACGCGTCAACGTCTATATAATAGGAAAGGATGGTTTGTGGAATCATACCTTGTCCCGAGGCTTTCTCGGCGACAATACCTCGCGCCTTGCGCGGTCTTCACCTCTGGTCTTGGACGGTGTCTGTGCAGCTCCTGGTCGCACCGGGACTAACAACTCCTCCTCTCACCGGACTGTCGGGATTGACAGTAGTTCTCCTGAGCGGCAGAAACCTCCCGCCTCTGAAGTAGTCCACACGGACCACCTGGAACTCCACACTCCTTGTCCTATAAGGAAGTGGAAGGAGTCGCACCCTCCTGTTGATGTACTAGTCGCCAACACACTCTCCTGCCTCCAGTTACAACTGCAGTTGTCCTTCCCTTGTTGCACCTCCCTTTGCGGGAAGCACTTGCTCGGGCTCTCTCTCGGTTACCAAAACCAGAGAGAGATGGACAACTTTACAGAGCAACTGGTTGCACTGAGTTGTTGTCTGAAAAGCCCCCAATACCCCTATATATATAGGAGGGTCATGGGACAGGGTTCTCTATCCCCGGCAATATGGGACTAAAGCAGGAGTAGAAGAGTTCGAGATTTTCCACAAAAAGCAACCAACTCGCCACCTGAACTGATCGGTTCACAAGTGAACCGGTCGGTTGGGGACCTGAACCGGTCGGTTGACACTCAACCGATCGGTTGGGACCCATGAGCCGGTCGGTTCACTTTCTGAACCGGTCGGTTCGTGGTCCTGACCAGTTCCCGATTGAATTTCCAACTTTTGTTTCTAATTGGTATCAAATACCAATCCTTGTTCCAATCAAATTGAGCAAGTGAAACACAAGGAAAATTCTCACCGACCTGACCTTCCCAACTAGTTCGGTTGCACCAGTTGAACTGATCGTTTCAACACTTGAACTGATCATTTCACTCTGACTATGAGCCGATCGGCTCAACACTTGAGACGACCGGTTCAGTAACCTCAGCCGACCGGTTCAACACTTGAACCGATCGGTTGGGAGTGCAGGTTGTGCAGAATCAGTCAATTGCAATTTCAATCAATCTGATACTCCAATCAACATGTTCAACACCTTGAACATTATGATATTGAGCTATCAATCAATTGTGTGTTTAATTGAACTACTAAACTCCTTTAGTAATCAATCTAAACATTGCTTGTGGACAAAACTCCTCTTCCAGGTTAAATCCTATGTGTGTGACCCTGCAGGTCCACTTCACATTGGCAGTGAAAGTCCATAACACTTATGACTTCACAAGCAAAGAGCGGTGCCTAGTCACACATCAGTGCTACCCAAGTGAAAGTAGAAAGTTGGAGAACAACTTTCAATCCTACAATCCGTGAATGGTGTTACAGTGAATGTATAATTACTTTGTCACTGATATCCCGAATGAACTCGAGGCATGGAACAGTCATCCTGTCAACGTTCATTCACTTTCTTGATCTCAGAGTAGATTGAACGAGATATGTATGACATCAATATCACATACTGATTCATACATGCGTGTGCACGCCTATCTCAATCCTACTCATCAAGTGGCCTTGGATATCAAACTCCCTCAGGAGGGACAAATCCCATATCTATCACTCACCCCTCAAAAGCCCCATGTGTCAAAGCCACCCAATCATCACCTTTATAACAACCCATGTTTCAGGACTGTGCTTGATGATGTCAAAGTGTGCCCAACGACATGTGTTGAGTGTAGTGATTTCAGGTCAAAGAATCACACTCACCACCATCACTGTGAGTACTGACTGTGACTACCATGTCATGGTTCCATGTGTCAAACTCACGGTGGGTCTGTCTGATACACTTGTTCTCTAACAAGTACCTATGTGTTTGGTTTGATATCTCTATATCATGACTAATGAGATTCTGTCATCAACCAACACCACAATCTAGCCTTGTGTGTCATTGCTGTCTATCTACCTTCCACAATGACATCCGACTAGGGACATAACAAGAATGTACAAACTCTTAGCATCCGTATGATCTCATCGTTCAGGTCCTCAACCTAAAAGCATACGTCATTGAGTACTATCATTCTCTAGACATTCAATCTGTTCTATCACTGTCTCATATGACTGAACCAGAAAGAATTGGAAGCTTGCCTTTGTTGTTTATCAAATCAATCTTAATGTATCCCACCAATAATCCCATGATTGGCTCTCAGGGCATACATACCAAAAGAGTCCCACTTGCACTGTGAGCCAATCACCCTTGAATCATTATTCATAGTGATCTTCAAACATGTCCCACATGTTACTGTGCTCTAGTGCGAACATAGTGAGTAATGGCAACACCTTGCCAAAGTCAGTATAAATTTAATGTCTCTCATCTCTTCACTGTACGTCATACGTATGAGATGGAGTTGCCGTAATATGCGATCTAGTATTCCTTTGCTAACCTTTAGCCACATTGCATGATCAAGGATTCTAGACTTGTCATCAATGAGTGAAATATCTATAAGTTCATCTCATGAACTTCTAGATCCATATAGTATCCATTGTTGTTTTTCTAACACATAGATACTCGGAATTTCCTTTTAAATGGTTTCATTGGAACACTTCCAATTATCAACAAAGTTTCACTTTTATATATCATATATATATTTTACGATTAATTTTCTTGTCCTTTCGGAAGTTCGCATCAATGTAACTCTTTACATTGAACTCTTCCTTTTCTCCATAGAACTAGTACTTCACAAGTACTTATCAATTTCTCATGGTATTCCAGTAACCCTTACTGGAAGTAGACAGACATCCACTCGTCATGTCTCACATACGAGTTATCAGGATGAGCACATCATATTTCCATGTCATACATACAAGATGATGAATGCTGGGATGATCACATACATGATAGATCCATATATATTCTTAGTGTTCTCATTCTTCATAAGAATTGAACACTTGGCCTTGGGATACTAACTCCATGTAACATGGTCAAGTTCTCTCCCACTTAATCTGTGTATATTGAACCCTTCAGTACAAATTGCCAATGTATGTTTTCTCTTCTTTTAGGTCAAGAGGTTTTCGAGAACTATCTCTATAGATCTTTATTCCTATCACATAGGAAACATCTCTATCTTCCTTAAAGATAATTTCCACTTTTGGATTTCCATTCTAGAACATTTCCATTTCACATCAATATGTGGAATGTGAACACACTCCCACTAAATCACTGATCCCTTCTTTATCTTTGACATATCAGTCAAACCCTTTGACTATATTATCAAAGTAAAGATCCAATTCTGAGTTGCTTGTACTCAATCAATCACATTGATTAGTCCATTGTAACTTATAGACTTCATTTGCATTAATGGATTCATAAACCTTATAGGTTGTGTCACGTACACATCCTTGTTTTATTCCTCATAGGAATGCGGTTTTAGTATCCATATGCCAAATGTATTAGTCATTAAGTTGCAATCAACAAGCATCATCCTTCTCAAAATGTTATCCATGTGTCTTAACACTTAAGACTTATTCGCACTTATGGATTTTATTCCAATGGGTGCTACCATCAAGGTCATACCTTATGGTTCACATGGATATCATTTAGGATGTAATGGTCATAAACCATAATTCAGAATTCGATTCCTCATATTCATCTGGATAGTTGACTCATCACATGAACAACTTATCACATAGATAATTGAGGTGTATCTGTTAAAGATATAAGAACTCACAACCCTTGTGATTCTTAATTTCTTTTTATTAGTGAGGGGTATTCTTTTATTAAGAAGAATTTAGTTATTTGATTATCATTCTCTAACTCCTTAGAGTATGACTCCTTCTTGATTTAGACATCACCATGCCTTAATCATGAGTTTACTATGATATACTATCATAATCACTCATAAGGATCTCAAACATTTGGTCTAAGTATCTTATTCATCGATCTCATCAAGAATTAATACTTTACCAAATTTGCACTTCATCTATGATAATCTTGAACACTTCAAGATATTCATATTTGAAGTATTAGCATTTACTCCAATAGGTATGTAAATACATCACATGTATTATACCTAATAGGATAATCATTCTCCCACTACCATTAGTGAAGATTGATTAATCATGTACAAGAGATTCATGTCTCTTACTGGTTCTCTAACCAAAAGAGTCTAGATTTATCCATCACATGGAAACTAGAAATGAATTTCTCATGATTGATGCTATTTTGATTGTTTGAGTTATCAATAACTTTAGGTATCATTTTATCTTATGCATACCATGTATCACAAGATAAACAAGGCATTGCCACAAAGATCATATCTTTAAGATTGAAACATCAACTTTATTAATTGCCATCATTGTCATACAATATGCAAAAATAAAGTGTTTCTATCTTTTGGAAATATATGAAATAGCAGTTATCAACTCTATTTCATGCCCTTTAGGCTGAAATAAATTGAAAGATACTCCTATCTATGGCAGCAACACTTGCTCCAATGATGGGTACTTCTTTCTTGGTCCTTTCACAAAGGCCATCACTTCTTTGCGGATCTTGCATATCATATATGATAGATCCATATCTTGGTATCATATACCTCAGATAAAGAAGCGGTTCATTTCATGATACCTTAGGTGGAGATCTCCATCCCCTCCTTCATCTTCTTTTGTTCTTCCAGATATAGAGGGCAATTCCCTCATACACCCTTTCCCCATGTGCCTTGAGGTTGAAGACGGCTTGGGCTTCTGGCTAGCATCAGAACACTTCTTTGCTTTGCCCTTGCCCTTACCCTTAAGACTTACCTTTCATTGATCTCATCAAAGATTAGGATTAGTCTTTCTTCATGTTTGCCTCTATTGTCCTCAACATGTCCAACAACTTTGTCAACACTTGTCAAAGTTGTTCATGTTGTAGTTTATCATGAATTGTATGATTCTTGCAACATTTGCAGTATCATACCAATAGCCAACTCTTGGCTCAGAGGGAATCCTTCTTAGTCAGGTTTTCACCATATACTCAATCACATTGAGTGTTTGAATACCTTACTGGATCTCCTTCTGTCACGACATACTAGGGAAGTGTCCTTGAGACATCATATGTCTCATGTTGTCTCTGTAACTCATAGTTTAGAGAACACAACATCAAGCACTCCTCATCAATGTCATCTTCGGTATGCTTCCATAAGCATACTTTCAGCCATTGATGTGGTGGGATTGAGTTCATCTAGTCTTGGTATAACTAGGACTTGGAGCTTTCACTCTTTGAGAACACTTCTCATCATCCGTACCAATCGTGGAATTATTCCCATTTAATTTGTTGGTCTCGATCGCAAATAAAGTGATTTGTTGATTAACCATTTATTTTAACAAAAGGAAATATATGCAATTTTAAGTCCAAAACTCGTTTTGACTTGTTTGATTGATTTGAAAAGTTGACGCTAAAATTAGGCCTTTAATTAATTATCGCTCCCACTATTTTAGTTCAAATTGATAGCCCTCACCACCAATTTGGAAGATTGCAGCGTACAACCTTCTAGTGGGCAAGATCCTGAAATCCTCTAAGTCATGGACCAGCTTGGGCTGTCACCCACAACATAGATCTCTCAGGTAGGCAACTCTTGCCAATTGCATCATATGCAAATCTTGATAAGATGTCATATGCAACTCCTTGCCATGATCATCTCCATGCCTCAAGGCGCTAGATCCTATCTAGGTCACCTTGTTAAGTCCGACCCAAAGAAAACACGATGAATATGCACCCTGCTTGGGAAGACCCACACATTCATCCTTCACGCTTCCACGAGATAGACGGTGCACCACGCTTGGGCGTGCCCACACTTGGTCGATCAAGATTTTCACGTGTGTCACATTTAGAAGGCATCTAAAACTTAATATTTAATGAGGGATTTGGTTTTTATATACATATACATATCCAATCACCACAATACATAGTATGTATCATATACATGCTATATCCCACAGAAAACATGCACAAACGATAAAAGCGATGATTATGGCCATCCTTATGTGATTCCTCAAGCCAAGAGGAATCACGGTCATCTAGGTCTACATCATATGCAACCTGTACAAGATGAACTCTGTGCTTTGCCTTTTGAGTAGATCAACTCATCATATGAATGATCTGCTCTCTCTGGCCGGTCTTCTGGGTGCCACCAGCTGATCAGTTGGCTCCTCCAACCGATTGGTTTGCCTGGTCGTCATGCATCTCGTCATGGCCGCCACCCGCTCATCTCGCTCCTCGAACCGGTCATCAACCGATCGGCTCACTCCTTGAACCGATCGTCTCGAACTTCAACCGATCGGTTCACTCCTTGAATCGATCGTTTCAGCTGTCGTCAGGATGTCCTCCGTTCTTCGACATAACAGGAAATAAAAATATATCCTATTTTACATTGCTTAAAAGGGAAACCCCGAGTTACATTCGGGGGGAGCAAAGGTAGGAAAGAATCTCGAATTATTTCGAGTTACATCGGGAATAGGAGAAGGAAGATCGGTGCGCAGACCGAGATGCAAGCAACCACACACAACCATTCACAGATAGGGTTTATAGGCCATAACCACGCTATACATCCACCACAAAACTCGTTTAAGGGCGACACGTATCGAGTGCATTAATAATACATATCATATATGTAATTGGGATTTGTGGATTTAGGATTGGACATGCATAAAGCCAATATTATTCGCATCGTATGCAATAAATAAAGGCGACAAACCAAAATCGATCATATCGATATTCCTAAAATATAGAGCAGTTATCCTGGCTCTGATACCACTGTTGGGTTTTTAGGTGAGGCAGAGAAGGCAGCGGAAACAAAAATTTTCTCCCCCAAACCCAGCACGAGGAAATGCATCAATGTCTATATAATAGGAAAGGATGGTTTGTGGAATCATACCTTGTCTCGAGGCTTGCTCGGTGACAATACCTCGTGCCTTGCGCGGTCTTCACCTCTGGTCTTAGATGGTGTCTGTGCAGCTCCTGGTCGCACTGGGACTGACAACTCCTCCTCTCACCAGACTGTCGGGATTGACAGTTGTTCTCCTGAGTGACAGAAACCTCCCGCCTCTGAAGTAGTCCACACGGACCACCTGGAACTCCACACTCCTTGTCCTACAAGGAAGTGGAAGGAGTCACACCCTCCTGTTGACGTACTAGTCGCCAACACACTCTCCTGCCTCCAGTTGCAACTGCAGTTGTCCTTCCCTTACTGCACCTCCCTTTGCGGGAAGCACTTGCTCGGGCTCTCTCTCAGTTACCAAAACAAGAGAGAGATGGACAACTTTACAGAGCAACTGGTTGCACTGAGTTGTTGTCTGAGAAGCCCCTAATACCCCTATATATATAGGAGGGTCATGGGACAGGGTTCTCTGTCCCCGACAATATGGGACTAAAGCAGGAGTAGAAGGGTTTGAGATTTTCCACAAAAAGCAACCAACTCGCCACCTAAACCGATCGGTTCACAAGTGAACCGGTCGGTTGGGGACCTGAACCGGTCGGTTGATACTCAACCGATCAGTTGGGACCCATGAGCCGGTCGGTTCACTTTCTGAACCGGTCGGTTCGTGGTCCTGACCAGTTCTCGATTGACTTTCCAACTTTTGTTTCTAATTGGTATCAAATACCAATCCTTGTTCCAATCAAATTGGGTAAGTGAAACACAAGGAAAATTCTCACCAACCTGACCTTCCCAACTAGTTCGGTTGCACCAGTTGAACCGATCATTTCAACACTTGAACCGATCGTTTCACTCTGACCATGAGGCGATCGGCTCAACACTTGAGCCGACCGGTTCAGCAACCTCAGCCGACCGGTTCAACACTTGAACCGATCGGTTGGGAGTGCAGGTTGTGAAGAATCAGTCAATTGCGATTTCAATCAATCCGATACTCCAATCAACATGTTCAACACCTTGAACATTATGATATTGAGCTATCAATCAATTGTGTGTTTAATTGAACTACTAAACTCCTTTAGTAATCAATCTAAACATTGCTTGTGGACAAAACTCCTCTTCCAGGTTAAATCCTATGTGTGTGACCCTGCAGGTCCATTTCACGTTGGCAGTGAAAGTCCATAACACTTAGGACTTCACAAGAAAAGAGCGGTGCCTAGTCACACATCAGTGCTACCCAAGTGAAAGTAGAAAGTTGGAGAACAACTTTCAATCCTACAATCCGTGAATGGTGTTACAGTGAATGTATAATTCCTTTGTCACTGATATCCCGAATGAACTCGAGGCATGGAACAGTCATCCTGTCAATGTTCATTCACTTTCTTGATCTCAGAGTAGATTGAAAGAGATATGTATGACATCAATATCACATACTGATTCACACATGCATACGCATGCCTATCTCAATCCTACTCATCAAGTGGCCTTGGATATCAAACTCCCTCAGGAGGGACGAATCCCATATCTATCACTCACCCCTCAAAAGCCCCATGTGTCAAAGCCACCCAATCATCACCTTTATAACAACTCATGTTTCAGGACTGCGTTTGATGATGTCAAAGTGTGCCCAACGACATGTGTTGAGTGTAGTGATTTCAGGTCAAAGAATCACACTCATCACCATCACTGTGAGTACTGACTGTGACTACCATGTCATGGTTCCATGTGTCAAACTCACGGTGGGTCTGTCTTGTACACTTGTTCTCTAACAAGTACCTATGTGTTTGGTTTGATATCTCTATATCATGACTAATGAGATTCTGTCATCAACCAACACCACAATCCAGCCTTGTGTGTCATTGCTGTTTATCTACCTTCCACAATGACATCCGACTAGGGACATAACAAGAATGTACAAACTCTTAGCATCCGTATGATCTCATCGTTCAGGTCCTCAACCTGAAAGCATACATCATTGAGTACTGTCATTCTCTAGACATTCAATCTGTTCTATCATTATCTCATATGACTGAACCAGAAAGAATTGGAAGCTTGCCTTTGTTGTTTATCAAATCAATCTTAATGTATCCCACCAATCATCCCATGCTTGGCTCTTAGGGCATACATGCCAACACTATAATCATATACTACACTTTTAGGTCAAAATCACGTTTCTTCATCTTATCATGGTGCTATTAGCTAGATAAGCCCAAGGTATTTGTAGTCACCATCTTACCATACAATAATTATTATACCTAGGAATATCCAAATATATTCTCTTGTTTCTTTCCCCCCATATCGTGTAGCAAAACATGGTAATGCAAAGACCTGCAAATAGGACTACTGAATCTGACCTTATCAAAAGAATATGTATAGAAATGAGAAACGTGGTTAGAGCTAAAAAAGACCTTGTCAAAGGCAGCTCACCACTAGCTAGGAAATTTTGGGGCATTTTGTAGAGTTACGCCCTGGTTTGAGCTGCATGATCTGTGTGTTTGCTCATAGATGTAATGTTTGACGGGTAGCTCCGCTACTCCTTTTTGGCAATACTATTTACCTATTTCCAAAAAAAGGAATATCCAAATAAACATTAATCAATCCTCTTTTCTAGGCTCCATCTTATATCAACATCATGGAGAACTCCATATTATTGTGATCCTGGACTAATGATACAATCCATAGCTTATACCACTACATACCATGTATCATCATTGTTCATGTACAACTTTAAAAGGTACTATGGGCACTCCTAATCATTATCATACTATCATATAACAAACTTAAACACAAAGCATAATGTTATTCATATCGTGCTCAAAAACTTTAAAACAAAAAAGTATATTGTGATTCAACTTATGACAAATGTCCCTTCTTGGAACCAAATTTCAAATGCATTGCATGTTCCCTAATCTTCATCATACCTACTAAGAAAAGATATATCTTTCTTCAAATTATTACACAAATAAGCTAACAAGGATGGATCTACTCCGTAGAAGTATGTCTCTAAAAGATCATAATTCCCACTTATCATTCTTAACATAAACTTTTGTCTATAAACACTAGAGTCATGAAATATCATGACTATGACTTATTAACGAGATTTAAGGCTATATATTCTCATTACATTATTTTAATATGAATTGTATGTATGGAAATTTGATAAGTACATAATTGTCCATTCCAATTTCATATTTTAGATCTCTCTTTAGGAGTATTTCATTATTATGATTTAGTTTTATATTCAATTTGTTTAGTTTAGCTTTTCTCCCTTTTATTTGTAATTCTTACTAGTTTTCACTGACTTTTACAGGGAAATGATAAAATCCTTCCAAATTCCAAGAAGGCCCATGAAAGGGAGGCTTGATGTCTATCTTATGCCTCCCATTAACTCTGAATCAATCGTCTAACTCATCTCACTAGTCAACTCACATGCACCAGATCTTTCAACTTTCTGCAATCCTGATATATATAACCTGTACCAAAATAATCTTATTGTTTACATCCCTAGGCAGAATTTAATGTGCAAGTATGTGTTGGAAAGGAAATTTAATTCTCTACATGAAAATTTATCTTGGATGTATTTCTAGTCAGTCAAATGGCCTTAGGATCTATCCACTCATTGTTGTAGGAATCAACAATAAAGAGAGTCAAATGGTCAAAATACTAAAAGAAGGCAACTAAATAAATCTCTCCATTTGGGCAAAACAATTAACATCATTTAAAGACATAAAGTAAAGTTATCCAATTACATATGATTTTAAGTGGAATAAAGAATCCAAATAAAGACTTGGCCAAATGCCGAAATGATAAAATCATCAATGTGGTCAATGTTTGAGCAATGTGACTTCAGACTGAAGCCAAGTGATTCATGCAGTGAAACGAATTACACCCTAGATGAGGCAATCTAGACGCCTCCAACAGCCATTCCTCTAGGGTTTTGTCCTCTCCTTTTCCCCTTATAAATGGAGGGGGGACTTCAAAGCAAAGACATCCCATTATATCCCCTAGAGCTCCCTCTAGGCGTGTTATTGTTCTCTTTTCTATTTTGTTTGAGTAGCTTTCTACTGGGGCATGGGGAATAGCCACATAGCCTATTTTTATTTGATTTGATTGAATCTAATGTTTAGTAAAGGAATGATTTCCTTCCGGTTTCTTCCTGGTTGTTGATTGATTGATATACTCCTATGGGGTGATGTGATCTCAAATTCCTATAAGAATGAAGCAATAATCCCTTAATTGTAATTTTTATATTTTTATCCATCTAATCTCATATTGTTTTATGGTAGAATGATTATATTCTTGTAGGGTTCCCGAGATTTCAGATCCTTATAAGAGTGAACCCTTGATCTCTTGACGATATTTTCTGATGGAGTTTATGATCCTTCTACCCGTTGACTTGTTTTGTTATAGCTTATGGAAATATGATCATCTAACCCATAGGTTTGAACGTTAGAATAGAAATCACATTTTTCTCGATAAGATATTGGACATGGACATGTTGGACGGTTGGATGATGATCTGCAAATACTGGGATCAATGGGTTTGTGAGAAGTTTGACCCTTGTGAGGTTGTGCTCGAAAAGGACACAAACCCATATGGTCCGGATTTGATTACTAATCTTAGAAGTTGATTCATTGAGTAAAAATGAGTTTTACGATTTTTAAAATTAACTTAACGTTAATTCTAGATATATATTTTGAGGTGTGTTGAAGACCCTGGCTTGGGTCCTTGGGTTAACTTTGGACATATATAGACCTGATATGAGGTATGTTGCATGGCAAATAATCACATTGAGCAATGAACCTAATTCATTTCTCTCTCTTGATGTATATTGCATTTCCCTATGATCCCCTAAGCAATGAACTTTATGATTCTCTCTCTTAGTCTTCTATGAGGCATTAGTATATTGAAATTCCTCTTTCATATTTGATTGATCTATTTGGATCAAATTTACTGAAGTAGAACTTTCGATCTCCTTATCTTACTAGATATACCTATTGGATTCTAATTTCTATCTTGTTCATCTTATTCACATATGGAAATCCTAATTTTGAGTAATTGAACTGAACGAAAACCAAAAGTTCAAGTTGTGGACTTTTATGATCATGTGATGTATCTTAGTTGTGTAAATTGTTGAATAATTATTATGGATTCTCTGACACCACATGATATCCACATGATATCTGTTGGATGTTCTCATCCGTATTTGAAGCTTGACTAAACTTAATTCTTGCCTCTATATGTGCATGTACAATAGACTAAGGGGCCGTTTGGGTGCCCTCCTTCAAACTACTGTGGTGGTCAATAAATTATGGGATTTAAACTGCCGATTTAATGAAGTCAGCACTTGTTAATCACATTGTTTGGCCGCAGCAATGGAGATGGAAGGTCATCTGACAACAATGGAGATGAAAGACGCAGCGTCTAGGGCGCTGGAGATGCCTTTGTCATGATTGCGCCATCGACACAACTTTTCCGTCGTCTGCGGTGGCATCAGAGGAGGATCGCCTGCTCCTCGTCCGATGCGTGCCCCCCCTCCCCCCAACCTGCCCGAGAAGGTCGCGGGCTTTGCAGGGCGAAGGGCCTTTGGGTCGAAGCACCCTGTCGTCTGATGGTGGGGTAGGAGACGAAAACAGAGAAAAGGGGCGTAGGAACTGTAGCGAGACTGGGTGCAAGGAAGGTATAGAGACGGACGGCGAGGAGAAGTGATGTCGGCGGAAAGAGACCGGGAGAGGAAGCAACTGCGGAGGCGGAAATTGCCGGTGGGTGGAGGTATCGAGAGAGAGTCCGGGCAGAACCCCGAGCCGCCGCCGCCGCCGTGGTGGAGAGGAGAAAGATCTGGAGAAATGCAAGGAAGAGAGGAGGGTTCATTGCGGAGGAAAGAGAACAGGGGAGGAGACAATCACAGAAGGAGACGATCCAGCTTGCGATACAATGCTGCCTTGAATTACAACACCCAAACGGCCCCTAAGCTCATTTAAAGTAGCAGTACATTTGTACTACCAAATATTTGGATGTGTCTTTCCTACTCGATTGCGCCTTTCCACTTGTATTATATATAGATTGGGCACACCTTTCCACCAAGGGTGCGACTTTCCACCGGACATAGGCCTGAGATTTTATGGGTCTTGGACCTACTTAAATAATATTAGTAAGATTATTTGACATGCACTATTTATTGTTGTTTATTATTGTTTGACTTGGATAGCTTGGATTCCCTCTACTCAGATCCTGATGTTGTTGCTTTCGTGTAAGTGCTTAGTGGAATATTATTATGTTACCTTGTAAAAATGAATATAGTCATGAAATTGATTTCCACTAGTATACTTTGATCTTGTATACCAGTTATCTAAAAAAAATACACCCATACCAACATAGTTGTTAGTGTGTTTAGATTAGACGTGTTTGTTCCTCAAATTAAATGAGGAATGGATCTCCTCTCGAGTCTCAATCTTTACAAAAACCATTAAGCCATTCCTATCATTGTGGTCGTTCAACTGGATGGTTCACCTTCTTTTCATATTTAATTTTTCTAGTTTTCCCTCTATGTCACTTGCGTTTATTTTTATGGAGATTTATTTTTTATTTTTATTATTTTCTAATTCTTCTATAATATGATAATGATCAAAAAATATTTTTAATTGGTTCGAAAGAAAAATAATATGAGTTATGTAAATCAGTATAATTCAGATTAACCTGCAACTGGATTGTTTGCAAAATATATATCATAGAACGAAATTGGATATAATATTGCATAACTTTGATTACATTTAATATATTTAACACAAGTACATTATATTATAAATAAATTTATTTCAAATTAGTCTGTGTAGGCATGTAATGAATATTTAATATCTAATAGTAGACATTTGCTCAATATTTATATTTTAAATTTAAGAAAAAATCAATATTTAATGGTTTATAATTTCAAATTTTAGATTTCAGTTGTATTTTTTTCTAGATTACATCTCAGTTTGTTGTTTTTCTCTCGCAGCACGGTCATCCGGCCTTGGGCTTGTCTACACATTGATACTGAGATTCAGTGCTACACCAAGATTTGTTTCAAACGACCCCAATTGTATTATTGTATATCATTCGTTGAAGCATTATTAAATGATATAACAAACACTCGTCGGTCCTTGAATTTGGTATTATTTGTGTGAATGCATTATTTAGGTCTTGTTTGCAATGATGATATCTGCCCATTAACATAAAAAAAACAAGTAGCCAAGATTAAAATCCATCGGACATTTCATAAAATATGATATTTGAAATTAGACATATCAAATGTTGATATTTTCTTCATCTATAATATAAATATGAATACTGAGAAAATTTTCTACTTTTAGATATCCGATTACATGCCAACATGGACTAATATGAAACATCTTCGTTTGTAAAATAATGTACTCATGTCAAGGTTTATTAAGTATAATGTTGTGTTATATAGTGTCAGTCTGGTCTGGACACAAGTTAAATGTTACAAACAATATGCGTCCAAAACAGTCTAGACTGGACTGCTTCGCAGAAATTTAATATTTTTCTTAACCAAATGTCTAAGATTTATTTATTTTGATGTTTTAGGAACCACCCTTAAGGAAGAATTACTTCGGTGACACCACTAAACAATGTAAACCCAAGAGACCCCTTCAACTACCCGAATATGTGAGACATAAAAACTCATAAGTGAGCTGGCCTCTCGAAATCAGATTACTTTCGTTATGGGGGCGCTTCATAGGAGAGCCAGCTCGCGGTTTAACACCCGTGCTAGTGCCTCACCAGTAGTTTTTTTTCTCCATAATAATATGACATAGGAATTAGAAAAAATAACAAAACTAACATCAAATTAAATGACGCTGAGGGGATACTAGAGAAACAAAAGAAGAACAGAGGTGAATAATATAGTCTTGCGCCGTGTTTTTTGTGCCCGTACGAGGGAGACGGGTTGAATAATACTCCTCCTTCAATTAATTAAAAAAAAAGGAAGCCGTCAAATTGAACGGCGGGTAACGACAGGGATGGTTAGATGGATTTTCTACGAATTTGTGAAAGCACAGGGGTTATCTGAGGTTTCCTCAAAAGCAAGAGAGTTTTTTTGGAAAAATGCTCGAGGTTATAGCAACTTACAGCTGTAGTTAGGTAAGTGGTTTCTTAAGTAGAGTAACTGATATATAGTCGGAATAAACTGCAACAAAGGTATGAAAACGTTCCAGATGCAAAAACTTGTTGCAAGCAACTAGTAGGATTCAGCGACCACGTGGCAATGTATCAAGTGAAGTGTGTACTTCACCTCATAACCAGCGGCTGATCTGAAATGATATTTTACTTGTTGCGAAAGTTTATACCTTCCTTCCAACAGACACACATGTCATGTTCGATACCAACAAAAGCGCTGTGTGCAAGTACATGCAGATACAATTTTATGGATCATGTTCGTTCCTTGAAGCTAGAGTCTCACGGTAGAGATTGGAGAACCATATAATTGGAACATAGCAATGCGCTATTTATACGGGCATAATCGTGTACCTGCAGCACAGTAAGGTACGAGAACTGAGGTGACAGCAGTTTGCAAAAGCATAGCAAGGGCACAACAGGTTAGTAACCATATTCTTGCAATCTTTGTGACTTTCAATGATTTGATATTGTTTTGAAGTGCAACTGTCATAATTAGTTAACGGCAATACTAGAGATAATTGTAACATTCGTGTTGCACAACCACGTTGAAAAGAATTTAAGGTATATAGAAATGTGAGAGGAGCCTACGATCTGATAAAAAAATTAAACATTTCTTCCTATTTTTGCTTTTAAAAGTTGATTACTTCTAACCTGGGGCTGCACACAACCACATTCTCGTTCTGGTCAACATATAGCTGTATATATCACACTCATACTGACCATTTGTCCTCTCTGGGCATGCTATCAGGTTACTGCGACGAAAGAGCAATGAAAGCTCTATTCTTTTGCTCAGTATATGTTATGTGCATCCTTACAAAAGAAAAGATAATTTGTTGTTCGTGTTCTAGGAACACATAATAGTATAATAAGAACTACCGACTTCAAATATGTTCTTTGGCTAATGAGAAATAGGTGTTCCGTATTATACACATCAAAGAAGGAAGCATAATGACCACTAATATAAGGCGTCTAACTTTCTGGTTCAGGTCGGTTTCGCATTAAAAAGGTTAATCAAATTTTTTGACAGTTAGACCCAAATCTTATCCAGACTTATTATTTCGGTGACTTGATCTTGTTCTGATTTATATTATTAAATTTAGAATATGAAATTGACGAACTTTATTCAGTTTAGGATTCAGAAATCATGACACATGATCGATCGGAATGGAAAAGAAGGATCCATGTAACCGATGCCAACATAGTTGGGATTGAGGTTTAGATGATGATGATGAGGAGGAGGAGGAGGATTCAGGAATAATCCTAATCGACATGAAATTTGATTAATCTATAGATTAGGGGTATCAACTTGATCCTAGAATTATTTATTTCAGGTCCTAGATTGTAAAAATTTGAACGCAAAATCAAATCGGACCAAAATATTTATAAAATTGTATGATCCTCAAACCGACATGAATTGTCAAAACTGACACCTGAAACCGGCTTATTCCAAGTAAAAGAATCAAATTAATGGATTACAACATATATCGTTGACATCTCTAGTTTGGATCATTGGAGATTCACCTCTCTTTTGCACAGTGTTATAAAATAATTATAGCTAAAATTGTTGTTATCTTTTGTCTTGGGACTCCAACACTTCAAATGTGAAAAAAATGGTCAAAAAATTAAATCATAGATCATATAAAAATACATTCATTGAATGTCGGATCAACATCTTAAGAGATAAGTTTGTGTCTATACTACTACTGAAGCATTATTGACTTTCCTTTTTTAGTTAATATTGTAGGTCTATAGGACACTACCTTTTCTTTTATTAATCAACATTGTAGGTCTATAGCCTATGACACTACTTTTCTTCTGATAGTCAACATTGTAGGTTATAGCCTATGGTACTTTTGGCATCTATTCTAACACCTATAAAAACATGTTAGAGCCAATAGATTGTCAGTAAACTGCGTAGTAGCAGTTTATCTATCATTTTTGGAGGGGGTGGGTGTTGAATAGGAAATGCTTTCTTATTGATTGTCTTATAAAAAATATGCATATAACCTATTCTATACTTCAATGTAGTTAGTCCTGTCAATGGACATGGGTATACCCGCTTTCTCTTAAACTATTACTCTCTAAACCCATCATGAATATATATTTTTATAACCATTTACCCTTATATTCGTGTATCAAACTGTCTCTCACTGGGTACGACTACGGTTACGTATGAATCCATATATACTCATACACTTAGTTAATTATATTTCTATATAAATAATTTATATTAGAATGTAATGTTGTATATTGTACCACTCACATCTGACAAGTATAAGCACCTTATCATAGTTAAAATTTATATTGGAATGTAATGATTCATATGTACCACCCATATCTAGTAAATATAAGTACCTTGTAATAATAAACAAACAATCATATTTAATCCCACACACCCTCATAGCCACACATGCACGTCATCAAATTGACAATTCTATAAATTCACTCTCATTCCGCTCCTGTTTCCTTACACTACAAGAAATGTTAATTTTTTTGACATGAAAAAATGCATGAAAAAGTCTCCATTTCTGTCAAAATTATTAATTTTTGGCATCTTTCAAGATGGCAAAACAATGTCGCTAAACTGCATGCCAGTAAAAAAATTCTGGCTCTTTACAAATTGTTGGAAAAGTACTTTGTAGCCGACACTCTGTACATGTCACAAAATAGATTCCTAGATATATTTTAATATCATATCTAGCATGTCATATCATGGTTGGAAAATAAAAGATCATTTAACATGATTTAATACAGATATATTTCTCATTGCATATTAGAACATATGAACTTGATTTTAGATTTTAACATTAATGATGATATAGTGAAAATTGTACGATCTTTCCTTTTTTTAATTTTTTCAAACTTTATATAAATAACTTAGTCAAGAAAACCATTTCATGGATAAGATATAGTACTTCATTATATAAACAAGTATCATTACTTGTAATGTCGTTACATTCATGTAAAGTAAGTCCTTATTTGCACCAACACAGTGGAACTGCTACAATCATTATCATGACATGGGTCATTGCATGCATGTGGAATACGTTTTTGCGCATGAGAACTTGGTAGAATCTTTGCAATCTTTTTACACATATACTACATAAAATAGACTCCCTATTCAATCAAGCTTCTCCAAATAATATAACCTTCCTCTTTATTGAGGAGCTTCATTCCATATTATAACCTTCCTCTTTTTGAAATAGCTTCATCTAGATGAATCTTATGAAATCCTCCTCTCAAAGTCTGAGTTACATCCCAATTTAAATTTTGCAACAAGAAAGGAAGATTACAATACTTATTAGCGATACTTGCAATGACACATTACAAGGTAGATCATAACAATCGTTGTTTAAGTTATTGGCATAAATGTTGGAATCATCATACATAACATGGGCACAAAATAAATATGGAACATAGTTTTGATACAAGAATTTGTTTTGGGTCGAGTAATATGTAGTACAACAAAATATACAGACAACAAAATTTGTGTACAACATTTGGGCTAATTAACTTTTATACAACATTTTCAAGGAAACATATAAAGCTTTCATACAAGACACTTCTTCGCAAGGGAGTAATTCTAAATCTTTTAGAAAAGAAGTACAGATTACATCAAGCATTGAATCTAGATAATCACAATGTAGATGAGAAAAATATATTGTTTCATAATTTCCCTTACATTCTAAATAAGGTAGTGTATCACCAAAATATATATTGTCTAAGAGAGCATATCTATCAATTGTAATATGATCAAGAGATGAAATGACTATATATAGGAAGTCAATACATTGCAGTGTACTCGTTGCAATCTAGGCTTAGTGATTCCACTCCATTATTCTATTCGAGTTATGAACTGATCTTCCTTTGTACTTCAACAATTGATACATTCTTTTATTTAATTAATTTTATTAACCCTCCAACAATACTTAGTCATTTACATTTTGTCTTCATTTCCTCATGCGTAATTTTCTATCACATTTAATTTCTTTGGGTATATGGAGAAGATACATACCAATCTTAGCCATACATAGATACACGACAGAAGTAAAGCTATAATTAGAGCTTAACCTGGAATATTTGAGTGAGTCATCATTCAAGTTGTTCATCATACTCTTTTTCTTTGTGTGGTATCTTCTTGAGGTCGAACACTACATCAAGTTATCTATCACACATTTCCTGCTTCTTTGAATAGTGCTTCCTAAGCCCTTTAGAGAACATTCAATCAATATTAAGTAAATGGTAAAGCTAAAGAAGATGTCCACAAAATTATGTCAATAAGGAATACCAATTTGAAGTGTGACAAAAAATGTGTCATTGATGGTAATGGTATCATCCATACATATCAAGTATTCATGTGTGACATATATGGTCCATTGATGGAAAAGCAAGAACAAGTATGTTCTACCTTCATAGGTAGAAAGAATTAGGGAGTGTTTGTGGTTGCTTAATAGCAATCACAATGTAGTAAGGTTCTGGTTATCTTTTTAGTGATATTAGTAAGCCATCCATAATAAATAAGTATTGATAAACATTAATTCAAAAATAATGTAGTAGATATGGACATAACTAGAATCTCTTGCATAATTAAAGTCTAAACTATGTTGATGGGTGCAAGGACAATGCTAACTCATACCTTCTTCCTACCAAGTTTACTCCTTTAAGTTCTTCAAAATAACTCTAAGACCCTAAGTACATGTGAATACACGATGAATACAATTAAAGTCAATGGAAGCAATGATGGTTATTAATCCAATTGGATGGCTATGTTTTTACACATTACCACAAGTTTCAAAATTCTTGAATTAAAATCCTAGAATTATGGTCATCTTGTAGGTGTACTCATGTAATACTATGGTAGAAGACATTCTAGATGGATAATTGGATGTTTTTTTAGTGTGGATTCTTTACTTTCTTTAAAGGGTTATGTGGTTCTTATATGCTGATTTTTATTGTTTTTGTATCAATGGAATAGATTATCTAAATGCAACATATAACTGAGTCACGTTGATCTAAATTGCATGCAACTTTCAGGTGAAGAGAAGTATTGGATGATGTTTTTGGAGAGGTGTGATAGGTTGTAGGAAAGAACCATGCACTTAAGAGTAGAGTATGCGCTTGCTATACAGACATAATTATGATAAAGGTTGTAAGGGAAAAAAAGAAAAATGGAAAGTAGGTGGGACAGGGCATACAAGGGCAAAAACACACTTAGGAAGGGAAGTTCCACAATATATATATCAACAAATTAGTTTTCAATACCAACTCATTTACTTGTAGTACGGTCTAGTACTGAAATCAAGAAAAGAAGATATTAAAAAGTCCAACACATAGTAGCTAGAATATGAGACAAAATATAAAGTGAATTACTCAGGAAGATCCCTCACTTAAATAGCTTGTTCCATAATGAAACATAAAAAGATCTTTGTTATAGGTCCTATTTAGCAAAAACTTGAACTAGAATAAAAAGAAATGTTATATCCTCATTTTATATGAAACTTTTTAGACATCATCTCACCTTGTGTATGATCTTATCATGGGATCACTACTAGGAAGTTGTGATTGTTAATTGTTCAGTACTTAAGTAGAGAAAAAATGTGACAAGCTTAGTGAACATGCATGTTTTTATCTCTGACAAACATTTTGCCTTACTCTAATCCATATTTCTAGCAAAAGACAGAACAAAGGAACCATAGTTTTAGTGCCTTTTATATAAGATTCTTTCAACACTTTCATAATGGTAGACCGTAAAAATACGACGTACACCTATATGATTACTAGAGGTGGAACCAATAAGAGAAGAAAAAACCTAACATCAATGAAGAACTTATATAAATATACAACGACCATGGTTGACCATGCTCCACCCCATGACACAACCCCACCACCAAACAATCCCCCACCTACCACCGATAATCCTAGGAACCCTATGATGGAAAAGAACAATAATTTTATAAAGCAAGGAAGTAGAGAGAAGAGTGCTATGATGTAGAAGAAATGGTTCCAAGTGCTCCAACACAATCCAGTGTAATTGGAGCAGTAGGCAATGAAGTTCCCTACTCTAGATTGGAAGGATGTATGCATAATTGTTAAACTAGATAAGGAAGAGTTCAACTGTAAGAAGGGTGTCTATGAATTTTGCATACTCCTATAAATCATGGGAAACATCCCTTCTACCCACTCTGGAAATCATGGACTGGGAGGATATGGAACTTAAGAGGTGAATTTGACCTAATATGGAAGGATAATGACATCTTCTTGATCATGTTTCCCAATGAAGAGGGAAAGAGTAGGTTCTTGACATTGGGGAAAAGATGGTTTCACAATCATCTCGTCATTGTGAAGGCTCACAAGAGGGGAGACAATCTGTAGTGTGACACATTTGCATTGGTTCCAATATTGATCAGGATGTCGTCAAATGGCCAACCTTGAACCCATAAGATAAAGAGCATGCTTGCATCTGGAAGAGGGTAGGTGATACATATTGAGTCTACATCCAATGAGACAAGAAACATAGAAGAGGCTAGACTCCTAGTGAATCTTGGACATACATTCAAGGTTGTCTACATAAACATACTGAAGATATGGTTAGATTATTGTTCGTTCGAGCATGATATGGAGGACTGTCTAATGAAGAGGAAGCCAAGGATGAGACAAACAAGGAGAATGAGGATTGCATGTGCGACTAAAAGTGTAGAGGCAAACCAAGAAAGCCAACACGGTGTAGGTAAGGAAGGAGAAAGAACAAGAGTGCACCATTGACATCACTATTGACATAGAAGAGGGAAAGGTGCAAAGAAACCAACAACAACAATGGAACCAAGTGTAAACATGTTTGGTACTTTGTCTAACTCATACAAGGAAGAAGAACAACTTGTTTAGGAAATTGACAAGTTGGACTTGTGTGAGCTACCTATCATAGGTAGTGATCATTTCATATGGAATAATGAATTCAAATTGCGGAAAAGAATTGTTTGCAAGTGGGGTTCTGGGATAGATGGATATATTTAATGAAGCAATGAGTCAAACATTTATTGGTGTGCACTGGTCTTTGATTTCATATACAAGAAGGAGAGAAATTAGAGGAAACATCAAAATAATATCTCTACTCATGAAAGGGTTGTAAAGAAAATTGTTAAATCTTTAAAAGTGAGTTGTGTATGAAGTATGTGTTTGGGGAAATGTTCGTGGTGTTAAGTTGTTCAAGGTAGTTACTGATTCATCATCCGTAGCATCAAGTTTGTGACTATAGTGTTGACTACATGTGTATCTTAAACCAGTTTGGGGGTTTTCAAAATATACTTACTATTGTGATTTATTTACTTATACATATATGTAGTTATACATACATATATATATATATATATAGTCAGGCTAGTGTACACTCGAGTGTACCGGAGGCACCATACACCTCAGTAATTTTTCAAGATGTAGTAACTTTAAAAAAAATCTAAACTATTGATCTTCTTAAATATCATAAGAACACACTATATAATAAATTTCAACTCATTGCTCATTTGGATACTTATAGGTCGTGCGTCTAAAGGAGATAAAAATCATGCATTTCAAATTAGTTTTGTGTATCGATCTTTTTGTCCTTGGATGATGACTTATACTCATCCAAATGAGCTCAAATTTTTTAGGTGGCCTATTATTATTGTAAATGAAGATCAATGGATTAAATTTTGGAAAACCATGGTCTAGATTGACAAACACCATTGGGGTGTACAACGTGATATGTACACTCGAATGTATTCTAGCTTGAATCACTCCCTCTTTCAATCACTCTCTCTCTCTCTCTCTCTCTCTCTCTCTATATATATATATATATATATATATATATATATATATATATATATATAGTCAGACTAGTGTACACTCGAGTGTACCGGAGGCACCGTACACCTCAGTCATTTTTGAAGATGCAGTAAATTTTTGAAAAATCTAAACCGTTGATCTTCTTAATTATCATAAGAACATACTATATAATAAATTTTAGCTCATTTGGACACTTATAGGTCGTGCATCTAAAAGAGGCAAGAATCATGCATTTCAAATTAGTTTTGAGTGTCGATTTTGTTGTCCTTGGATGAGTGACTTACACTCATCCAAATGAGCTCAAATTTTGTATGTGACCTATTATTATTGTAGCCATGAAGATCAATGGATTAGATTTTGGAAAAACATGGTCTATATAGGAAAACACCATTGGGGTGTACGGCGTGATCTGTACACTCGAGTGTATTCTAGCCTAACTCTCTCTCTCTCTTTCTCTCTCTCTCTCTCTCTCTCTCTCTCTATATATATATATATATATATATATATATATATATATATATATATATAACTTATTCATAAAATGCAACAAGATCTGTAATTCTAAACAACAAGAACATACAAAGTCAACATGACACACAATATATTCATATATGTATTGAAACCTACTATGCTAATCAATCAATTTTAGCATAAAAATAATGTATTATAATATCCAAGAATGATGGGATAAAGAAAAATCATTTGAGAAGTGAGATATAGATAAGATAGAAAGAAGTAGTAATGGTGGAGAGAGATGTATCGATGGTGGTGATGGTGGTAAAGCAAGAAGAGGCTAACATGTTTATTAGTCATCTAGGATGTTCAAACAAATTTACTAGACCTAGAGTTCTAAAAAATGTTATGGTGCTAAAAATGATAAGATAACAAACAAGGCATATAGTATGTATGGGAGAAATAATAGGATATGGATTTGATAAGTGACATATGATGTGAAAGGTTCCAGTGAGGAGAAGTGGCAATCAAAAGGTACAAGTACTTGACTCTATGTTTGCATAGATAAAAAGGTACATATAGAAAATGCTAACTTGGGTAGAATTAAGGAAGGCCTCTACTAGTTATGCCAATTACATAACCGCTTAGACACATCATGTCTCTATATCCTTACTCTTCAAGGCCACCAATGTCAAACACCCAAAAAAATTAGTTTTATTGATTAATGGCGACATCGGTGCATCCACTAGCTCTTACAAAACCCTTGCACCTACCTCTACCTCCCTCAAACCTTACACCTCTTCAACTTTCTCTACCACTTCTTCCAGCACCACCTGTTACACCACAAAAGTTGTCACCACCTCTAGGTAAGGCTTCTCGATACCTACCTGTCTAAATTAGACCCATTTTCTACTAAGTGAAGACTTGGAAATGATATTTGCATTTTAGAAATCTATGAAGGAGGACTTGTGTGAACAAACTTGAAAAAAATTGAGTTTAGTAATGTATATAAGAAAACTTCATATAGATTTTCTAAATAGAAGGACATAATTCCAAGCATACAAAGTCAAAGGACATTACAATTTTTTTTTAATATATTTAAGAGAAGATTTCCATGTAGTTTTTAGCCTTAAATGTAGCACCTATATATCCATAAATGCTCCTCCTTTGAGCTCCATATATTTAGCACTCAAATGTGAGAACAAATAATTGGCATAGAAATAAGAAATAAATTAATAAGACCAAGAAAACTAATAATATCTGGTCTTATACTGATTTTGTTCAATTATTGACAAGAAATATCAAGCTTACTCTAATATTAGGTTAGTTCTGAAAAGAGTTCATTCCTCTTCTACAAAAAGTATTGACTAATTAGAAAAGGATTAAGCGTCTGAAGTACAAAGTACAATGCATAGGCAAGATAAGTAAATTATACATGGATCACATGTTGCTCTCAAAAAATGAGACAACTATGGCCACTGACTTTTATTGAAGAAACATAATGGAGTTCCATGTTGAGTCAAACCATTCATGAAATATGTTAGTTCATATAAGCATACAAAAATTTAGTTCGCATGTTTTTGTCCACTAATCCAAGGCATGACAAAGTTTTTAGAAAAAAAAATACAACAAATGCAAGACTATATATCAAATAGCACTAGAGTAATTTATATGTTGACTAACTTAGAAGAATACTTCTGAAAAATAGCATATCTAACAAAGAAAGAGAGAAGTTTACCCATCACAAGAGAGATCGTATCAAGAGAAAGATGAGGCTTAGTAGGATCACCAAGAAACTCCAACTCTACAAGCACTTGAACATTTAAAGAAAAACAAATGATATCCAGAAAATCACTGCCAAAATCCTCATAAAATGGAAACAATGCCGAGAAATGGCATGCAAATTATACTAGAAAAATCCCATAAATCTTCTGTCATAACCAAAAGCATGCCAAACATCAATTTTTTCAAGTCTGGTAAGGTTATTAGCTAAAAGAAAATGTCAAATGTGTTGATGTATGTCATGCTAATGATGCAATAGAGACAAAAGGAAGCAAGCTAGAGGTAGGCTCACCTATACTTTTTCTATGCTTCTTTAGAAAAACAACACGTACAACGTAACAACTACATTTATATCATGAAATACATTCACGTTCAATGTTGGAAGAACACCAACATTCCCTTATCATGAATACCAAATGAAAGGGGAAACCAAAAGCTGTAGAAAGTCATATGGATTGTCAAATTGAATAGCGATTAACAGGAAAAATCAAACAACATTTGAGTAAATGATATAATTGACTCTCTATATAAAATTTATATTAAATGAATTTTAAAGATTGACATATTTCAATGAGGTATTTCCTTGATGTTCTTACATTTTGTATGGACCACGACAAATATATACATCAACCTAGACAATCACACTTCGTACTCGCCTCCTAAGAACGATTGGAATGTGGATTTGGCTCCTGCAACTTGACCATGGTCTGATGCTTTGAGTAGTGTATTACTTTTTTCCAATAGCTTCTGCGAGTTAAATTCTAAGCATGCCACTGAGGTTAGGAATGAGGGTAGAGAGGATGCAACTTGGGTGTTCCATTCATGGGGTTAGTTGAAACGTATGTTGTCCCCAACGCGAGAGGGGCCATCCGTAGTCGTTGAGTAAGAAAAAGGAACATGGAATAGTTGATAAAGCTCATAAACCCCCGGGAAGAAAAAGTTATTGAAGGTGTTGGAAGTTGGTGTAGCAGAATGTAAGAGAAAGAGGGTTTACCGAGAACTCGACCCTTCTAATCAACCATTGTGTATATGCCCTCCTTTGTTCCCTTACTCTTTTAGTGTTTCCCTTCACATTCTTTTCAGGTAGCGTTATCACAATCATCCACTACGGCGTCAGGGAGCCATAGCTTTCTGCTATAGACAAGCATTAATCTAGTGATCCAGGCATCACTGCCACCATTCTGATGTGTCCAAACATAAGAGGTATATCATCCACATGAGTAATCATTATGTGCATACAGAGAGGCATGGGAGGTTGGTTAGACTCAATGGAGAGTTATAAAGATCGCTTAGTGCAGCATGTTCAATGGTTGTCTTTGATGGAAAGAAAACTAGTGGCAGTGCAAGATGAGAGGTACCACTAGACATTGTGGCAGATAATTATGGAAAAGTAAAGAAGGTGATACATATACAAAAATATTGGTGGTTTGTTTTTTTATGTGGAGAAGAAAATCGAGGAGTTGGAAGCAAGACATAACCATTGACCTACATATGGTGAAATTTGGCCAGTAGTGGGATAGGCGCCACTCTTGCGGAGGACCACACGACAATTTGTTTTTCAACATTCGACATTAAATTGCCAGAAAAACATGTCGTAATAAGTTACATTTGTGGTAGTGTCACTATCTTGAATGATATATTTCCATAACAACATTAGAGAAATTTACATATAGTTGGATTCACTATTCCTCCCCATGTGAAGGCAAGCCAATATACTTTTCAAGGTCAGCATTGAGTGACTTATTCTATTATTAGTATAGTCAAACTCTATAATACTCACCAATAGATCTAAATATTCTCATTCATTTTTCGTATTTTGATTTAGCTTTATCAGCATATTATTCTTAGTTTTCCATTTTCAAGTGACATATTATTTATATATCTACTATTTCATAAAATATCAAATGTATTTGACTTCATAATAGTACGAATATCACCCAATTAGTATGGTAGTTTGTTGTATCTTGAAGTTTGTAGTGTGTTATGGTAGTAAGTCTAACCATACAAGAATACTCAATTACCCGCCCATATACCCTCGTTGTTAAGATATATGTATGGTGCGGATATAACTTTTAAAAAGATAGCTATATGCTCGTACCCATACCTACTTAACTAAACACTTAACTTTTAAAAAGATGGATATAATTGTAACTGCACCATGTCGTACCCGTTTATAGTCCAAATCTAGCCAACAAAGATAAACTCATAAAGAGGATTTGAGTTTCCGCTGATGTATTAGGACAAGAACGGATTAGTATAGCTCCATTTTGGTGTTTTGACAATCATAACCGATTTGATACCGCCAATGGTACACTATTGAGAATTGCTATTGTAGTCGATTCCAGTTCCAAATAAATAAACTTCGACTTTCAAAAGTTTATGACAAGTTGCCAACTTCAATATTGATTGTAGTGTACGATACATATTGTTTACTGTGCAGGTACTCCTGCATCTGTCATCTTGATTCAAGGATAATCAAACTGCAAGAACAGAAATCTTGAGCGGGCTTTTGGTTTGTATACTCCGTGCACAAATTCTTTCCTGCCTCTAAGATGCAAGAGGCGCTAGGTTTCGTTTTCCAAGCATGGGAAGCTTTTGGTGGTTATATCAAGAGAAAGATCACGCTTGTCACCAAGTATAAGAAGAACTTAGAAGATATGGAGGAGGAAGCCAGCAAGTTGAAGGCCAAAAGGGAGGACGTGCATGTTGCTGTGAAAGAAGCAGAAGACAGACTAGAGGAACCCCTGAATGTGGTCACTACATGGCTGGGAACTGTGGCGAAGATGGATGAGAAGGTTGAAATAATCAAGGAGCAGGCTAAGAATGAAAACCGGTTTCTATGGGGATTTCTCCCCGACTGGGGGTTCCGGTATAAGCTGAGCAAGAAAGCCTTGAAGATGGCGGAGGAGGTAAGACAGCAAAGGGAGGCGGGGGATTTCTCTAAGGTTGCGAAACCACCGGCCGTGCCGAAGATGGTGCCCATGTTCACTGACTACATGGAAGGTATTGGCACTATGGAGGCAGTCAAGAAGCAGGTAATCGATGCGTTGGAAGACGAGACCGTGACCATGATTGGGCTTCATGGGATGGGAGGGTCGGGGAAGACAACACTGATGCAGCGGGTCAACAACGAGCTGAGGGAGGCTGCTCTGTTCGAGCGGATCATCATGGTTACGGTGCCCAATATTTCCGAACCCACTCGAAGCATTAAGGTGCAGGAAGCCATCGCCGCGAGGCTGGGACTGCTGGATCAGCTGGTTGCAGACGCGGAATTGTACACGAGGGCTCATCGGCTCTCGAGGCGGCTCAAAGCTGAAGGCAGCATCGTCATCATCCTCGACGACGTCTGGGAGAAGCTGAGCCTCAGCGACGCCGGAATCCCTGTGAACAGTAGTGAGACAAAGATCGTGGTGACCACTCGGGAGGAGTCCGTCTGCCGCGGCATGGGAGTTCAGAGAATTATAAAGATGAAGAACCTGAGAAAAGACGAGGCGTGGGAGCTCTTCCGAGCACGATCCGGCGCCAACGTAGACCTCGAAGAGATAGAACCCGTTGCGCGCCAGGTCTGTGAGGAGTGCGGCGGGCTTCCGTTAGCGCTCAACGTGGTCGGGAGGACCCTCACCGGTGTCAGGGAGGAGTATGTCTGGAGCAACTCTCTCCGCGTGCTGCGGAGCCCCAACCCAACGGAACTGGAGGGCTACGAGGAGCAGGTGATCAATTCATTGCGCCTCAGCTACGAACGCCTTCCCAACAAAAATTACAAGCTGGGGTTCCTCTTCTGTTGCCTCTTCCCGGAAGACTACACCGTCACAGCTCACGATATCATACGCTACGGCCTTGGCGAGGGCTTCCTCAACTCCAAAGGCGGCGCCAGCGGTCTCTGGAACGCATCACTCGTGCTCATCAAGAGACTCAAGGACTCTGGCCTCATGCTCGAGGTCACCTCTGACGGGTACGAGCTGGACCGCCGGGAGTGGTCCGGCAGGCTCCATGACGTCGTACGGGACGTGGCCATATTCGTCGCAAGCAAGGAAGGAGATTATATGTTCCTTTCTGAAGCCGGAGTGGGGCTGCAAGACTGGCCGGAATGGGACAAGGTCAAGGACCGCAGGAGGATATCGTTGATGCACAACAGGATGGGTGCAACCTTGCTCCCGGACGCACTCGAAGGATGCAGAAGCTCTTGCAGGACCTTGATGCTTCAAAACAACCCCACCTTGCTTGAGATCTCCGACGACTTCTTCAGAGGCATGGAGGACAGTCTCGTCGTACTTGATCTTAGCGCCACCGGCATCTCCGTGCTACCGAATTCTCTCTTTGGCCTTAGCCATCTTCGGAGTCTTCACATGAACTTCTGCTACGGCCTCAACGGAATCGACTTCTCGGAGGTGGAGCAGCTCGCGTTGCTGAGAGGCCTGCGGGTGCTTAGCATGAGAGGAATGAAAATGCGTGAGCTTCCGGAAAGTTTTGTAGCGCTGAGGCACTTGAAGATACTGGACTTGTCGTTCACTAAGATCGAAATCATCCCTAGCGGCGTGATAGCAGAGATGTCGAATCTAGAGCAACTCCACATGCTGGGTAGTTTTGACGAGTGGGAAGAAGAAGATGGGGAGAATGAGGAGTTCGCCACGTTTTATGAGCTAACACGCCTGAAAAGATTGTCCTCCCTCCAGGTTAGCGTGAAGAATGTTGGGGTATTCTCCGAAGAAGTTGTCGCTTCCAGCATCTGGGAGAATCTTACAAGTGTCGTCATATGGGCGGATCAAGAAATGGACGTGAGATGTATGAAGTGCCAAAACGTGATGGAATGAATTGCTAGCTGATGCTTATACGTCTGTATGTATAATAACAAATATAATTTCCTACACCTGCTTTAAACCCGAAATTAGATATGTACCACACAATAATGGCCTACTAATGGTCCACTAGCCCTGCGTAGTGTTTTTTTTTTTGGTATTTTAATTCTATATTTTTGTGTATTGTTGTATTCAACTATATTTATGTTTTTATAAAGACAAAATTATAAGCAATCGAGTCAGTAACACCTATAAGAACGCAAAAAAATTACAAGCAACCACACTAAACCTTTCACGAACTGAGAGACTATCAAAAAGGCGAGCACAACTTGATCAACTGATGCCAGTAGTATATAGGCAAAAAAACCTAAATGGCACATTTGCCAATTTTAATTACCTAAATGGCATGTTCTTGAACTTATTGCCCAAAATGGCACATTTTGGAGCAATACGTCCCCTGCTGGGACGCATTGCTCTCCCGCGAGGCAATGCGTCCCGGTGGGGGACGCATTGGTCCTACAGGAGGGCAATGCGTCCCCCGCCGGGACGCATTGCCACGCGGGAGAGCAATGCGTCACGGAAGGGGACGCATTGACCCCACAGGAGTGCAATGCGTCACGGCTCGGGACGCATTGCCCTCCTGTGGGACCAATGCGTCCCCCACCGGGACGCATTGCTCAATGAGTCTCCATGCAGGACGCATTGGAGCAATGCGTCCCCATGCAGGACGCATTGGTTTTTTTAATCATTTTTTACAGTCACTGATAGTGTTTCATGGTTATTGATATGTAAATTAACAATATTGATAATATTTATACATTTATAATTCGTTCACTTGTATTTGGATGTCTATAATATACTCAATTATTATAAATTTGTCAATTTCAATAGGTCGTAACATGCATATGGAATATATAAGTGTATTGCAACCAACATTGGTTGGTTCCTAATTGATTATATAATACGAACTTAATCCAAATAAATGAGATAGCAATTAAAAATAAGGTTAAAACATGAACCAACATGACGAGAAAATAATACACAACAGAACAATATGATAGATCCACAACAACATGATCCAAAATGAACCAATGTGATATCATAATATGATAGATCCACATACAATAGATGTCCTCACAAAGGCATACATACAAAATTGTACAATATATAAAAAAACTAAGTATGTCGTCCTCGCCCACGTCGTCCTCGCCCACGTCCCTCTACATCAGGATCCTCTGTACCGATGTCATCTGGAGACTGCTGAACTGGGGACAACTGCGTAGGAGGCTGCTGGCGAGCATCAGGGAAGAAATGAAAAGGTGGAGGTGGGGTGAGGGGTCTAGGAAAACTAGGATAGGATGCATCAGGTGGGGTGCATCCTGAGAAATCAAACGGAGTAGGTGAATATGTGACATAAGATCGTGGTCGGCTCTCGGGAATATTTGCTGGTGGGAATGGAGTGTATGGAGCAGAAGAAGAACTTGCTCCATGGTATGATGGTGGTTGAGGTGGGGTGATGAATGAGGAATATGAAGCAGCTCCTGAAAAATATGGCCCTGTCGGTCCCCATGACATGAACTGAGAAGTGGGAGTGGGAGTGGGCTCAACATTAGGAGTAGGAGTAGGAGTAGGAGTAGGAGTGGGCTCAGGGGCTGTGGTATGAGTGGGTATGGGATCCCACATCCGAGCATAGTCGGGAAGACTATCAAAGTAACTCCCCTGGATGGTATAGATGTTGTCTCTGATCTGTGCAGGGGCGTGCTGTACTGCCGCTCGGATCGCCACATGTGTTTGTACCTGTAAAATAAAGTATGTACACATAATAAAGACCAATTACATATATTACAAATAACAAAGATAAATAATAACAATTTGTAAAAGAAAATAATAATGATACTCACAAATTCCTGCTGACGATAACTTTGCGGGTAGTATATGCTTGGAGGCATATCTGGAGGGGGCACAATGTATTGTGGATGATACCATGCATAGTGAACCTGAGGACTGTAGAATGTATCAGCTGGTGGAGCGGGAACTAAGCTCTCACGTCTGTTGTTCCACATCTGCACCTCCTGCCTATAATGAAGCATCCAATCCTCAGCCGCATGACCCCTCCCATCTATCCGGCTAAGCTTCGGCAGCTCAAGAGTAGGTTGTACTTGAACAAAGCCGAACTGTCCAAGTACTCTGTCGGGAAAGTGCCACTCCACTATTGTGTAGCACAACAGAGGCACTCGTGCCAACCAAATATCACTACCATCTCTACAAATGGCAGGCAATCTCTTGAGAACCTCAGCAGTGTAAGGAGTCAACTCTATCTGTTATTCATATAAACAACGTGTATCATATAAAACGGAGTAAATTGTAAATAAATAAAACATATCAAACAACAGAGGTAAGTAAGTTATACCTGTGAGGGCAAAATCTGGTCAAATGCTGAATCATAAAATTGAATTGTTCCCCTGATAGTTTGACTCCTTTGGACAAAGGTAGGCCACCTATTAAATTGAGAAACTAAATTTAGATAAACACTACATAATATTTAGACAAATAAAAAAGTTAATTGTGTTGATCTTTAACCTGTAGCCCAAGGGAACATCTTCTGGCCAATCATTCCAGCGCATTCTAATTGTACCTGGGCGTCCAATTCCCAACCTCTCCCAACACCACAACTGTAATAGGCACACACAACCTGATAGATGGGTTGTTCTCCTAGACCGGGTGGTTGCCTTATACAACTCCCTATATAAGAAAGCTAGAGTTGCAGCACCCCAAGATAGAGTGCCACAACGTTCAAAATCGGACACAAGAGGGAGATACCTAACATGAACTCTATCCCCTGTACTATCTGGGATAAGGTAACTACCTAAGAAATATAAGAGATATGCCCTAGTATACCTTTTCCTCATTTCTACTTGTTGTTCTTCATCACCCGCGGTCAGATCCATATCCTTGAAGGTCTCACGCAACCAAATCAAGGGGATATGCCCCTTAGACATCCCATCTGGTGCATCTCCTAAGAAATTCTCACAAAGGTGAGTCCATGAAGAAAATTTCCCCTCATCTACACCTAAAGGATATGAAGATATAACCGGTGGGCCATCAATCCTCAGGCCTAAAAGAACTGCAACATCCTGAAGAGTGACACTCATCTCAAAAGGGGGAAGCCTAAAAGTATTGCTAGAGTTGTCCCACCTATTAACTAATGCAGTGATTAAACTAGGGTCAAGGTGGATACATGGTATCCTATGAACAAGCCCAAAACCAGCTATGGAAATATTGTCTAAAACATCCTGGTCAGTAATAGGCCATTGTGCCAACATAATGTGGTGCTGGGAGAGTCGGTAGGTTTCTTGTCTAGGAGCCATATCTATGAAAAGTGAAAATATTTCATTAAATGAAAAGTGCAAAAATTACATTACATGAAAAGTGCAAATAGTGTACAACATTTAAGATTGTCAAGATTCTTCATTAGATAAGATGAAATTACAACATGAACAAACAATATAAAAATACAACATGAACTACATGAAATTACTGCATTTGATTCAGTATCTCATCTAGAGGTTCATAAAATGGCCACACTTGATGTACCACTCGATGTATCTCTGGATGTGATACAGCTAACTGATTTTTTACTTGTTCGTTGATTGGCATTGCTTTCTGTTTTGTGTGATCCCAATACCAACCAGGTAGCTCAAGAAGTTCTTCATACATGTGAAACATTTGCTTTAAAAATTGCCAATGAAATTTTGCTTATTCTTTTGTCACTATAAATCCTAACTTGTTGTGCAACAAATCTGGTACATCATTCCAGTCATCATCCAATAGAGTTTGATGAGCCATTTTTCCCTGTAGGCACTTCGTAGCTATTATTTGGATTAACTCTACGGACATGTGAAATGTCCATGTCCTTCGATGAGCCATCTATAGAAATTGAAATTGCAAACATTACATGACTTTAGTGAAATTGAAATTACAACCATTACATGAATTTAGTGAAATTGAAATTACAACCATTACATGAATTTAGTGAAATTGAAACTGCAAATATTACATGACTTGAGTAAATTGAAATTGCAAACATTACATAGCCAACCATCATATGACATTAGGACAAGTGTGTCTATTATGGCCCTTTCTGCCACACTTATGACAGTGATATGTATACTGATTTGGATCAACATCCATAGTTGAATGCCTTCTCTTTTTCTTTGGTCTTCCAGCTTGCCTTCGTTTCCTAGGGGGTAATAAGGGATAAATACCTCTACTTTCATCAAATTGAGGCCAATACCTCTTGTCGGGAATGCCACGAAATTCAGTTCTGTATGCATTTAGATAAGCCTCATTTGTATAATATGTACTCATGAGTGCATCAAGATCCCAATTGACAGAGTCTGCAGCTACCCAAACATGAGAGCATGGAAAATGCCATTGTTGTGGAAAACCACAGCTGCATTGACTGCCACCATTTGGATGCACTATTACTTGAAATTTATATCCATCCATGTCACCAACAAGCCATTCATCATTGTTCACACGGATGTGTATTGTCAATTTTTTTGCATCCTCTCGAACATTATAAAGCTTATCATGAACCTTAAAGGGCCATTTAAACCCATCTTGTGCACGTTTATTTGCGAGATTACGCCTATACAGCCACATGGTCACAGAGCGATAGTATGTGGCAACAATTAACGCTTGTATTGGCAAACCTCTAACACCTTTTAAGACTCCATTACAGCCTTCAACATGATTGGTAGTCAATGACCCATACCTGCAACCTCTGTCATATGCGAGAGTCCAATGTATTGGATTTTGGCCTAATAAATACGACTTCGCTGCTGGTTCTATGGTTTCTATAACAGTCATATGACGATCAAATTCATGTGTATCAGATGTGGATCCCACCTTCCACATAAGGTCCCTCAACTCCTTGGACTTGAACTGCTTATGGAAGTTCTCCCGAAGATGTCGAAGACAATAACGATGTTGAGCCCAATGAAATTTTGATTGAAGGGCTGGAAAAATCCCACTCATTCGATCAGAAATAATACACAAGTCTGTACGTCGTGGAATGATTGGAATACAAGTTTGTAGAGAACCAAAGAACCACTCCCATGAGTCCTTATTTTCTTTCTCGACAACAGCAAAAGCAAGTGGAAATAGACCATTATAAGCATCTATGCCACATGCAAGGAGAAGTATGCCAGTATATTTTCCTGTTAAAAATGTGCCATCAACAGTAAGAACAGGCCTACAATAGGCCCAACCCCTCACAGCTGGACCAAATGCCCAAAACACCCGCTTGAATCTACGAGTGCCTTCAGTTTGAAGGATATAATCATCAATAAGGTGGGCATATATAGTTCTTGGAATATATTGTGTCAGAGAAATTAGGAAAGGCAACAAACTATGATATGATGATTCCCAGTCTCCAAATATTTTATAAACAGCCTTCCTCCTCGCTACATATGCCTTCTTGTAAGATATATTGAGCCTTAGTTCAGCATTCACCTTATCACGAATTTCTCGTGTCGACATATGCAGTCGTGATACTAGGATTGGCATTATCATTCGAGCAATATAAGATGATGTGACTTGGTGATGATCATGATTCATAACAGTTAATTCACAATTGTGGCCTGCTTTACAACGTTTTATCTTCCACATGCCACCTGCTTTTTTGGACTGGCAAGCGGTCAATCTCCAAGGACATCGTTCATCATGGATACAAGCAAGTTTAAGATGATGATTATTTGAGCGTAATGTACGGTACTGGACATTCTTTTGTACCAACCATTTTTGGACTGTCTCAACCAGTACAACTTTAGATGCAAATAAAGCACCCTCATATATAACAGCACTGGAAGGATTGTAATTGAGACAAAATTCATGACAAAAATCTTCCACCCAGCCATCATCTTAAAAAGCTTCATAGTTGGAATCAATGTGTTCATGTTGGGGCCATTGGTTGTCAAATATGGATGGAATATGACTCAATGCTGCAATAGAGTCAGGGAATGGATGTGTGTGCTGATCATCGGTTTCAGTCAATGACTCATCCTCAGGTGGTTCACTGTTATTACCACCTTCAATGTCACTATTGTTATCACCTTCATGATCACTATCATTATCACCTTCATGATCAATATCATTATCTCCCTCCTCAACCTCAACACCAATATTCTCAGTACTAAGATTTTGAGAAAATTCAGGTGGTTGACTCCACTCAGCAGTTAAATTGCTAAGACTGAATTGAGGTGTAGGACTGAATTGAGGTGGTTGACTCCATTCAGTAGTTAAATGACTTTGACAGAATTGAGGTGGTTGACTCCGAGAGAATTGAGATTGAAATTGATTCAATAGACTCATTAAACAAGGTTGTTGGTGGATATATGTTTTTTCAAGAAACACATCAATATAGGCATCAGCTGAAAGTGATAACAAGGTTCTGTATGCATCATCATCATCAACTTGTACGAGCATATGATTTTCTCCACGGAAAAGATAGGATATTTTGATAGAGAAGTGGTTGGGATTGATGTCAAGTGTTGTATAGATATATGATTTTAGTTCAGATAGGGTATTAATAAGTGAAATGTTTATGGGTCTAACAGATCGACTAGAATAAGACCCATCAGAGAGAAATTGCCCATCATATCGCATCTTTACAATTCGTGAATTTGAACTAGATGCCATGTTCCTATATTTTAGAATATTATATTAACATCAGAAAGAAATTCATATTTTATGACATTATATCAACATAAATTAATATTTTAGAGCAATGACATCAATTTGGAATTAAATTTATTGGATTATTTTTTCTATAACATTAACAGTGAACAACAATTTTGCTAATTTTTTCAGTAAAATTAACTAACATTTCAACTAACATTTCATAACAACAATTTTGCTAATTTTTTAGTAACACTAACATTTCAAAATAACAATTTTGCAATTTCGAACAATAATTTTTCAGGTATTAAGTAGCCTTCAATTGTCATTTTCTACATCATTATTTCAGTAATGTGCAATTAAAGAGTAACAATACAATTATTTCAGTTGTAATATTTCGTAAGTTCATATTTTGAAAATTAAAAATTTGGTAGAATAAATACCTGAAATGGAGAGTTATCTGTTGACAATCGAAGAATAGAAGAAGAGAAAGAAGAAGCTCCAAATAGTCTCCGAACAGCAGAAGATATCAGCTCCAAGATCGCCCGAAATAAGCTAGAAATCACCCAAAGCAATAGAAATCCGAGAAAAGCTCCAGACCAATGGGAGTATAGAGCTAGATGAAGGAAATGAAGAATGGTGTGAGTTTGGGGGTTGTTTTTGGCCAATATATATAGGGGAGCAATGCGTCCCGGTTGGGGACGCATTGCGCCCACGTGGCACCGCCCGGCGCCGCGCGGCGGCCCCAACGGTAAAATAGTCGTTGCGCTGGGAGCAATGCGTCCCCGTCCGGGACGCATTGCCCGCGTGGTAATTTTATAGCCGTTGGGCGCGTCGCGGGCCGCGACGCATTGGTCCCACAAAGGGCAATGCGTCCTGAGCCGTGACGCATTGCTCTCCCGCGTGGCAATGCGTCCCGGTGGGGGACGTATTGGTCCCACAGCAGAGCAATGCGTCACGGCTCGGGACGCATTGCCCTCCTGTGGGACCAATGCGTCCCCCACCGGGACGCATTGCCTCACGGGAGAGCAATGCGTCCCAGCAGGGGACGTATTGCTCCAAAATGTGCCATTTTGGACAATAAGTTCAAGAACATGCCATTTAGGTAATTAAAATTGGCAAATGTGCCATTTAGGTTTTTTTGCCTAGTATATATGCTGAATTGGTAATCGAAACGACGAAATAAATTAAGTAACAGTCATGCTAAATAACTTTTTGCTTATGCAATCAAATTATTTTGACTAGCCAATATAATGAGAAGATTCTAAAATTCCATTCAACTTTTCTTCCGTACTTCATGATTTAATAAGATTCATGCGAAATTGGAACAATTTTTACAATTGAACAAGAGATGCTAGTAAGACTTCCTGGAGAGTGAGAAACCAAGTGAATGATTATGTATCGGAGAAACGAAATATCTATTAAGATAATCACCTCATATTCATAAAATAATGAGACGGTATGGAAGTAGCAAACAAAGATATGATCTAATAATATGCTCACCGTTTAGTTTTAATAGAGAGTAAGTGTCGATAAAAGAGAACGTATTGAGGTTCAACGGAGAATAATATTGTGAAGATATGGTGCTTGGAAATGTAAATCTTCAATGGCAACACGTATCTCTCGGCATAGAAGCCAGCACAATTGACCGAAAACCTCGTAGGAGTATATAGAAATAGCACCTGCCCTTATAAGCGGAAAATGACATAATCTCAAATGTGGTTCCACCAAATAATGCATTTACTTAGGAAGTGGGAAGCAACTATATTGGTGATATGCATGGTCGTGGTAGCGAGTAAACAACTAACATTTTTGTTGAAAAAATAAATAAAAGAGGGCTAACGAAGGGGAGGGACGGACTTGAAAGAAGGATGCTACAAGCCGTGAGTGGGCGAAACCCATGGAACGGAAGAAGTTGCGCTGTATAATTTTTAATTCATTTATATTATGCAGTTG